>OZ010676.1:61319998-61752998 GCA_963932185.1 Troglohyphantes excavatus | reverse complement strand
TAGTCATCAATAAACGTACAACTTTAAAAAAAAATTGAATACGACAAATATGAAAAATCCTGTAACAATCCTTAAAGATTTCTGAAACCTTTTTTGACATAACTGTGAAAATCTAACTATTTGAATGCTTTTATAAGCGTCTTTATCAAGGTTGATACAGAATTTAAAGGAAAATGTTTCTGTAATTTTTCAGTCAATCTTTTATAATGTTAATACTAAATAGGTTATGTAAGCAAATTATTTATAAGTTCATGACACAATGATTAACGGGTTGGTAATTCCAGTAAGAGATAATGTTCCATGGATCAATACATCGTAGCAAATCTTTTTAAAAATGGTCCATTCATTTTATAAGTAGGTACACGTTTCCATTAAACAGCAAAATAATATTGAGAGCATGTCTTAAACGAAATGGAGAATAAAGAATATTTAATAAGGTTTAGTATTAGTATTCGAGGGATAACTTTATTGAAGGACACTAATATCGACAATTTTACGATTTCGATTATTTTTATAGCTAATATGATAATTTTGGTTTGTTACTTATCTTAGTAATCCGACAAATCATTTAAAAAAGACAAACAGATAAAAAACATTAACCAATATTTAGTTATTTGCTATTTTTTTTGGATAAAGTTGGTTTTGCACGAACATGGCAGGATAAAGTTGGTTTTTGCACCAACAAATGGAAACGTAGGCATATTTCATCACCTTTTTAAAGTTTCTGCAACAGTCTAACGTTAGGTAAGAACCATACATTTATTTATCTTTTTGATATAATTATATAGGGTAAGATGGGAAAAAATGGGTCCTGGGGTAAAATGGTGTTTTTGAAATTAAATATTGAATTACAAAGTTAAACTTATGTTTTGATCTTGTTATTTTGTTTTGTTAATTTGTTTCGTTAATGTAGTACATTTGAGCAAAAAATTACATTTATGGGTGTTTTAATTCAAGTCCAAATGTTAATTTGTTTGGGTATACAAAAAATTTTGATGGTTTGACACATGAAAACTTCTATATATATATATTTGGTTCAAAAATACGAGGCATCGTTCCTGGGTCTTTCCTTCGAGATAGGCACCGAACCGTCGCCAATATCCCACTGTGCAGCTCTAGTGCGACGTTAATTAACCAAACCAATCTCTCTCTCTCTCTCTCTCTCTCTCTCTCTATATATATATATATATATATATATATATATATATAAACTAGAAAAGTCGAATTATTTACGAATATTGCTGGATACATTTTACAAAAATATGAACTTCGAACCTTATAAATGACAAGAACTAACTGCAATATATTTAATACTGTTTATATGTTATATATAATATAATGTGTAACATACATATATGTTTTTTTTTCAAATAAACTGGTCAACAAAAGAATATATTTTGATAAAAAAATGGACGCATTTACTTGTTTTATTACAATTAAAACAGAATGTTTTAAATGAAATAAAAAAAAATCGTCTCAAGAACAAATTAAAAATAACGTAAATATAGATTTCTGATAAAACAAATTGCAACAAGTGTTCGGTACTAAATTTTACGAGGAAGTAGTAACTTCTTCAAAAGGAATAAATATTCCCTTGGTATAAGGCTTTTGGTACCAAGAAGATGATTTTTCGACTGTTTTCTTTATTTAAAAACTTATATCAATTCAAAGTGTTTATAAATGTAAAAATATAAGAAATCAATAAAAAGTTTTAAATTCATTTTACTTCAGGATACCATATTACGTAAAATTTTTATATTAAATGCTGGACTGAATATATATATATATATATATATATATATATATATATATATATATATATATATATACGATTATCCTTTATAAACCTAAACACTCTTCTTTACGTTGGAGAATTCAGTATCCGCTGTCGACCATTGGAGGAACATTGAGACCAAGTTTTTTAGGTACCAGTCCAGTCTTTATACACTTTCAGTACAGGTGCTATCGAGCAAATTCACAAATGCATTGTTCTCCTATTTACTAGTCTTAATTCGATGGAGATGTAAGCACCAAAGGGTCGAAGCACCATAAGGCTAATTCCACAAATGCATTGGTTTTGGTGATGAACACTCTTTGACAACAAGCACACAAACACCCCACGTTCAAAGTTCGCCAAATCTCGATTTATTCCTATACCTGTTCCAACAAAACACTTCTATTAACGTTGTAAGCTAGTATTTTTTTTTAATTTACTTTTCTCGCTATCTGGCGGAAACAGGTGTGCCGTCATAACTCATTTACTTAAAAGCAGAAGATGGTCATAATATTTTGGCCAATCAATGTAAAGACAAGTATAATAAATAGTTTTCACTTATATTAATAATATAAATAGGGGGGTAATCATCGTCCCTAAAGACAAAATTTCATTTTTGATTTCGTTCAGTTTTGTTTTATTTAAAATTGAAGAGTGTTGTTATGTTCTTTAACTTTTTGGACACATTATTATAATTTTATCAAAAAGATTGGGCATAATAGTTTCCCGTGACAAGTGAATTAAAAAAATACTTCCCAAATGTCCCTTGGTACAAAGATCTATCCTCTTAGGTTTTAAAGGTAAAATAAAAGAGGTATCAACCTGCTTTTTCAACGCAAATATATGCTAAAAGGTTTATTGCATTTATCGCTGTCAAAAAGTAGATTAAAAATATTTTTTTAGTGCTTTTGAGTTCAGCCTAACTTTCTGATATTTTTTGTTTATGGAATGTGTTTCATGACAGGAGGAAAGCATGGACTCCCTGTATAGAGAGAGACAAGTGTATATTCGAAATAAATTATAACTGTAGCCTGTAAATTGACCAGAAAAAATCTTTGTAAGCAACTGCAGGAGTATAAATCTAAAGTTGGTTAACAGACAAAATATTATTTAAATTCACTCCTGATTTTTAAAATCAAATGTCACTTGGTGCGGCTGTGTTTCTGGCACGTAAGTCACCCGTACACTGTAGGGTACTGTAGGTGAGGCAAGTATGTAAGGGGGTGGTTTAGGGGGCTCAAACCCCTCCCATTAAAAGTCAAGGGAAAAAATATTAAAAAATCGAATTACTGTAAAAAATCATAAAAATACTTTAAAAAACTAGAAATTTTTCAATTTTTAGTATAATACTTCTTGCTGAGTTGCATGAGGGAAAACCTGGTACTTTCCGTATGTCTTACCCAGGAAAATATTTTTCAAAAGGCTTCAAAAACATGTTTCGAGGTCATTTTTATCTCAAACTAAGGGTAACATGACGTCATTGTGTTGCATTTCATAGCATTCGAATTTCTGCGACAAAGGATCGTCAAACGGGATCTATATATTATTTTAAACAAGGAATCTTAAAATTTAAAATGTGTTCCCTAAATTTATTTCATAATTAAGGAGTGATATTTACTAATGCGGGAGTTTCACGTGACGTATCATGATAGAAACTTACTAGTAGTTTCGATTTCTTCCCATACAGAAGACAACTTTGCTTTTGTTTGTTTAGTCCCTACACATGCAATTATGGGAATGTTTGTTTATAATATTTGGTTTTTCCAAATAAGTAATATTTTTATTATATATATATATATATATGAATAAATGTAAATACAGAAATGCTTATATTATATCTGCCCAGGTAGCACGACCATATGGGCCCACTTGGGTTGGTAATGGGATATCCACATGGGCCTTGCTGGGCAGCCCATGTGGATCCAGATAGAAACGACCCCTTTTGTTCTATACTGACCCAGTTGGGGGTTTCCCACATGGGCCCATGTGGGAAAACCCAACTGGGCCAATATGGAACAAAAGGGGCCATTTCTTTCTGGATCCATGTGGGCTGCCCATCGTGACCCGTATGGAGAAACTATATAGCCCAGTATGGGGAATTTAAGCAATTATATACATGTATATAATTGCTTATAATTAGAATTACAATAAAATACGTAAAATATTTTTATTTCAACACAAAAAATGCTTCATAAACGGTGAGTACAATCTACCTCAGTGTGTGAAGTAAATATTTTTATATTGAGGTATTATTTAATAACAAACTCTTAAAATTATAGTACATACAGGAACTGAAGCTCCATGTTAATCCAACGGGACATCTTTGGCGTCGCGAATTTTTCTCCATGTCCGGTTGGAACAGCGGTCGGCGTGAAACTCCCCCATTTTTAAAATAAGTCAATGACTGATATTGGTAACGATTTCATGAAAAATATATAACTGTTGCTGTTTCGATACTTATATGCCAACGTATTCTTGTTTACTTGAAGAAAAATTAATATAAGTTTTTAAAAAATGGGAAGGGGGGGGGGGGGAATAAGTTACTCAGTCACTGAACTACACCCATGAAAAATTTATACCACGTGCCTGGTTTCGGGACACTATTTTGATCATTTTGTCATACATATATTTGTTTTATTTAAATTAGTTTCAAGGATCTGGTGCTACGAGTGCGATACGTGGTCTGACCATCGTTGTAAAGATCCTTTCAATGCTACTGCGCATCCCCAAGATCTTCCCCCACTGAAGAGATGCGAAGGCTGTTGTGTCAAGATAGTCATGAATCAAGGAATGGGTGAGTACTTCACTCTTCTTTTGAGATTATATATATATAATATACCCCAAGGACAGATTCTAAGTAACAATCGGGATGTTTGTGGGCTAACTCTAGTCAAAATGACGAAGGAACCAGCTACACTGGCATTGTTTAATTTCATATCCTGCCAGTTTACAAAAGGTTGAAGCAGAAAGTGCGGCTGTAAGAAAACTGGGCTAAGATGCTCCATTTTATGCGTGCATTGCGATGGCGAGTTTTGTGGAAATGCACATAAGGTATCTGTAGACAACAAAGGTGATGATTGCGGAGATTTTGAAGTTGTGTCTGTGGACAATGAAGATTACGACTGTGATATTTTCGAAGCCGCTGAAGAGCTGGATGAAGTCATAACACCAATACGTAGTAAACGACAGAGACTAATAGTCGTGTTGTAGCTAATTAATAATTCAGTAATTCATGATAAATTAAGACATTTAATATTTGTTAATACGTAGTTATGCAAAACGGTACTAGTAATGATAAAAAATTAAATTATTTCATTTACATTTCTCAAACTATTTTCTCCCACTTTTATCATGTTTAAATTTGTTTTTGTTTACAATTTTTTTGCTATTGCTGTTTTCTTTACCATGTATTAAATGTGTAAAACTTAGTAAAATAGTTTATTTTCAACGCGTTTATTTACAATACTACAAGGTTTATAATGATAACCCATGTTAAGCAAAGAACAAGACTATCCTTCAAAGGGAAAGTAGGATTGCTAACTGTATTGCTCCATTTCTCGGACACCATTTAAAAAAAAAATACAAATATCTTATGTGTAACTTGTGGGAAATATTGTTTTACACAGCATCATTTATTATGCAAGAAAATGCAGAGATAATGAGTTATTTAAATAAAACGTACGTAGTATGTGACTTTTCGCATTTTTTCTAAAATTAAGTTGATTTCACAGTCCCGTATCTCCATACCTGTTTGAAATATCGAAAAATGATAAATACAAAACTTATAAGAAAATTTACACTCTTCAATAATGATTATACCTGAAAAATGCACTAAAAGAGAGTTATTCAGGGGAAAACGAAAAAAGTGCCGTTTTGTGGCACTTTTTCCAAGATGGAGGCGACAGCACGAGGGCTACAAGGTCGAAAGCTTGGATGTTTCTTTCATCAGAGGATCGATGTACGCCACATATTCAAAAATCAGTTGAACATGACCTTTTGTAAAGAAAGGCCATTTTTGGTACCACTTTTCCTGGGCTGTCTCAGTTCCACCAGTTTGCATTTATTCTTGATTTGTGTTTTGGTTTAGAAGTACTATTTTTCCGATTTCTGCAATCTCTATTATTATCTCTTTGATGCGCTTATTGATTTTTTCGTCTGCAGGTATTTCTCCTCTGTTTCTGATAATTTGTTGTATTCTCTTGCTGAAACAATTCCAATTAACCTTTTTGACTTTGATTTTCTGATTTGTATCTCTTATTCCATTACCTAATTGAACTTTTATTTTTATAAGGTTGTAGTCGCTAGAGGAGATTATGTCGGTGATGATGCAATCTCTTTTATAGTTATCCGTGTCTTTTGTTATTACGACATCAAATCTAGCTTTTATCTCTGCTTAAGAAGAAAGTGGGTATCGGGTAAGGATTATTTTGTATTGCTCGATTATTTTTATGTAGGAGTTCCAAGTTTTCCGAAGCAGATAGTGCGGATATTGTATATGTATATAATGCAAAATCAGAATATAAAAAAAGTAAAATAAGATTTTATATTTAAAAATATGCAAACAAGCTAATTTTTTTTCTTGGGATTTCGGGGTTTCCTGATCTGTTTTAGATTATTCAGAAAAATTACAGAGAGAAGAAATCCGATCTAATAGGAACAACGTGAAAAAGAAATTAGTCGGTTCTCTTTGCTCTCTCGTATTTGTAATTTAAATATTGTCCATATTTTCTAATTTAAAATTTCGCTGATTCGCTTGTTTGCAATATTCTCAAATATAAAATCTTATTTGAATTTTTTTCATATTCTGATTTTGTATCGTATGAACATTATCTATTTGCAGCTTCAGCGCTTACTATAAATTTGTGTGGTCATAGTTATATATATTATAAAATATTTCTAATGTTATTAACTATATGGATGTTTAAACGTTTTGTAATTTTAATTATTAATGTATGCATGCATGTGTGTATGTAAGTACATATGTATGTATGCGTGTGTGTATAATTGTTTATATACTTATTTATTTGTTTTTTCAGCTACTGAAGTTGTAAGGAGGACATGCACCTCCAGTCTACAAATCAACCTTTTCTTAGTGGACCATGTTTGTATGTTAGAGTCCGAAGGAAAGGGTCTTATGTGCTTTTGTGAAAGTGATGCCTGTAATTCATCAAACCGTTTTCAAATTATGTTACAGTTTATTTTGGGTGCCTTTGTACTCTTAAATTTGTATAACGCTCTGAACATATAGCCACATTATACATTTTTATTATACTTTATCCCACCCAGTTTTATATGTACAAAAAATCAGCATATTGAGTACGAACTTTTATATGCATGTTTTAGAAATTTTGAAAAAAAATATGTTTTTAATATTTCTCTTTTTCAAAATTAAATATATAAATATTTTAATATAAAACATTGAAAATTTGAAATATCTAACATCTTGAAAGTGTCAATATGTACTCAATATTATTATTTTTTCCGTTGAACAGTGCCAATCGTCTCCAAGCATAAATATTCGCTTTAAGTATCGAAACTGAGAAAGAAAAAACTTGAGAATAGATTGTGAACCATGAAAAACTACTGCCCACTGAACTCTAACTGTAACTTCTGGAACGCTAATAGCCAGTTCCTTCTATGGACGCAGTTGAAGCTATACTGTAAGCATGCATACTCGATCCTAACTAATTTTTAAAAGTTTTTTTATTTTTTAACATTTCATGCGGTAACCCCGAACAATTTCCTATAGCCCATTGTGTAATGATAGTGCAACGTTAATTCAATGTGCCAAAATGCATCTAAAAACAGTTTGATGACAATTCACGTTACAAAATAGAATGTAAGGTTTGCGACGGCCCGGTTGCCAGTCGTCATTTGACTGTAGTTCAAAACTACGAGACTGCTTCGGATTGTAATATTTTAACTTTTAACTGTACCATCGGGATAGGGGCGCCGGTAGCCCAGTGGATAAAGCAGTTCAGCTAGTAATCAGAGGATTGCTAGTTCGAGCCCGTGCGATGGACTTGACATAGAAAAGTAAAAAAGCAGTGATCTTGTGATCGGAGGGTTGCCAGCTTCACTACAAAAATACTAGAAAGTCGTCCAGAACATCCAACAAATTATACCGGCGTGGACGATAAATCTGATCGGAGTCCGAAGTCCTGACGCCTATTGAAAGCGTAGGTGCCAGCTCAGGTCCTCGTCATCTGCCCGTGGTTCAAAAATACGAGGCATAGTTCCCGGGTCTTTCCTTTGAGATAGGCCCCGAACCGTCACCAATATCCCACTGTGCGGCTAGTGCGACGTTAATTAACCAAACCAAATCTATCCTTCGGGATAGACCCCGAACTGTCGCCAATAGCCCACTGTGCAGCTCTAGTGCGACGTTTTTTAACACTACAGCGGTCGCGACGAATTGAATTGCAGGTGGGACGAAATCGGAAAGATAAGACCTGGTTATATAAAATTCTTAATACGGGCCGCCCCTTGTTACGCCAGGCATCGCAATTTGATCCGCTTTTGTTTTTTTCATCAGTTATTTTGGCCAAGGACCCGCACAGACATTCTACTAAATATATTTAGTCACTACATTCTAAAGTGTTGAAATTGCCAAAATCGCCCATTGTGTTGAGTTGTTTTCTGAAAGAACGAATTTGAAGTTATTCGAACTAATAACAAATTAAAATGATAGTTAACTAAATTTAAGCAAGCAAACTGAAATCGGTAAACATTTGAGTAGACACAGTAAGGTTTGGTTCGTGAATATTTTGTACGCGCGCCTGCTCCTTCTTGCGTCTTCGGTAATCTCTCACCACTTACCATAGGTTAAAACTTCTTGGCATCATTTTGTTCATCTTGGACTGTTATTTTAACCTGCCGAAGTCTCCCATGCCCCACAATTGAACTTTCGAGTAATAGTTTGGCTTCACAGTGAAATCTTCTACAAAAAAAAAAAAATCGTTTTTCACTCCTTTCAATTTTCACACAATGGCTTTAAACTGTTAATTAGTCAAATGTAATGTAAAGTCTGCCTTTTTCTTTAATTTAAGCACAAACTCGTCACGACCTGTCGATTAGAATTGAAATTACAGTGATTAAACGGGCCAGAATTGTAATCAATTATACATGTGATGTTTTGGAACCATGACTAAACAAACTATAATTAAAAAAAAATTAAATAAGTTTTGCAGATATACTTGAGGAATTTTCCACTGGAATAGTTTTGATTACCTAGTTGAAATATTACATTCTTAGGGTAACTACGCACTTCTAATTGTTACATGTGCAAATATTAAACGTGCAACTATTGTACGTAATCACCCACGAACTGCATTTCTTTATCAAACAGACGATTAACAGAGTGTTTAAATTGGAATAAAAATCGGAACAAGTTAAAAAGAAAATAGACCACGAATTCCTAACACAGGATAAGACATCAAATATACTAGCCTTTCATTGTTTTTGCCGAGTATTCAAATCACATTTTGCTGTAGTTTACTTGTTAAAAATTTTAAAGTCGTTCTCTTTTTTCAAATTTGTAATAAATAATTTTTTTATTAAAAAAAAAAACATGTTTTCTTTTTCATCAATTTTTATTTCTAAGATTTTAGAAATAAACTTCCGTTATTACCCCCCACCCCTCCCTCCTCAAGAATTAAAAAAAAAATATCTTCAAAGATAGGAAATGTGTAGAATCAAATTTTGTATCATAAAAAGTCACCACAATGCAATTTTTGTATGCTGTTAAAAGGAAAAATCGAACAGTCTCACCCCACCTAGAGGGTTGAGAATGTGCCACAGAATAAAAGATTCCCCCTTTCTTCCCCTACAGCTTAATTTTAAAAAACTTCTATACAAAGAGACGAGGCGTTATTTATTAAATGTGTTATTAATGATGCATTAAGAAATCAGCCTATTCCCTATAAGATTAAAGGAAATGTCGAATAAAAACCTCAAAAAGTGGCACATTCTCATCTCGGTTGACGTTAGTCTTTTAATAGAAGAACTACAGTCACTACTGACGACTAAGAAACAGAAATTTTTAACTCTTTAATAGTAAGAGCCTACAGTTGTTCCAGTGGCTCCTTGGTCGGTTCGGCATATTTTTTTCTATGTAATTTTCTAAATAAAATTCTTTTTGAATTGCGCTGTATTTAACTAGTAATCGTAGCTATTAAAAACGTTGCTAAAATTATACGAAATATTTGCTAAGCAGTTTAAAATGGTTTGAACCAACCACATAATTTACAAATTTCCGAATTCACACGATTTTCCTCTAAACATGAATTGAATCTTTCGCAACATCGTACAACCAATCAGAGTTCGTTCAACACTTGCATATTCTAATCAATTTATAACCATAAAGTAATTGCTCCGCGATATTGCGCATATAGAAAGAAAACGCGAGAGCTCACTAGATACACAGGCAAACGTTGACGGTGAAAGATAAACAAAGATTTAGATTGCCACATTTAGAAGTTAATCGCATTGGCGATAAATTCTCCCCAAACCCAACATCTTAGCCCTTTAGGACCCATACACCCTCTGCAGGACGCACAAGATGTTTCACGTATCTCACTGAGGTTGTGCCCCCGATACAGTCTCTCTCTATTTTTTTTGTGAAAGCTTTCTCTACTAAAATATTTTTTAAAAGGAATGTTATGGAAATATAAATTAAACTCTTCTGCAGTGAAAAAAAACCCTACTGTTTCGATATTTTGTACATCCAATCAGTGGGCAAAAGATGATTTTAGCTCCATCAGTTGAATAAGTGGATTAATTTTTAATTAGCACCGAATTTTTATTGTAAAATATAATATTTTTTTTCATATTCAGAACGACTACGTATTTACGCATCAAGCTCAATAATAATGCTCAGTAACTTTGTAAAAGTTTCGAATACTGACATTTTCAAAAGAAGCATTTTTCTATGAAAAGGTAAAAAATGTGAAAAATTGTTTGAATTAATTTGATTTCTATAAGAACAGAGGATAATGGTTAAAATGCGTTTTCAAAACATATTTTTTCCCCAATTGAGTAAAAATAAAAACAACCTCTGAAGCTGTTCCAATTCATTTCTAGAAGGAACAATGCTTAGTTATTTTAAAATGAATCTGGAAAAGCACGAGGTTCTTCAAATATTTGTTTTAAATAGCTGATTTGTGAATATTTAAATGTTATATCTTATTGTTAATTTGTGCACACCACAATTTATTGAAAAGTGTATTTATTTTAGACGTATAATCAAAAAACCAGCGTGTGATTTCCGAAGTCTCTGTAAATAATATGTAAGTTGTGAGGTTTTTACCACAACCTAATCTGTTTGACTATATATTTTACTAGACACTGGAAAACATCACCAGATTTGTCTGTTTATCTGGTGCTAATTGTTTGAATAAAAACTAAATACTTTTGTACACTAAGTAAATTCATAGACGATTCTCTAGAAAGTGATACCAATTTTCCTAAATATGTCCAAATTAACATTAAAAAAATGTATTATATGTTTAATATAAATACTAAAGAGAGATAGAGAGTGTGCACTTATTCTTGACAAACTTAAAAAACAAAGCATTTCATTTAAAAGTAAAAATTTCCCCCGTGTTCTCTCATTACCCCTTCCATTAAAATAACTTTTTCCTCAAAGAGCTTGGTTAGCTAAAAATATTTATTAAATTGTATAAATACATCAAATTTGTATCTGACTACTTGTGACAGAATTTTACAAAATTACGCCGTATATCACGCAGAGAATCGTCTGCATATAAAATTCTAAATACAAAAGCTAACAAAAAACTTTTAATTTATATACCAATAGCTTATTCTGATTTTTAGTCGGATAAATTTAGCCTTACTAAGGCTCTAGTTTTAGCGTAAAAATTGTCAGTACAAAATTAAAATTGCTTGACAACATTATTACCATATATTACCATTATACCACAACATTATTACCATATTCAAAGTTATATCTCATATTTGACGAATTCAGTAAATCCAAGTGAAAACAGTTATGGATATTTGTTTATGTGGAGATTGAATTTGTATACATTATTTAGATTTTAAAGAGACAAAATTTTGTAATTTCATGAAACGTGATTTACATAACCTTTTCCAAGTAATTAATTTTTATAATTCTAATAAATACTGTAAATAACATACTTTTATAAAATTAAATAAGGTTTTGGGAATTGTTAAAGAAATAGACTAAATCTTGCGCGTCTAACATTACTTGAAAATAAAATATCAAATTCAAGTTGTACACTTCACTAGTATATTCAATGAAAACATTTCAAATGTCTAAATGACATGAGTATGAAAAGAATGGATTGTTCCTTCGTGTTGTATAATTTTATACGTCTATAAAATGGATGTTCCTAGTAGAGGGTTAAAAATTGAGGCACACTTATACTATTCAAAATTCATAGACGTACCATTAGGTTTAAAGGTATATGAGCTCTATGATTAATTTTCATACATATACATGTTTTATACTTGCATATTGTTAAGAAAACAAATTATTCAATATTTCTTTGCATCAATTTGAATCAAGAATAATCCAATTAAAGCAAGAATTGAATGTCTTGATACCTCTAATTAGTTGTCAGTTCGAATTGAATACCTCTACTTAGAAAGAAATTATAACGTGAACAATTTTTACTTAATTTGTACTTGTATTTTAATCATTTATAATATTTCATTAAATTGAATTTTCTGTTTGTAAATTGCAATTAGTAATTGCTGAATCATTAAGCTACTAAATTTAGAGATACACGATTGCTCTATAACTTTTGATATTCAAAAATGGCAGAAAATTTCTTACTGGAACTTGCCTCTAATTTTTAAGTATGGAGCTGTAAATAAGAAATTACATTCATTAAAAAAAAGCTTGATTTTTCAACTGAAATTTAAACTCAACCATTTGACAGAACTGAAGGAGAGAAGGATTTAGAGCTGTTTTTAAAAGTCATGTTCTTTTACGTATTGAGTTCCCTTAACATCCGTTGTTCCCTGAGCCAACAGTTACGATGTTAAAAAGATGTGAGGGAATTGTGCTCATATAAGCAAACAAAGAGAAGTGGGAAGTAATTTGATTTGTGAAATACTTATAACGGATAACTCAGACAACGAAGTATTTTGGACGTGGTCTAGCATATTCTAGACCTGTGGAATCTGCAAATAAAACGACCATATACTTTCACTTTTCAAAATATGTGAGCAGTTTCATCACTGAAAGACTACATGCGAGTAAACGTTATTTTAAATGTATACAGAAAATAAATTTTAAACCATGTTCTAGCCAAGAATTCTGTTAAGCAGCTGATTGATATACCCCGCAATGCTGAATAATTATGGTTGGTGTTGACTGAAAGAAAGTTGACTCTATTGATTGTATGAGCATTTTAAGTAACAAATCAAGCAGTGTAGATTTATTTGCGATCCTACCGTCCCCATAACCTACTACCAAGCTTCTAGAGAGATTAAAATATTTTATGTAATTTATGTAAATAAGAGTTGTTAAAATATCGTGTGTGTATATCTTGCATTTGGTCTGTAAAACATGCCAACTTTTTTTACTATTCCTGATACATTTTACTATTTAAATTAATGATAATAATTGAAACAGGCAAAATTAGTAAATTATACAAATAAAAACGTACAGCAAATTGCTATTCTATACTATATTTTAGGTTTAAATTGACACCTAAAGGCATACAGATACAAAATATAGATAACACCAAATGAAAGATTCACCCTATCAGCTAAGTATTCAACATCTTTTTAAACAAATTTTATATTTTGCTAAATCAATGTATTTATTTCAACTAATACAGCTTGTATTTTAATTTTTAACAACATATCTTACTTATCATCGCCATACTAGTCATTACCGTCCATTCTCCTGTAGTATAATCTCCCAATCAAAAAAGAAGAAAAAAAAGTGTAGTGGTATTATTTTTTTTACATTCCTAGTATGTATAAATTTACTTGTGGTTATTGAGTGTGCATATTATGTAAATGTTCAAATAAAAATATGTTAAATAATGTAAGTTATTAAATTACAGCATGTAGGGCACATAAAAAACCATTTTGTAATATTGTATGTTATTATGCATACGATTTAAGTGCTATTTGGCTACCATGTAAAAGTATTTTAAGTGCAAATTTTAAACAAAATAGAAAATTATATGAAATAAATGTCAAGAAGAAACCGTAAGGAAACTTCTACACATAAGTTTAATTTATTCTACAATTAAATAAAATATTATTTATATTTATCTTTGTTGCCAGTTTTTTCATGCATTATATTATTAAATTGGTATGCTCTGTATAAAGTTGTCATCACAGAAGACTGCTAAAAGAAAATATTATTTCTTAAATATATAATGGGATTTCAAATATATCAGTATGAAACAGAAAAAGTCATTGGAGGAAAAGCTAGCTAGGGATATTAATAGTAATCCAAAGGAATTTTTTGCGTATGCCAATGGGAATAAGATGAATGAGTTTTTTTTAAGGACGTTTTCAACAGATATTTTAACGGAGGTCACTTAACTATGGGGGGATAACGGAAATACAGGAATGCAAATTTTCTAGGGAGTATGTTGTTCATTGTTTGAAGAGTCTTAAACCTTTTAAGGCCCCTGGGCCAAATGATATTTATCCAAAAGTTCTGGTTGAATGTGCAGAAGTGTTGGGGGATGTTTTGATGATAATATTTAATTCTTCAAACTGTTATGGTAGAATACCGTTACACTGGAAGTTAGCAAATATTACTCCACTTTTTAAAAAGGGCTTAAAATGTGAACCGGGGAATTATCGACCAGTTAGCCTGACTTCCGTCATTTGCAAGATATTTGAAACTTTGTTGACAAATATGTAATGAACTTTCTAGAGACAGGGGGATTGCTTTCAAGTACACAGTATGGGTTTAGAAAGAGTATATCTTGAGTTACTAATCTTTTACAATTTTATGATGGAGTTACTAAAGATTTGGATGGTGGAAACAGTGTAGATATAGTTTATATTGATTTTCAGAAGGCTTTTGACAAGGTTCCGCATGAAGCTCTGCTGTATAAGTTAGATAGGATTGGGATTCCGGGTAATATTCTTAAATCGATAAGAAACTGGCTAACGGGTAAAAAGCAAAGAGTACAAATTAAGGGTAAATACTCTCGATGGGTAGAAGTCAAAAGCGGAGTTCCACAGGGTTCTGTATTAGGGCCACTGTTGTTTATTATTTTTATTGATGATATTAGTGAGAACGTTGCTGCAAGTAGAGTTAGCATCTTTGCGGACGATTTAAAAATCATGGGCACCGTAAACAGCGTAGAACAGGTAGAGCAATTGCAGATTGATTTAACTAAAATTTCAGAATGGGCTGTTTATTGGGGTATGTTATTTAATATTAAAAAATGTCAGGTCTTGCACATGGGACATAAAAATATAAATACTTCTTATTATCTGCAAAGTTCTGAGATTAGTGCCAGTGACATTGTTAGTGATCTTGGCGTTTCAGTAAATAGGGATTTTAAATGGGGACATCAATGTGGGACAGCCAGTAAGAAGGCGAATAGAATGTTGGGATTTATTAAAAGAAATGTATCATCTAAATCTAAGGACGTAATTTTACCACTATATAGGAGTTTGGTTAGGTCTCATCTTGAATATGCGGTACAGTTCTGGGCACCTTATCTTAAAAAGGATATAGATTTATTAGAACGGGTTCAACATAGAGCTACGAAAATGATTAAGGGTACTTCGGGAATGAATTATGGAGAGAGGCTCAGAACTCTAAATATGTATACACTCGAGGAGAGAAGGATTAAAGGGGACCTTATTCAGTTATTCAAATTTATCAAATTGGGTGATGTGGAGGGGTTAAAATTTAATATTGCCAATGTGACTAGAAACCATGGATTTAAATTTTACAAATCACAGCTTAATCGGAACGTTAGAAAGTATTATTTTTTTAATAGAGTTATAGACAAATGGAATAGTTTGCTTGAGTATGTTGTTAATTCTTCAGGAGTGGGTAGTTTTAAAAAGCAATTGAATCGGCATTGGGGAATCGTGAGGATGATAGATTGACAGGACCAACCTTGCTGGGCCTAGAGCCTGTAGTCGGTCGACATTATTTGTATTTGTAACAATTTCTGTTTGGAGTGTAGGGGAAGGTGTTGAGATCGGACCTCTATTTTATTTTTTTACTTGCGTATTATTAATTTTTAAATATTAAAAATGCCATTTTACCAAAATTTAAGTATTTATATACTATATATTTAGGAATGATTAGCATTTTTCTTGATGAAATTTTTTTTAAAAGAAAAAAAAATTACATTAGGGCCAAGTTACAACACCCGTGTTGTACCTTGGACCGCAATTTTACATGGTAATAAAATTCAAATAAAAATGAAAGTAACTTGATATTTATATTTATTAAACGTAAGTAGGTTAACAAAAGTACAATGTGAATAAAATAGTTGATAGAACTAACTTGGCTTTTTGGATTTTTAAATTATTTTAGTGCTTTTTCTTCTTATATTTGTTGTTTTATTGATATATTAGTAAAAACACAGGATTTTTCTTTTGGTCTACTCCTCATTTTTTAATATCATTGTTTTTATCATAACAAAACTTTTCCGATGTTGATTCTTTGTGTTATTTAAGGCGTCTCAACAATGTCGTCTTTGAAATGCACATTTGTTTAGCATACCCATAGACAATTTTTTTATGTATAATTAATTTTTATACCTACTCAATATCTTTTTTTACAATAAGTTTTCTTTTCAATCCAATTTTACTGCGTGGCATTTTCTGAAAATAAACAATGAACTAAACTAATAGCAATTATCTGTTCCAGTATAGGCCTAACCAGGATTCGAAATTAGTAGCTAAAAGTCATTGGCACCTAGCAAATTATTCTGCTTAGGCGTAATTCAAATTGCTAAAGCAGAACTGCCAACTGTTACGATATGTTTATAATAGTTAAGGTTTCTTTTGCATAAAATTAGAAGCAAGTTTCTATTCGTACTCAAAAAATACACCGTCTCACTGACAAAATTACTGAAAAGTATCAGAGAAATTATTGAAAATTAACGTTAGACGTAAAAAATGACGACTTGGTTTTTACACCAAGTCGTCATTTTTTACGTCTAATACGGTCGTCAAACTGAATTTTTTTTTATAAAAAGTTAGGTTTCAAAAATGACGACTGGGTGTAAAATTACGGTGTTAAACTGAAATTTTTAGGTGCAAAATACGACTAACGACCGCTAATTTCGAACCCTGGGCATAATCTAACTACTTTAAATGTAGAGGATATTAAATTGTTTTATATAATTTAATAGAAATATCATTTAATAATTGGATTTAATGAAAACTTATTTGATTACATTAATTTTATCAGAGGTGCTGTACCTTGGACCGGTTCAAGGTACAACACTCGGTCGTATTTCAAAAACAGGCAATCAGCCATTTCGGAGTTTAGTCTAAACCTTGTTATGAACTTATGAATTTGTAGCTAAGAATATGCTTTAAAAGACTGTACTATCATTAAATAATGAATACAAAGTGTAGTGAATCATGAAAGCAAAATACTTACATTCAAAAGGTGAACAGTAGTTTTATTTTCCTCAGTAAAACTCTGCAACTCTTATAACCTAGAATAACTTGGTAGAGGCTAGATAGATAAACTAGAATGACTTGTTTTAAACTGACTCAACATATAAACTACAATGACTTGTTTTAAATTAACTCAACAGATAAAGCTACAATCACTATATGTCCAAGGTACAAAGCCTTCACCTACGTTAAAAAAATTAAAGAAACTTTTAGTGTAAACCTCTTACGATTTTTTGTCTAGGATAATCGGATTCAGGATTTTATTTGGGTTTCGTTTGCCAGCTTAGGTGACCGTAGTTCAAAATTATGAGACAGAATTATGTTCTGAAGTATGTCCTTCGGAATAGATCCAGAACCAATGCCAACAACCCATTGTGCTGATCTAGTGCAACGGCGCATAGTGCAGTCAAAATGCCTGATTTTTGACAAAAGCCTATCAGACTCAAAATTCGTACAGCAGTTTAGATACATGTTAAACGAACATTAGGTTTGGTTTGGTTTGGTTTTGGTTAATTAATGTCGCACTAGAGCTGCATATTGGGCTATTGGCGACGGTTCGGGGTCTATCTCGAAGGAAAGACCCGGGAACACATACACATTCACACACACATTCATACATGCACCTCGTTATTTTAGAACCATGGTCAGATGACGAGGAAACACCTGAACTGGCACCCAACGCCTTCAATAGACATCGGGACTTTGGACCCCGATCAGATATTCGTGCACCACTCTCTTATACACGCCGTTAATTTTTCCGGATGTTCTGGACGATAAACGAACATTAGATAATATATTTTTTAAATTTCTTGAAGATTAGGTGTACCTGAATATAATACCGTTGTAATTTATCAATCTTGAGTGAAGGTTGAAGTTAATTTCGAAAAAATGAAGGAAAAAGTTTGCTAATATTGACAACAAATTGAAACCTTAGGGTCTTCCAATTGTTTAGTTAAAAATATCTTAACCATTAAACATTAAAAATGAAATGATTAAAAATGCAATAATAGGCGTATATGAGCCGTCTAGTTTCTAAACCAGATAGATCACTTTTGACAATTTTTTTAAAAGAGAAACAAGATACTAATTAATTGCATTATTTATGGAAGTATTTTATTTGCCTGTTTTTACAAATTGGTATTAGATAGACACAGGTATTAACCAAATTTTAGCTCTGTATAAGTATTACTTTGAGAGAGAATTTTTTCTCTTTTGGATCTATGTGGTTTTGCAACCAAGCTGCGGGATCTATCTGGATTTGAAACAAAGATGTTGGGTGTAACTCGACTACTGCACTGCCATCGGTGCGCAGTAGCCTACGCGCATCTTTATCTATCTGGTTTTGAAACTGATTTATTTGCTTAACTGCTTTTGCAATCAACCGCTACTGTCACACCGCAAAGAGAATAGCATCTAGCTGCTGTGGAATATTATAACTTTACCTACTAATAGGTCTGTAGAAAAACTAAAAATAAATAACATAATCTGAAAATCGAAAAAATGGTTTTGAAACTAGGCGGCTCATATAGACATTCTACACACGTCATGGCATCTATATATCAAAACATGATCTAAAATTTACGCATTAACCCCTTCTGATGTCATTGATTTCCCCAATTCCAGTGGGAAAGACAAGTCTCATTTCCGTCTTTCACGGCAGATCTCTTTCTATTAAGTAGCACAGCAACAGATCTGGAGCAGCATCGGCCCTTGCTGGATAAGCTCTTTGAAAAAAGATGAAAAATATGCATCTAAACAAATTTTACTTATGCATTTTTTGCTTTCAAAGCGCTTTATGTGATTTTCTTTTCAATGATAGCAGGTAAGGAGATTTTTTTAAAACTATTTTATATTAGTAAAAATACCCACACAGTACACAAACCAATAAAATATATTTTTCTTGTAATCCAATGGCCTTTAAATTTAATTTAAGAATTTTAATATTAATTTCAGTTTTTATTTTATATAAAAAATATGACCTAAAGACAAAGGTACAAAAATCAATTATTAATATTATAATTCTGTATTATTTATCATATGGTATTGAATTTCACCGATGACATGCCATTTTCCCCTCTAAAATAAAAATTATGATTGTCGATTTTTCACCAGTAAATGACTATATTATTACTTAATTTTAAATTTTTATGCGCATATTTTTCTTCAAGTAATAAGTGTCTTAAGTCTTGTTAGAAACACATATGTAGTTTTGAAGAAACCTATGTACCTAGGGACGAAATTTGATTTTTTATTAATAAGTGTAACCCATTTTCCATTTAAACGAAGCCTTATTCGGAATTTTTCGCAAAACTTCTTCAACTTTAACTCAATTTACAAAAAAATTCTAAAAATCAAAATGTTTTCGGTTGTAGTTAAATGTAGTGTGTTTGTCGTTTTTTACCGCTAATTCGGAAAATGTATAATAAATAGAATTTAATTTGTTTATCCCCATTTTTATTTATGTTACTTGAAAAACAGCCTGTGAATTTTTTCAGTGGCAATTATAGACAACCACTAAAAATATATAAGTTGTATGTACAATCCAAGATATTAAAAATCCATTGTCAGCGGTACCTATGTCGTCACATTCCGTTAATACTATATTAATTTATAATGCAACATTAATTAAATAATTAGGTTTTTAAATATTTTTTCTCAAATAAACACCCTTCCCCCCCAAAAAAAAAACCCCACAAATTCTCCTGTATATCCTAATTGTACTTATGATTGTAATATTGGAATTTTATTATATAAAAAAATATTGCTTTCATTCTATACTTCATACAAATATCAAGTAATAAGCAACAATAGATATTTTAAAAATTGAGCGTGAGTAACGTTATATTTTCAAATTAGCAAATCATGACATTTTCCTACAAATGAGCTAATTCGTTGGTAACGCAGCCTGATTAATTATTACAACAAAATACCCCACCTTGTTGTCAAATAAATTTTTGTTTTTATGTAAATTATATAATTGTAGAATTTTGCTTTCTTTCCTGTTTAACACCTGCTCAGGTAAAAACTGGAAATTTTCTCCAAAATGTCGTCATATATCTTAATCATAGAAGATGATCTGGATTGGGATTTTTGACAATCCCTAAAATTTTTTATAGACAAAAGAAAATAAACTATATAATATACACGGCAATAAATCTGATACTCAAGCAAAATTGTCATGAGGTACAAATTCTAGTATTTTTATTACGCGAATGATAAGAAACTAATAAAGGCGATACATCTTGGTAGCGGGGCAGTCGGTAAACTTAGATTGTGACGTCAGATCAATCACGGGCAGTTTTCGGTCACGTGCCATTGTTTGCATTTCCATAAAAAATTTAAGTATAATTGAAGGTTTTTTTGTGAAAGTTTTGAACAAATATTCGAAAACTAGAGCTTTTAATCTTTTTGAAAATTGTAAAAGTAGGTACAGTATTTCGGGTACAGTGCAACTTCTCCATTTCCTTATTACTCTATTTTTCTTTTTAAATTGTAGTAATGTCTTCGAACAGTATTTAGTTTCTTCGCTAAGAGCGAAGAATTGAGCATTAAACGCATCTCTTCATTGTTGAATAAGTCATTATTATCAATTTTATTGCTTGAGTTCCAAAATTAGCAACACATAAAAGGCATACAATTCCTACGACTTAAATGTTCACGAGTGGGTTTAAGACAATAAATAAACGAGATTTAAAGAAGTATTGAAGAAATACTATTAAATGATAAGAAATTAACATATGACAAACAAAATATATAAATTAGCGGACGTAGAACTTTCAAACTATGAGATTGGAGGACTAATATTGTAACTCTCAACGCTTCTTTTATGCCAAAAAACAGCAACATTTAAATTTAATACTTATATATATAAAAAAAGCTTCTAATATCTTAATTTACCACGTATACAGGATTCTAAATTTTTTTCATCAAGTTGAAATTTGACGTAGAGGAAAACGGGGCTGGTTGAGAGCAAGTGTAGTTAGTGTGTTTTATTTTTGAGAGCAAGTGTAGTTTAGTTATGACAATTATGATTGTATCTACGAAAGTACATATATGAGGCTACATTATATTTTTTTTTCATTCCTGAACTCTTAACATTCAGACGTTGATAGTGTTTGAAATTCATCAAATTGTATTTTTTATAACTATTTCAAACTTAAACGAAAAAAATCTTAGCTGCAAATAGTCATTAATAGGTAGGTAATGAACAAATTGCATTGAATGAGGTAACTTAAAAAGGTAATGATGTCGATTGCTTAAATGGAAACTGAATTATTACGACTCAATTACCTTACTTCTCACTCTGTTGCCACGCCTTTTTAACATTACTTCTGTTTATAACATCTTCACGTCGCTCTGATAGTACAACGTATAAGGCCCTGAATTTTGGTGCGGACGACATCAGGTAGACGAATTAGGTTTGATTCCCGGTAAGTCCTGATTGTTATTGTTAAAATTTATTGAAATTGATTTATGAAGGCAGCCTATGTAGGCAAGGAACTGCTGATTTTATTCATTTTACTCATTTTTGAGTACATGCCTGTTTCAAAAATAATACTTATGTATTCGGAGCTATGATAAGTATCGAATGTAATAAAAAATAAGTACATTTTACTTATTTTTAAGTACCTATTTTTAACAGTGTAGAATTTCAAACTAACTACGTTGGTATGGTATCCTAAGTACGTAACAAAGTTAATGTCATTTGACGTCCACTAAGTATTTGTTCTCACCGTTAGATGAACACAAGAACTTGGGCGAAGGATTTTTATTGACTACATTCGATAATTTATACCAAACCTCATATTTGTTTTTGAGCTAAACCCAGCACTTCTCCCTCTTCTCCATCGTAGTAATCAAGACCATCCTCTTCATCCAACACAGTGACTCTTCCGGAGAATCTTTTTCCATAGTAGGAGACGATAATGTAGTCAATGGCCTGGTGACAATTCTGCTATGTTGATTTGCTTAGAATTTCCTCCATTTAAATTAATATAGGTGGATTAGGTTTGTGTGTTTCCTCCAACTCAGTAGGAACTTTCAGCTGAACTCTCTCTAGTCGCTGATGTTGATGGCATGTTGGCTAAATACTCTCTCTGCATCGAGACTTTTCATCAGAGAGTCAGGAAAGACAATATCTCCCTCTTTTCTTCCCTCTTCTTCTCTTTTGCTCTTTTCTTTGGCTATCTCTTTGTCATCTTTGTTTTGCTACCTTTTTGGAGTTTATTTTGTTATTCTGTGCTTTTTATTTTCTTTCTCTTAGCATCCTTTAATTGTACTGTCTGGGAGGATTTCAGATTTTTTTTCTTTCGGTAATTAAAAAAATATTTGTGATAATTAATTGATCCACTTGATTAAAAAAATAATGCCTTTTTCAAATACATATATTTTCAACCGCGAGACGACGGAAATCCGTTGGAGCATGTGCGGAACTGTCCAAAATTATTTGTTATGTTCCTAATTTAAAACACACTCAGGAATAATATAAAAAATTGTAATTGTTAGATGACTATAGGTATGTACATAATTGATAAAACGGTTAACCTGGAAAAATAAAATTTGTGCGGGGTTGGTTAACACATGGCTAACCCTCTTAAAGTTAGCTAACCAAAGGTTAAAGTTAGACATGGGTGGGCAGCAAAATGACAAAAACTGCTACATTTTTCTTCAGTAATTATTTAGTTAAGAACTATATTAAAATGAACAATTTTTAACAAAATTTATAGTTTTTGCTTTAAAACCATTTTGCAATCAATTCCATTCAATCGCGATTATTTTTTAATCCCGTAATTTTTATATACATTGAAACATCGCCTAAGCCTAATGACCTCAATCTAATACTCTTTTTCACTCATTATGGAAAAAAAATCAAGCAAAATGTATTATTAATTGCATTGAAAGCAATATATTTTTTTTATAGTTTCACTGAAACCAATTCTGAAGAATTTCCCAATGGCATTTTAAAGGTTGTTGAAACTTCCTCTTCTCTACATTCCACAAAAAGTGCGACTTTTACAGCAGATATTACAAAAACTCCTGCCAGCGTTAAAGTTCATGTTACGGAGTCTACCATTACAAATGTTCCTCATAGTGTGGGCCATCTTGTTTTCATAGACAAACTACTTCAAAATTATGATAAAAGAGTGTGGCCGACATATGGAACAAGTATGTATTATCGCTTAGTTATCCCTTCTGTTCTGTGTCAAAGCTTATTTGTCAATAACTTAAATGTTTTTTATTTCCCCCCACCGATTTCAACCTTACATCCGATCCTATAAACTATTGAGGTTGCGTCGGGTGCTCAGGTGTTGTCCTCGTCATCTGACCATGCATCAAAAATACGAGGTATCGTTCCGGGGTCTTTCTTTCGAGATAGGCCCCGAACCGTCACCAATAGCCCACTGTGCAGTTCTAGTGCGGCGTTGATAATCGAACCAATCCCATAAAATAAGTGCATATTGTATATTATGTAAATCAAAAAAAATGCATGTAAAGAAGTTAAAACTAACTTAACGTGTGAAAAATTCTTTCCAATGTATACCAGGGAAACAATGGATAATTCCCACATTTTCTAAAAATGAGTAAAAACTACTTTTTTTAAATGAGAAAACCATGCTGATTTCAAATATCCACACGATAATCACCAAAAAAATTTACTTTGTTAAGTATAACGAAAGGAAAATCGCAAAATTTGACTCCTTCTCGAATCGCTCCGCTATTGGCTGCTCCGATTATGACGTACCAATACCCTAAACACAGATCAGCGTATTCGGGATAAAGCGTTCTTCTCGTTACTTTCCGATGACCGTTCCTTGTATTTGGAGATTGATGATAGTTGAAAAAAATGCGAATTTTGACATCATAAAGTTAAAATAATTTAACACACTAAATAATTAAAATTGCATACGTTCTTTACCTTTGTATTGAACGTCAAAGATAAAAAATTTCACCTATTTGATTCCTTTGTTTCGGATATTATATGCTAATTATAAAATATAGGTCCGTTCTAAATCGGCATTTGTTGTTAATGTGAGACCTGTGTATTCACCGTTTGCACGTTTTTCTAATATAACTTTATAATTATCATTTAAATATATCATCTAACATTTAAAGTTCGACGTTATTTTCAATATTATTGCATTTGATAGAGGGCATAGAGTTTGAAGTTTATTTTCTTTCCTGAAAAAAAAATACACATACACATGCTTAATAGTTGACGGTAATCTTATTTCCCTCAATCAACAAGTTTATGGTGCTGCTTGAGATTGAATCCATCAGCAAATCGTTTGTTGCATACTTCACATGAGAGCGGCTTTTCTCCTGTATACAAAAAAATGTGCTGCTTGAGAGTGCTGCTTGAAATGTTTGTTGCATACTTCATAAGAGTGTGGTTCTTCACCTCTATGCACAAAAAGGTGGCGCTTGAGATCGAATACAGAAGTGAATTGTTTGTTGCATACTTCACAAGAAAGTAGCTTTTTTTCCTGTATGCGCAAAAAGGTGCTGCTTGAGATGGGATTTAAGAGAGTAAATGTTTTACTGATGCATACTTCACATTTGTGCTGCTTTTCTCTAGTATGTAAGAACAGGTGCCGCATGAGATCAGAGCCACGAGTAAATTGCTTGTTGCACACTTGACATTTATGCAGTTTTTTTCCTGCATGAATAAACAAGTGAGCTTTGAGATTCGACTTATTTCCAAATTGTTTGTTGCATACTTCGCACGAGTGTAGTTTTTCTCCTGTATGCAAGAGAAAGTGCTGCTTGAGTTTGAATCTATTAGTAAAATGTTTGTTGCACACTTCACGAGTGTGGTTTTTCACATGTATGCACAAAAAAGTGGCGCTTGAGATAGGATCCCGAAGATTAAATTTTTTACTGCATACTTCACATTTGTGCAGCTTTTTTCCTGCATGAATTAACAAGTGAGCTTTGACTTATTTCCAAATTGTTTGCTGCATAATTTACATGTAGTTGGATTTTTTCCGGTATTTAAGAGATAACTTTTAATACTTGACTTTTGAATCAATTGCAAATTTTGATCTTGGTTTGTAAATAGAATAGGCTGCGTGGGTGCATGACTGCTGTTCAGAATCATTCTTTAATATAAGCATTTTCTGACGCAGTTATCCGAATACTTATATCAGTCAGTCACTGATACATTACTAATTGTTATACTAGAGTTCATCAGGATATGAATATTTCACGTTTTCTGTGCAACTGTGGGGCTTTGTTTGGAACTTTTCGAGTTGGTGATGCAAAATTGATTAGTAACCATTCAAGTTTTGTCCAAAATATCCGAAAAAGAAATTATTACACCCCCGAATTCGCCTTCAAATTTTCTACAGAACTAACCTATTTTATTCGCCTGAAACAAATTTTGTCAAAATAGAATTTTTTCTGAAGATTTAAATATATTCAAGAACTAATAAATGCATTTAGAAAAACTTATCTGGCGTTTCCCCACGAATCGCCTTATGTGACAAAACACGTTTTGAATGTTTGGCTCGCCAATTGTAAGGATAAATTGTGTCCGTTATATTATATTTATTTGTACACAATCGCTACAACTTTTCTTTATTGAGCCAATATCTCTACACAGTTTTTGGACAATTAAAGGAAGATATGATGCAAATTCGCGACGATGTGGTTCGCTTCTTCCGCCCGAGACATAGCGAAGATCATGGTACCAGGTGTCTCAGTTTCTCCTTCGCCGCGGGTGTTTAGGGTATTGGTACGTCACAGCCCCTTCGCGCGCTTTTGGCCTGATTTCGCGCACTTTAAAAAAGACCAACTTTGAAGTCGTATAAAAAAATAAATACGAATCGGAAACTGAAAATTTTGCGATGGATGACTCTTTTTCGGTTGTCCGAATAGAATAATTTAAAAAAAAAAAAATGTGGGAATTGTCCATTATAGTTTATAGTCAAGGTCTGTCACCTGTTAATAGGGTCGACTCTAGTCTACCCGCCGCCGGTTGCCAAGTATGCTACATGCTATTCACTCCTCCCTACGGAACATAATCAGAAAGTAATCAATGCGTGGTTTAATTCTGACAGAGGAAGGACAGACACCAGGAGCAGTAGTAGTAGTAGTCCAAGCGCTCGTGCAATATAGCTCGCACACTTGGGTATGCCTTAGGACACTTACGAAAAAATGCTCCACTTATATCTATATACGATCAGTTGTATGCAAACTTGATCGGCGCGCACGTTTTGCACGAATGGACTTGGGGATTTGGATTATTTTTATTCAAATGGGTCAACTCTTGTATATTATATATACATCTGTTTTCGGATATAGCAGTGCTAAAATTCCCCCTATCGGCTCCTGAATGTAGAATCTGTCTTCCCAAGCCACACATTACCTGTAACTCTGTTTATATTCTTCTTATTTCTGATTATTGAGTGGCATCATATAACTTGAGATATGTAATTGTTTAACATTGCTTCAGTAAAAACTTGATTTAGGTTCCAGGATACTTTTTTAAAATTTATTTGAGCCTTTCAGGGTGTATGAGAATTATTTTTAGAACTTTGACGCGTAATACAATCTTAAAAAAAAAAAAAAAAGTTATGTTGCTTGTACATATAACAGCAACACATGAAGTTGGGGCGGCCGATGTAAGCTATTTTTGACGCTATTTTTGATTCCACTTAGTTTAGATTCAGAAGATAATGTTTAAAGATAATAAATAAGTTGATGAGTATTATAGTATTTAGAAAACAAATAAATTTAATGATGAAAGTATAACAGTTAAAGATTTACATTTAAAGGAGGCATTACAATTATAATAAGGATCACGCGAGAATCGCGTGTGGTTTCGTTTGCTGCCAGTCTAGGAATGCTTCCGTTGAGTCAGTGTTTATCGGAATCGGCTGCTCCTTTCAGAGGGCCTCCATGTTGACGATGTCCAATTACTTCTGGGGTATAAGCACTGAAGAAGTGGAAATGCTTTTTGTGAATATCTTAAGACAGAAAGAAGGTGAACGAACTGCAGTGTCGCTGCAAAATTTTATTTGTACGAATTTTATATAACGTCACTCTTAAAAGAAATTTTAATATTTAAGTAAGAAAGGGAAGACAATTATTTTAATGTAACTTTATTTACAAATAACAACACTTAAAATATTCAAGCGATAGTCCAATTCTTCCCAGGAACGGTCCATTATATCCAAGGGAATGTTTGCAATTTCAAAACTGTGATTCTTGTTTTCTAATCATCGATATCAGCCACCGGAGTAAGGTTTTTAGTATATCCCCACATAAAAAAAATCACAGGACGTGACAACTGGTTGTGACGCCGTATAAAAAAACTGTGTACAAATAAAACTTCATGTATTGCTGTTACATGTCAAAAAACATAACATGGCTATTTTATTTCTTTTAGGTTTTATTGCGCGTTTCAAAGTTTAAAAGATAATTCTCATACACCCTGCATATTTATTTCGCAACACGTTATCAGCACCACTACTTTAAAGAAGCCGTGTTCTCTTAGGCCTAAACATGAAGTGCAAAGCGTTTTGAAGTTGTCGATAGCGGTTTTTTTACAGAAGCGAATACGAAATAAGTTTTAGTTTTAAAAGTTAACAGCTAGTTAAAAATGTAAAAGACAACTTCAGTACTGTTATTCATTTGAAATATATTTAATACCATAATATCTAAAGCAGAGATATGTAATAATAAAATAATTTATTTTCAGATAGTCCAACAATAGTTACAGTCAATATATATATTAACAGCTTGGGATCCGTGAGTGCAGCTAATATGGTAAGTTACAAATACCTTGCGAGAAATGAAACATACAAGAATTTTTCATAAATTGTTAGTATACCCAAACATAAATAAGCTAATATAGTTACATGTTTATTTCTGACGCATGGCTCCGTATTTTTCTGAAAAAGAGAGCTAACAATTGAATGTTTAGAGGGAAATGGAATTTCTATTCTTTTCAAACACCTGTTCATTACTTTTGAATTTGTGTTTAAGCAAATGACAAATATATATAATAAACGTCACTGGTTCAAAATTATCTGGCACCAGTAAAAATTAATGATTTTTTACATCCGCAAATAAAAGTAAATGAAATAAAAGACAAGTTAATTAATTGTTTACAGCTAATTCTATCACTCATTCTACCGGCTACCGGGTGGTCATTAAATACATTTTCCTCTTTAGAACATCTGCAGCTAAAAGTAAGAAACGGAATGACACTAAATTGCTTATTGTGACTCGTAAAGGCATGAGAGAATGATTTCCGTCACATAAATTAGTAGAAAAAGTTGTCGGTAGGCAGGCCCGTCGCATCGGTGGGGGGCCCTCATAATCTGTAAACTCTGAAAATTGGGAATTTCAACTTCTAAAAACTGAGAGTTGGGAAAATTTATGCCTGAAGAAAATTAATATTATTAACAAATGATAGCTAGGGAAGATTAGAAATTTCTTCTAAGACTACATTTAAAATTTAAATTTGACCTCAGAACGGACACTGTATTGGAATATGGGTGCAACAACTCAATGCTTGTGATAGAACTGTTTAATATTACCTAATATATATATATAAAAAAAAGATGAAAAATGTAGGTAAGTTGGAAGTCGGAATTTTCAGCACTGTTGAGTTGGGAATTTCGAATACTTGTGTTGAGAATTTCGAATCGTTAAGTTGGGAAATTTCTTGTTTCAACCCCTCCCCCCCTCCAAATATTTTGTGTGTAACGGCACTGTCAGTAGGGAACATTTTAGCACTGTCTCAGTCATACATTAAAAGCCGATAAGCTGGAATGTGCCAGATGGCATGAGTGACAACCGCGCACTCATTCCAGCTGGACATGTGGTCCATTTTAATAATAATAATTAAAAACAACGCTTACAGTAGATATTGAAAATAATTTTTTGATCGAAATTCTTTACTAATTTAATATCGAGCGATCCGAAGTTCAACGCTCTACCGACCATGTCAGAACGGCACGTTTGAGTTGTGGTAATATACATATAAGAACCAAAAACAACGAAAAGGAGACGACAACGAAAGAAACTACTTAAATTAGTTTCGTTAATAATTTTAAAGATTTTTGTTTCGTCAAAAGTCAAGTGTCAAAAGGTCTTGACGATCACATTATTCTGAAAAATGAGAGTGTTCTTTGAAAATAAATAGTTTATATTCATCTAAAGTATAATTTTTGCTTTGATATGCAGTTTTTTATTCTATTTAAAATGCCATTATTATCTGTAGCGTGTATATAGCGAGAATTAGTGTGAATATGATTAATTGTATTTTATTTACATATACATATATAACATGCATTAATTTTTGAAAAATATGTGTGTAAGAATATTGGTATGGTTGAAATACATTTTAGGACTTTGGTATGGACATTTATTTACGACAATCTTGGATTGATCCCAGACTACGATTCTCGAGATTCGGAGTAAATGAGACCATGACACTGAATGGGCAAGACATCATAGACAAAATTTGGAAACCTGACTTATTTTTCAGAAATCTAAAATCTGGTCATTTTCATATGGTGACTGTGCCTAACAAACTTATCAAGCTATCTCCAAACGGAAGAATCCTTTTCAGTATGAGGTAAGAGTTTTTTTTTTATTTATTAAATGTAAGACGTAATCTTACACCAAGGTTTTTGAGAGTAAAAATAAGATACTTACCACGCAATAATGGCTTTTTTACTTACCACGCAATAAATTGTAAATAAACAAACATATAGAAACGTTGGTTTGTATTTAACATCTCTGAATCTCAACTCTTAAAAATCCATTTATTAAACATTATATTTTTATTATATGAGAAAGATAGAACTTTGAATACTAAATTTTTAATATCTTCGATGAAAGAACTGCGTAGATTACATACAATTTTTCCATAAGCTTGTTTGATTTTCAGGTGTTTGGCTGTTTCAAAATGTTAAGAATAAAATACAAACCTATCATTCTATTATTTTGAAGTAGCCAAAGATGTCGTCAATCATAATTTTTTCCCTAATATTTGTCCTGTCGAATTTTATCTTCAATTATAATATTTTAAACTTATAAAAATGCGATTTAATAAAATCAACAGAACTTCAACACATTTTATAAACTGAAAAAGGTAAAAGTAAATACTTACTTAAAAAATACAGATGAATGCAGAAGACTTATGTAGAATTTTTCCAACCGAATAACATTTTATTTGGTTCAAAATTGGTACATGATTGAAAAAAATGGTAAACTTGAGATTCTTTCTGTTTTAAGGTCAATTGATAAGTATGCAAGTTATTATATTCCGACATAAGCTAACTGAAAATTAAAAATCAAATGACACACATTGGCTTTTACTGTTAAAAATGGAAATTTCAGGATATATGAATTCAAATAAAAGATAAGTGCTTCAATTATAAATAATATATAAAGGGTTCGTTTCTTTAATATTTTTAGTTTTTCAATGTGAACAATCTCAGTTTTACATTTTATAAAACATAACATTTCAATAATCTGCAGTAATATGTTTTGAAAATATGATTATTATACAAAAAAAGCACTTATTTTTTGCTTAATAAAAAAAAGAAACTCAACTTTAAATATTCTGAATATGTCGATTAAAAGCTATAAAATAAGTTTTAAACTCTGGTTCAAAATAAGTATTTAGCTTTTACTAACGTAATGTGCGTATATAAATAAAAAAAAAATTACAAAGTTTTAAATTTTTAATTCAATAATAGGTTAACTCTTCGTTTATCCTGCCACATGTCATTCCGACTCTATCCACTGGATACTCAACGGTGCTGGATTGTACTAGGCTCATGTGAGTAGAATTTATTTTTACAAATATTTATGTGTAATTTTTTAAAAACTTCTTATCTAAATACAAGTAGATAAAGCTTCAGAAAACTATGCAATCATTTGTAAGAAATATTTTACTGATGAACTTAATTTGTGTGTGTTTGAGTTTTTTTTAACTTATTATGTGTAAAAAATTTAAATATTTTAGAAATGAGTTAATAACTCAAACAAATACAAAACATTCCAATTTATTTAATCATCAATCTGTAAGGAAAATTATGACACTTAATAAATTGTAGTCCATGAAATACCACTTAAATTTAAGTTTATTAATTGCGATACCCTATATGACCAAACCTGGTCGAATTTTCTCAAAATATTGGAATATTATTTATTCTTATGTTAAGGAGAGGTACTTACATGGATCATTAATGATAATAAAGTCCTAAATTTTATTGATGAGAATGTTATTAATTTAATTGAAACATCTATTTATTAGTATACCCCTAGACAAGCGTAACCCACTGACGCTCACACGATTTTTGCAATTTAAATTTTTTCCCCATTGCTTGGACATTTATTAATTTTTCATGGACATAATATTTCATATTATTTAATTGTTTCAATTAATTTTAAAGCGATAGCTTGTAAGTTGTACATCAAATCTTTAAATTAGAAAAATATTGTAAAATGGAAATCTGTATGGAATCAGTATTATAAATTGTAACATATATTTTAATTTCCACATAGCTGATTTTAAAACTAGATGAATGATTAAACAAAGTTTCTAACTGTAAATATTGCAATAATTCTTTTTTTTTTCAATGAACCCACCATCATTGCCCGAATGAAAATGTTCTGAAAAGTGATTAAGAGAGAATTTAGGGGTATTGCGGAGAGGCGATCCCTCTCAAATGAAAGATGGTTTATGTTTTATTTTAATACGAAGGAAGTTATGTTTATCTGTTATAGCTACAAAACAAATAAAATGTATAGTATACGAACATATATATATATATTTAAAAATTATAAAAGGGACTCTAAGTGAAACAAAACCAACCAGCGAAAAACATAATCGAGACGTCAGCTTCATTTTTTGGTTTTCCTAAGAATTTGAAATAAGTCTTGAAGTAAGAATTGAAGAAGTCCTCGATGAAGACGATAAAATAATTTCTTGAAAAATTATTAGGTCCATTTTGATAGTTAAAGAAACATAAACAAGTTTCGTTTCATAGTGGTACTCTCATCACAAAACAAAACTTAAATTATAAAAAATGATAATTCCGTCAGTTACTTTAAAAAATATTTACACAAAAATGATGTGCAAGCTGAAATTACTGTCACAGTTACTACCGTCCGTTATACGAAATATATTTTTAAAAATGATCAAAAAGACTGCACATGAAGCAAAACCAACCAACGAAAAACGCAATCGAGACGTCCGCTTGATTTTTTGGTTTTCGTAAGAATTTGGAGTGAGGGCTCAATAAGTTCAAACAGTCGAATTTGCAGCAGGAATAATGACGCCAAACTTGACTAAAAACCCAAGGGGGGGGGGGGGCTGTAATTTTTTAGTTGTACTCCCAATGACTCTTATTGTAATGTTGTAAGTGTAATTAAGAAAAATCGGTTCAAACGTGCAACTGTCTAAATAAATTTATGAACAAAAGGGGTTCACCGTTTAAATGGAATCTTCGAGAAGATTGTAATAGGAAAGCTGAGAATATTCTTTTTTCATAATAAGAAAATTATTTCGGTTTGAGCAGATGCTCAGACTACTGACCAGGTCGAAGTACGATGGAGGAGTCAGAGCCCGATTACCATTGAGAGAGAGATCAAAGTGCCGGAGTTTCGTGTCGTACAGCAGGAACCAGCTCAGTTTTATAGAGATATAGATACAGGTAATTTACCTTTATACATTTGATTTGAATTAAAAATGTATTTGTGCTATTGGTTACATTGGTAAAAATAGATACTCAATAATAAGTCAAATGTACTCATTTTTGAGTACTTTCGATGCTTATCATGGCTCCGAATACATAAGTTTCAATTTTGAAATATAACATGTACTCAAAAATTAGTAGCATGAATAAAAAAGAGCAGAGGCTTGCCTACATAGGCTGCCTTCACAAATCACTTTCAATAAATATCAACAATTACAACTAAGACTTACTGGGAATCGAACTCAGATCATCAGAAAACGCAGTCCAGTGCCTTATCCGTTAAACTACCAAGATGAGTTGAAGAAGTTATAAACAGAAGAACTGTTAAAAAGGTGTGCCAAAAGAATGGGAAGTAAGATGTTTGAGTTGTAATAACTCAGTTTCCATTTAAGCAATCGACGTCAAATAATGTAGAAAACTATCTTCTGAACAACTATTTTAAATTTGAAAGGTCGCTTTGTTAAGATGGTTTCAACAGAAGCTGATATTTGCAATATTAAATCACACTGCTCATTTTTGAGAAAGTACAGTTACTTAAATTTGAGTATGCCATAGCTCATTTACGATACAATTGTACTCAAAGAAAAACGAGTAGGTTCAGGAACTCATTTTGAAGTACCTTTTTTTTACAGTGTAGGGATCATGAAAAGGGCCAATCAATTTCTTTATTTCAAATTGACTGGATTCATGGATTAAGACACTTTTGGTCAATATCGCTTTGTAATATGATGTAGTGCATTGAGCACTAGTAAAAAATATTTTGCGAAAAATGCGGATCTATCTGGTTTTGAAACTAAATGGCTCAATTATTTGCAATTTTATCAAAATTTAAATATTTTCAATTGTTTTAGCTTATTTTTTTTAAACGCAAAGGCTTTTTTAAATATTTATATTTTTTTCTCAGATCCGTTAAACTATAATACATAAGAATTTGCATTAAATTTTTGTATACTACATGTATTCGATTTTTTATAAATAGTTATTCATAATAGCACAAACTTCTTCTTTAAAACTCAACTTTTTTACTTTTAGAATTAAAAAAAAAACTACTTTTAATTTAGAATTTAAAAAAATTACATAGAGCTAATTTGCAAGCCAATTTATAATATATACATATTTTACAATATGCTTAAAATTATACATTTCTTTAATTATAATAAAAAAAAGCCTTAGCATTTCAAAAAACTTAATATCAAGGAAAACCAAACACTGACAAAAAACGATTTAAAGTTTTTGTTCCTTGAAATACATACCTGTGATCCAGCATAAAATATCATATAACTTAATCTAAAATAACATAGATACAGTTCTATAATTTGACAAACATATTTAAAAGATTCCAAACTCTAATCGAGAATTTTACAGTTTTTGGGATACTGTGTCTCTTTAAAAGAAAAAAAAAACGATATTTATATACGATGTATGGTTAGAATTTATTTCAACAGATGGCTATATTTATGGAAATAAGAAAATAAAATAAAATTTGTGAAATGCTCAAAATAATTTAATAATCATAAAAATACAGTAAAGAAATCAAATACTGAATTTTCTAAAAATAATTTTAAAAAAGACTATACGCGTATTCTAGACGTGAAAAAATTTAAATTAACAACTATTTATCCTAATTCTTATGCTAGTTAAGAAAATTATATATGTATTAAAAATCGTATACTGCAGCTGGTAAAAACTCCCTCTTCAGATGTTACAAAAATAAAAGGGTGGAATAGGTCAATATTTGGCCTGTTTGAAACGTTTAACCCTCCTCTACACGATGATATGTCATTTATCCTCATAGGCTGATTCCACGTGGAGTTATAAGGATTCTACAACATTCGTTTTTCACTATGCAACTCCGTGTACCTGTACCAAAAGGAATGATGTATTCACGTCACAAGCCATTTATTTCCTTTTTGTGCCAATCAGAATCCTCAATCGACACTCAAGATGCTTCAGAAACTCTTTCTTTTCAGGCGTCTTCAGCTTCTTGAACGTGAGTTTCGTCTTCTTCCGGCAGAATGGATACCACTTGGTGCAGACCTATCTCCCCACCTTTTTGATTGTGATGATGTCGTGGGTGTCGTTCTGGGTGCCTGTGGAAGCAGCCCCTGCGCGAGTGACACTGGGTGTGACCACCTTGCTGAGTCTGACTACTGTGGCCTCAGGTATACGTTCCCAGCTGCCGCCAGTGTCTTACGCGAAGGCAATAGACATTTGGATTGGAGCCTGTTCTGTGATGGTCTTTGCGAGCTTACTGGAGTTTGCTCTCTCGAGTTATCTCTCCAGAATGAAGATCAGACAGCAGAATACTACTTCGTGTATTCCATTTATTGTAAGTTTTAAAAGCCCGCCGTGTTTCATTCACTCATTGCTTTACTCGTGAGTTGGGCCTACACATTTCAGCTATAATCGAATGAAAGAATATATCTACTTCCACATGCCCGAATTCGACATCATATCATATTCAATGATACAGGTTTGGATTGGAAATTACTTTTACTTACTTTACAAAATCAAATTTTTGGAATTTTGGTCGTGTTTATAATGCTAAGGTTTTGTAAAATATGTACTTGAAACTAAACTGATAATAGCTTTTGAATCTTTAATATTTGTTTTATAAACGTAGGCGGAGCTTTTTTAAATAGGGTTAATTTTATTTTACGAATTAAAGAACAGTACCAGGAAGACCGAGCTTAGCTCTTTCTCATATTTTTTCTCTTATGACATATTCGTCATTAAAAAAAATGTAGTCTTTAAAATACCCATAGCATCGATTAGACCTATTTAAGATATATTTTATAGCCTACTAATGTTTTCATTATCGAAATAAACGCAATTTTTTTTAAATGCGTTATAAGTGTCAATATTGTTCGTTAGAATTGGCAAGAATTATTGCGGAATTAAATCTGTTACACATTAAAATTTTAAAGAAATATAAAAGGCATATAAATTGGGCCGTTATACTTCAACTCTATTTGGAAGTTACCTCGGAAACTTTTTTGAATACTATCATCCACTATAAATATAATAATTTTTCTAATATTACGTGAGCCACTTTGGTGGAACTGCGACTTTCAGTTTTGTTTATTTATATTTTTCACAATCATCCATTTAACCTTCTCATGGGCGAAAACACACGCACACGCGCGCTTAATTTCTTTGCATATTCCTAATGTGAATATTTTTTTTTTAGAAAAGTCGAGAAGTTGGACAGACCGCACCTGAACCAGACAAGAAAATTCAATTGCGAAGATCTCATACTGTGGATCGATTCAGTAGAATAGGATTTCCATTGATATTCATAGCTTTTAATATGTTCTATTGGATATATTACCTCTCGGAACGTACAAAAATGGAAAAAATACTTTTGTAAAAAGTTTTTTAAAAAAAATCAGAAATTTGTAGTTTTTGCACTCCCTATAAACTAGTTACAACAACTTTTTCTGTTATTATGTAATGTTTGGAATCCGACAATTATTCACAAAGCATGCACCAATTTCAGTCTGACATATTTTGAGTAGTTAAAGGAAAAACAATATGCAAATATATAGGGCATTAAAAGTTTTATTATACTAGGTAAAAGTAGAGGTAGGTAAAAGAGATTCGTACAATAAAATGACAATAGTTTGGCATTTTAAAATAAAAGTTTCGTTCTACACATTTTTTAGCGAAACTGCTAATAACATCTTCGAATCCAAATACTAAGCATGGTATTTCTTGCCTGTGCTAAAATCCGGCCCTGCTGTTACCTAAACGCTCAGGAGGAGCAAGCGGGGCTGTTTACATGTTCTGTTCATACTGAATATTTAGTAGGGTGGGCCGAAAATGGCAATTTTTTTTAAAAATCGATTTCACAATTGTGCGGAAAAGTTGTTTCCTTGAGTAGAAAGAACACACAAAAAAATTTCAAGAAATTTAAACGACTTCTAGCAGCGGCACTTTGACTTTGAAAAAGTCAAAATTTTTAATAAAGCCATTTATAGGAAATTTTCTTGAAAATTTCTTGAAATAGCACTAATATTTAACTTCTTGATGTAATTCACAATCGTACACATTTTTTTGAATTTTCCTTAATATTCATTATCTCCCTTTAGTGCCTTAACAACAGCGATCTTGGGTTTATATGCCCATAAAGTTTATGATTTATTTCTGATACATGGAACAAATCTTCTACGCTGTTTCAAAATCTAAATACTTTGGAATCAGTATTTTCTTTTTTAAAAAAGGTAATTTTCTTTTTCAATTGCAGCTTCACACTATTAGGTATTAAACATATTTCGTGACATTTTTGACAGGGCTTAAATAACTCTGTAGGCAAATTTTTCGTTTTGTATATCACTGCCAATTAAAATAAAATTACAAAGAAATTCTTTTTTTTATATTTTCAACGGTACAGGTGCACGGTTAGATACCAATAAAATTTAATGATATATTTTTTAATATTTATATACATGAGTAATTTAAATTTCCATATATCCAAAAGAAATATTCGTGAAAATAATTTCTACAAAAGAATTCCCATAACAATATATAATATGGGATACTTTTAGGAAAGTTGCACAAGTTTAGGATAGTAGAAATGAATGTTGAGGAAAATTTATGAAATTTTTTAATTACCCCATTACGTCACATTTTCGTGCTATTTCAAGAAAGTTTCATGAAGAAAATTTTCACAAGAAAATTTCCTATAAATGACCTTAATTTTGATTTTTTGAACTTTTCAAGGTCAAAGGGCCGCGGCTAGGAATTGTTTAAATTTCATGAAATTTTTTGTGTGTTCTTTCTGCCTAAGGAGGTAATTTTTACACACTATTGAGAAAGCGAGTTCGAAAAAAAGATTTTTTGGCCAACCTTAAAGTTTAATATATTGCCAAATTCTATTGGATTGTTTTTAAAAGACAGGAATACTTTGTAGAATGATGTAAACCGGTGAATATTTCCCGTATTGAATTATCCATCCCCATTAAGTATTTTTAACTATTGGATGCCCAGTTTAGAGATATCCATTTTCAATAAAATAGTTATTGCACGTTTTTTTAAAAAAAAATCGGGAATTGTCAGTTGCAATAAATATATTTAGCCATGTTGAAAAAAAAAGGTAAAAATGAAACAATAAACGTTTTTAGTAATTTTAATTAAATGTCTTATCTTTTAAAATAATATCTTAGATTTCCTAAAAAAGCCAAGTATTTCTATTAAGTTTACCTACAACTAGTGAATGATCTTTTACATGACAAACAAAATACTTAGGTCCATTCTACACGACGTGATAAACGCACTTTGCAACAGCCTTTGTGAGTATTGCTCAAAAACCACGTGGTTTGAATGTACCATTCAGAGACTTCTGTAAACTGCAGCGAGCGTTTATCACATCCGTGTAGAATGGGCATTACTTTTCTTAATAAAAATGCTAAACAGGATATTTCTTCGTTTTCATTGTGACTTAACAAAAGTAATTAGTAAAACAGATTACTATTTTGCTATCATTCGGTGTAGATTAACGATTTTTTTAATAGTATAATATAAATGGGGTGGTTCACAACCTTATGGCCAAACTTCCCAAGTCTCCCCGCGGACCCAAATTATGAGTTAAAAAACATAGCAAAGAAACAGATATATTATTTCTATAGTATAGATCCGTTTTATGTCTCTCGCATGTGACGAATCTTAACACGAGCTATCAAAAGAAAGAGAATTTTCCGGAGGACTGACACATCGCACGTTCATCTCATAAATATCAACGGTTTGTTTAAAAAATGCGTTTTAAAGAATTAGTGCATAAAGAAACATCCTAAATAAATATTTACAAGATCTATCTAGAACGGTCCTTTGTAGTTTGGTAGGTAGCGCGCGGGCTTTGGAGCAGTAGGTCACAGGTTCGAGTCCCGACGGGGACACTCAATTAAAAAAAAAATGGATAAGCCTTAACGAGTTCCCCAGCAACGCCGGGCTAAACAGCTAGTCATATAATAAATCTACATCACACTAAACTTGTAAGTTTATTTAAATATAGAATACAAAGCAAATTAAATCAAGAAATACTATTAATTGATTTTTATTTCAGTCACTGCAATAAAAACTAAAGTATTTACACAAATGAAAATATAATCGATGTTGTTAAAAAATCTTTAGGAAATGTTTCTGTTGATTTATTACAATAATTCAAAAAAATATTTTAGACATTTATAAGTTAGAATAATAAATGAAAAGTTGATAGAACAATGAACAAAATGAATATTGATATATAGCCTGGATAACATAAGTTATGTTCAGTGGATTACAACCCTTCATCCCTAAGGCGAAGATATGTTACTATAAATTGAACATGAAAAATTTCAAGATACTAAAAGCAAGTCACTATCTATTTACATTACTTAATTCATTATTACAGTTTAAGCTTGTCTATTTTTTTAGGATACAATCCATCATTTATTGAGGGTACAAGTAAGTTTTAAAGGATTTACAAGAGGGTGTTACTAGTATTAAATCGCATCGGACCATAACCTAACCATCTTTATATTAGCGCGTCATCATTAGGCTTTTAGTTTTCTCTCATTTTGTCGAAGTGTAAACAGTATGTTTCTTTAACTCCAAATATGTCGACTTTTGTGCTAAACGAAACGCAATTTGCGGGAAGCTTTACTTTTCTGCTTCCATCTGAAGAAAAAAGCAACTGAAGGTCATCAATTGCTGTGTAAGGCTTATGGGGGTCATGCTCCATCAATTTCAACTTGTGAGTACTGGCTTAGACGGTTTAAAAGTGGTGATTTTGACACAGAGGATAAGGAACGTCAAGGAACGCCAGAAACGTTTAAAGATGCAGAATTGGAGGCATTATTGAACGAAGACTCGTATCAAACGCAAAAAGTACTTGCAGAATCTTTGGGAGTGACTCAACAAGCAATTTCATTACGCCACAAAGCCATGGGAATGGTCTAAAAGCAAGGAAGTGGTGTGCCATACGAATTAAAGCCAATAGCAGGGACCGCAGCCGAATTTTGAGAAAAAAAAGTAGTAAAAATAGGAATACTAAACACAAAAAATAGGAAAAAAATAGGAATTTAAAAAAAAAAATTAAAAACGGAAAAGCATCTATATATATTCTACAAATCTGTCATTCAAGCAGCACACGATCAATGACAAGATCCTATATTTGCAAGACAATTTAAAGAATTTTACTATACTTAATTTTCATAACTTGATTTTTTTTTAAAGTTAAATGCGATTTTTTTTTAAAAAATCAACCAACACATTGTTGAAATTTTGCATAAGTTGTACGTACATGAATTAAAGAGGTTGCTACTGTCTAAGGGAAATTAAATTCTGTAATTTTTTCAAGGAAAATTTAGATTTATTAAAGAGTAAAATGTTAATAGAATACCTACTTAAGAATGTTAATCTAAATCATTAAAATTTACAAAAACAGTTGTATAATTTTTTTTTTAAACTTTCAAAAAGTCATTTTTTTTAGGGGGAGGTGCAAGAAGGGGGAGTTTTAAATTAAAAAATAATAATATATAAACATTTAAATAAAATATTAATGCCGAGACGAATTGCAAGCCACGTAAAAAAAAACAAGCTTATTTCATATGTTTATTGTTATTACATAAAATAAGTCCCTAAACTTCAATTTCGTGAATAAATTATAGTTTCTAAAATAAAATTTAATGATATTTTGTTAGATAGTGCAAAGCAAATCATGATGAAATAAGAAGTAGTAAAAAATAAGCCTTTATTTATCAAATGCAAACGGATTGAAAACATTTCTACGGACGTCGCAGCAGATCGCGTTTAGTGATAATCTACAATTTCAAAGTTTTCACAAAAGAAAAGAATTCTTAAAACAGCGCCATTTTGAGATTGCCTTCACCAGATGTAACGAAAGAGTTTTACCAACCAACTTTCGAGTGAATCAACTCCGCGTTTGGTGAAGATTGCAAATATTTCTGCATGTTAAAAATGCTATATTTTTGTGAAATTCGTCGTTTTTCAAGGTTGAGCAGCGATACGCATAAAATAAAAAACGAAATGACATTTTCCAATAATGAAATCTCCATGACTAAAAAAATCGGACAATATAAATAAGTCCTTTTTTTTCTGATGTGAAATCCTTCTATTCACACCTTTTTTTTTTATCCTTGCCATATTGCTTATTTCAGACAAAATAAATTTATAAAGGCTTAACTTTCGCTCTACAAAAAAACCCAAGTTTGTTTTCCCAAACAGAAAATTTCTAAGTTCTCAAATTTTTTAGAGTCCATGGGGTGAAAAGTTTCAAATAAAAAAAAAATAACTTTAATGAAATATATAAACATTACACCCAAACAGAAACAAATTAGAAAATTATTGTCAGCCAAACAAAAAGTAACAAACTTTTTTCAAAAAACCAATTTTGATTAATTCAAATGACAAGTCCTCAACTTCAATTTCGTAAATTAGATTATATTTTTGAAAAATTTAATGCAATTTTGTTAAGTAGTGCAAATCATATCATGATGAAATAGGAAGTAGTGAAGTATAAGGATTTATTTATCGGATGCAAAATGATTGTAAGTTTGTCAACGGCGATTGCAGCAGATCGCGTTAAGCGAATTTCTCCAATTTCAAAGTTTTTATTAATGAAAAATTCTCACAAGAGTGCATTTGGAAGTCTCATTTGCCAGATGCATCGAAATTTGAGTTTTAACCATCTTAACTTTCAAGTGATATCATCTCCGTTTGACAAAGATCTTTCTCCCTTTTTCTAGATTGAGTATAGATTCTTACCAAACGAACTGAGATTTTTCAGTGACGAAGTGTCTTATGATAACGAAATACTATTGACTAAAAAAACGGACAAAAAGTCCACTCTTTTCTGATGCGAAGTCCCTCCATTCGTCTTTCTCTTCTCGAGTCCTTGCCGATTTACCGTATAACGATCAAAAGGGCGCCATACGTACCTTATATTTCTACAAATATTATTTAAAAACCAGGAATTCTGGGTTAGGATTTGGGAAATTAGCACCCCTGAAAGAAACGTGAGCTTTCTCAGAACTCTCATTACAAACAGGTTTCCGAGGTGCATTCGAACACCACCTTTTTGCGCTTTCGGTTTTTCCTTTTTCTGCGGATATAATTTCTTCAAAAAAATTCTCATGGATCTCAGAGTCACGACCCATTACAAAGACATACCGAAATTTTAATGCAAATATGCATCAATCCCAGCGATGATAAAATTAAAGTCTGAAAAAACACAATTCCGCGGAATTATGTTTATGTCCGCGCTTCCGTGGACTGAAAACACAGAATTCAGCGCATCCGTGGACTGAAAAAACAGAATTCCGCGCTTCCGTGGAATTGTACCACGTTTGATATTTACACAAGTGTGTAGCGATCAAAAGCGCGGCATTCGTAGCATATAATTCTGTAAATATTTGAAATTTTAGAAAATGTGTTTCAAATTGAAATTTTGGCGAAATTGTTAGTTTAAAAAAATCTAGATTTCCGCATTCTAAAACTTTTAAAACACCGGGAATTTCAGGTACCGAAAAATTTAAAAAAAATTAGTATTCCGGGTTAAACCCGGAAAAGTACCACCCCTCACGCTCGAGAGATAAGAAACTGACAGTTCAGTGTCTGTGTGCGCGCATCAAGTTCAGCCTTGGTAATGGCGAAAAAGTTCGCAGTTGTTTCCTTTGTATACGTAGCTTCATAAAAAAAAATTCCGTTCATCGGAGAAACCCGAATCTGCGCGCCACTTTATAACTTCGGTGAGAAATGTCTAAAAAATAGGAAAAAAAGGAACAGTTTAAAAAAAAATAGGAAAATAGGAGAAAATAGGAGCTCTGCGGTCCCTGCAATAGATGTGGAAAGGAGATTTTTCACCAGCAAACAGCTGCTCCAAAGGCAAAAACGGAAGGTTTTTTTTTTGCATCGAATCGTAACTGGTGATAAAAAGTGGATTCATTACGACAATCCAAGGCGTAAGAAATCGTCGGGTAGGCCCGGCCATGCATCAACATCAATGGAGAAGCCAAATATTCATGGATCAAAGCTCATGCTCTGCATTTGGTGGGATCAGTTGGGTGCAGTATATTACGAGGTGCTAAAACCGAATGAAACCATCACGGGAGATCTCTACCGACTACAATTCATGCGTTTGAGTCGAGCATTGAAGGATAAACGCCCGAAATATGAACGGAGACACGACAAAGTGACTTTGCAGCACGACCACATGTTACAGTACAAGTAAAAAACTACTTGGAAACGCTCAAATGGGATACCCGACCCGCCGTATTCTCTAGACATTGCTCCTTCCGACTACGTTTCGATCAATGACTCATAGCCTCTCTGAGCATCACTTCCGTTCTTACGAGGAATGCAAAAAATGGGTCGAATCTTGGATTGCCTCTGAAGACCAGTCATTCTTTCCACGCGGAATTCGCATGCTTTCAGAAAGATGGGAAAAAAGTAGTGGCTAGCGATGGACAATACTTTGAGTAATTAATCTGTTACCATTTTTGCACAATAAAGCCCAAATTTTCATTAAAAAAATCCTTTAAAACTTACTTATATAACCGATATATAATTAGAACATTAAAATATCTTAATTACATTAAAGTTTAACTTCTTGTTTGCAGCATCTTCATCTGAACTTTTATATTGAGACAAACTTCCCGTTCATGTTGAATAACTTTACTGATGTCTTTATTTTTCACCTGTAGACAAAGAATTTCATCAGCAAGATTAGATTATAATGAAATCGGCAATAATTAGTGTACTTGGCGAGACCAGGGTTAGGCGTCATTGGCACCTAGCAATTTGTTTTTAGTTGCCAAAATGTTATAATTATTCGTATTGTTCACATTGTTTAACCAGAGCTGCCAACTGTTACAATAAGAGAGATTACCGTGTTGGGTTCAATTTAGAAAAGTTTTTCACTGTTCATGAATTTTTCTTAATTTTTTTGTTATGGGTTCTGAGATTGAGATCTGAGTGGGTCCGTTTTTTTTTGCATTTTTCGAAATTTTATTGTTATAATCACAACAGTGAGAGCTTGGTTTTTGTCACTGAACTCTAACTGGAACTTCTGGAAGGCTCAAAACTTGTTTCCTCTATGGACGCATTGAAGCCAATGTGCAAGCAGCCATACGGTACCCCAAAAAATTTGTTAAAGTGATTTAGTGGTGTTTTTTAATACCATAAGCATTGTAGAAATATTAAATGCATATAAATATTACATTTTTAAATAATTTTTATATTGCCAAACAAATATTTTTTGCTCTTGCTTTTTAAGCACTTCGACTTTGACTTGCAAGTGGCTTTCTATTTTAATAGCATATTGCATTTAAAATGGGATTCAAAAGAAAATAGAAAAAACTCAGCCAAAAGCATTACACGCTGGCTTATTTTAACATGAAATATATACGAATTATTGCGATAGCGATGAAAGTAGGGTACATTTGTTATCCCTTCAATTGGCTTCAAGTCAACAAAATGTCTTGTCCGATCCAGAAGTTACAGTTAGAGATCAGTGGTTTTTGTTCTTCTCCTCACACTCGAGCGCATACTTTGAAATACTTATATATCGATTTTTTTTCTCATATTGCGTCCGCTAGGGGGTTCGAATATTGACAAAGTAATTTTTATGATCACTTCCGTGATGACCGCCCGTACAGAGGACGAACATGTTTATCTGTTTATCAACATCAGCAGCTCATGCAAGAGCAAAAGCCCCTTTTCTACCAAAGCTGCCCCAAAAATTGTTTGACAAGTTTAATTATTAGCCATAAAAATGGTATTTATAAAAAATTATGAGTTTATCTATATTAATAAGAGAAAGTCTTTGAATCTCTAAACACCTACTTCCTCTAACAGGCTGCATATTCATATATAAATATTCTATTCATCCTCAAGCCATTCACCTGAGGTTTGGATTTGTAAAATTCCATTAAATTGTTTTTAAAAAGATTTTAACAATTTTAGAATTATTGCATAAAGAAATATCTTAAATAAATATTTCCAAGATTCTAGAACGAGCCTTTTTTAACTTAGATGGTAGAGCGTAGGACTTCGGGAATAATAGTTGGGATGTGAGTCCCGACCGGACAACTCGGTTTTTTTTAATGAATAAGACTCGGTTTTCCAGCAATGCGGTGCCAACGTGTAGTTTATACACCCCACGCCAAAAGTATAGATACTGCTAATTTAAGTTAATGAAATTTCAGTTAAAGCATTCACAGCTATGAAAATGTAATAAGCGGTTTAGAACAATTAAAGACATCATTTCATCTAACATAATAGCGTGAATCAGTTAATTTTTTTTATATAAAACAAAATAAAGTAAAATTATGTGTCCCAAAAGTTTAGAAACTGACTTTTTAATTGGATGATAGATTCGATAATATGCACATTTTTTTAAGAGTCCTTCCAAAAATCTGATTTTGAATAATATGGAAAAAATACAAACATGTATTCCTTCTACTACTACTTTGAATTTTTTTACACGTCTTCTTAAACATATATAGCATTGTTTTATGCAAAAAGAAATATTAAAAAAATGTAGCGTTTTTTTTCGGAACTCAAGAAAACATAGTAATAGTTACGTGTTTAGGCTGGGAATATCGCCTTTCAGAAAAGTTGCCAAGAATGATCGTTCAAGGCATTTTTATATTTTTTATTTGTGATTCCGCGGACCTCCTAGCACCGACACGCGGACCCCTACTTGGGAACCGCTGATATAGGCAATGTCAAGCTTCATTATCTAATTATATTTATTGTTTAAAAGAATACTTACTTCTAGTTGCTTGTTAATCTTCATTAAGTTATCAAGAACAGAGGATAAATCTTCTTCCTCTTCTTCTTCATTGTCCTTTTTAGTTAAGAAAAAGCTATTTTTTCAAACAAATTAAAAGAATACACTTGCTAAATATAATATTTAGGTTCTCCATTTCTTTTGGCTATTATGATAATTACAAATTTAGTGCACAAGAAGTGTAAAATATTTAAGTATTAATGTAAATTATTTTTCATTAAGTCTAGTAATATGTCCTCTGATCTAGTAACTTTTAATTTTAAGTTACAAAGGTTTTTTTTCTCGTATTCCTATTATCAGTACTGGAAGGGCTAATTTCAAGGACACAAGAGGAAAGTCCACAGGATATTCCCCCTCCTAACCCAAATTTAATTAAACAAGAATTCCTAAGCGCTTTATTGCAAAGTGGACCAATAATTATGTAATTAGCTACATTATTTGTGTAATACATTTATTAAACTGTTCATTAAATATATAATTTATTTAATTTGACAGATTTTACCACTTAATAACTGGTTCCATTTAACCCCTTCTTCGTAGGCATCGCATGCCATATGTTCAGTATTGGCTGGTCTGTATGGTTGCTATCATGTGGCATGCGAGGAAGAGAAAAATTGTGCTAACAAAACTAATTTCGTCAATAATCATATTTCTCTTATATATATTTCACGACTACTGAGCGAAATGAGATTTTTTAGCTGTGTTTACATGTCAAAAAAGCTTCTTTTAAAAAAAAAATCTTTGCACTTAGAGGAGATAATTTAATGTTTGTTAGTCGAAAAAAGATAATAATGATTGATCGAAAGATGACATTTATTCACAGTCTACAATTCAGAAGACAATGATATTAACTCAAAAAGAATGGGACTAGAAGAAAAAAGGTGTAGCCTGAGCATCCTTGTATCAATTTTGTGGAAAATCCTGGAATTTTGGTAATTTTTAGAGAAAATATAATTTAATTGTGATGCCCTTTTATCAGTATTTTTTAATAATTATTTTTAAGATCCGTCAGAGCCAAATAATTAAAAAATATTATAACGGAGTATTATATAAATTTAAAAAGTGGGAATATATATAACTTAAAAACTGGAGATCAGTGTACGTGATATCACTCGTGCGACCAATGAGTCAAGCAAAAAACGGTTTTTAACAAAATAAATAAAATTGGAATTTTAGAATTCAGGACTCTTCCGATCTGTGTTCTGAGTGAAAAGTTTCTGAAGGATGGTGTCATCAGGATAGCTCAGTGGTACAGCACTTGTGCGCTAAACAAGGGTTCCCGGGTTCGATCATCGGCTGGATGAACTTTTCACTCATATATATAATAACAACAACAAATTTTCCCCTTTTCCCACATCGCAAAATATTGTAGTTCCAAACGTTTAAACATAATTCGGAAGGTAATTCTTAATTAGATTAGAACCTAAATAAAAAATAATTGACTTTTAGAAGACTAATAAACAGCAACGTAATTGAAGGGGTCAGGGGTAAAACAACTTTACAACCCAAAGTTAAATTTTAGTAAAACGAATTTGAAAGTGAAAAGAGGTGTTTTTTCCCCCAGCATACCGACACTTCATCGATTTTTTTTACGGCTTTAAGTGGTTCTATCCCAAAAACGAATGTGCAAGTGGTATTAGTACTCCTTGGAAGCTGCAAGATGGCACTGCAATATTATTTTCATAAAAATTAGAGTAAGTGTGTTTTACCCCTGGACCCTTCAATTATATATAATTTATGAAAAGCTATTCATTTAAAGAATGTGTAATACTTTTAACACATAATGTAAGGATACAGAAGCACTGCTGTCATTACTCTCAGAAGAGCTATTCTCAGTAGATTCGAATGAGTAGCATTTATACCTAAAAAAATATTTCAATGAATATTATTTTTTATGAATGAGTAGAAATGCTTATGCTAATGTACATTCAATGCTTTTAATATAAAATAATGTTTGAAAACTATTCTAATAATAATAATAACTGCTTAATGCACATTACGCTTACTTGTATCTGACACGAAGGCAACATACCTTCAGATGCTCGATTGGGATAATAGTAAAAGATAAATTTCCACAAAGTCTTTCTTGCTTAATGTTCTTTCAGGTATTTTTTAATATGCATAGATTACGTAAAGAGTTTCTATTTCTCCCTATATTGAATATCATTTTACAGATAATAATTGTTTTTGTATCTTTAAAAATAAATGATAGTCAGCCAGTTGAATTTAAATATGTTAATGTTAAAGCTCATTTTTCCAATGTTATCTTTATAATTTCTAGAAACCATAAAAATAACATAAGCATTATAAATTTAATTTGATGATCTGGTAAAATTCATGGAGTACCAGCTCATATGACAAACTACCTTCAAAAACAAATTACCTTCATAATCTATTGGTCAATTCTATACTTCTTATAAACCTTTCTTCTTCCAGCTACTTACTAGTTTTGGCAGTGACTAGTTTGAATTGCAACTAGTTTGCTGGCCAAAGGTGGAGGCACGCAGTCACACAGGAAGTAAAGTGTTGGCTGACATGTGTATATGCACACACATATATATGTATATATATATATTATATACAACACATACAAGTACATATATGAGGCGTTCAGAGCTAAAGTGGATCAAGTCCATAAATTATAGTTTTGAGATAGTCAAAGTTAAAGTTAATTAACACTAGTTGAATCCTAAAGTGATTTAGAGGATAATTTATTTTTATTGTTGTAGTACGAAGATTAACTTAAATATGGGCCATAATTTGAAAATATACACCATTAACAAGTATTAATCCGCAACAGACAATTTTTTTTTATACTTTTGGACTTGATCCACTTTAGCTCTGAACGCTTCATATATAGGCGTAAAGTTTTCAAATTATTGGCGGGGTAGTACTAACTTTTAATTAAAAGCAAAAACTAGTTAACTTTAAGGCCCATTCTACACAAACGAGTAAAACGCGCGCGAGCTTCTCGGTGATTCGAAAATTCATTTCACAGTTTGCCACATTTATTCCATAGTTTGTATTCTCGAATCACCGCGTTGTCAACATACGTTGATCACGCGCGTTTTACTCGTTCGTGTAGAATTGGCCTTAGGGTTCAAAAGTGTTTTAACTCATTTACAGCGCTTTTAACAAGACCCACACAAAGATGGCGTCATACTTCTCGAGTTGCCACAGAAAATGTTAAGCCTCATTCTACATGAACGAGAAAAACGCGCATGATCAACGTATGTTGACAACGCGTTTGAACAGGACCATGGTTTTCAATGAGAGCTTCTACACGTACAATTAATCGCGGTATTCAGGCGCGATAAGGATGCGCGGTTTGCTGACATAAAAAGTCAACACGAGGCAATATTTTTCAACAAACCTGTTTATTTTATTAACAATACTGTTTAAATGACAACAAAGTTGCTTACGAAATTGATGTTTATGTTCCAGGTTGCACTAACGCCTTCCTATGTTTTGACCACGCCCGTATATTGTATACAAATATTATTTTTGTGGAAGGATATGTTCTTGACTCAACAACGGCGTTTTCCATGTTCGATTTCTTTACGCGAAACGTCTTTCAGTTTAGTTAATAAGGTATCGCTTGGTAAAACCGCATGCAACTGAATTCTGTTACGAAAGTGTATAGTGTGCTTGCGCAGATGGTAAGCAATACCAGTAAAGCAATCGCGTGAATGTTAAAATTCGCCCAGGCATGGGTTGGAACTTACGTTCTATTCGTCCGCTCTGATGTACGGTCACTTACAACTCTCAGCCATGATGTCTTATGTGAAAGGGGAATGTTAACCTAAACAACGATATTCGAATTTAGTTAAATGAAAAAATTGTGGCTTAAAGATTTGTTTTTATTCAAAGAATTTTAACTAAATAACAAGTACATAATCAACGTTTTTGATTTTTTTTAAAAACAAAACTTTTTAATCTTGTATTTATATCTAAGAAAAATTATTTTTAATTTTTAATATTTATGCTGAATTATGCCACTGCTGGGATTCGAACTCTTAACGTATAGCCTCGCTTTGTAGAGCGGTCGCATAAGTCTCACTGCCATGATGTCTTCGGAGAAAGAGGAATGTAAATACATGATAACAAGATTCAAACACGATAACATTATGTTAGACTTAGCATTTCCGACAGTGTTTTAACAGAATATTAATTTTAAATATTTTCTGTTGTGAATTTTCACATAACACTACGTTTAATAAATAATTAAAATATGGATTGTGGAAATATACAGTTTAATTTGATTTATTCGAACTAGAGTTACACAAAAGGGCTGTTACAGATCGAATATAAAACGTCAAATTTCGCCTACAGTTTCTTTCTTTTGGCACATTTAACTGCATTGGTTTGAATGCAACTTTATTTATTGTCACACTTCCACACACGATGAATTTGTGCATAAAAACTACTCATTGGCTATATTGAATGCAATTTATCAAAATAGGATTAAAAAATTTCATTGTAAAATAAAAAAAAGTGGTATTTGAGAAAAGTTACCATCATTAACATTTCGCGTCAAGTATCTTATTGTGTTTGTACATGTGATGCAAGTAAATAACAATTTCAAATGAATAGTGTGCATGCAAAAATAAACATGCAAGACCCATCGCAAATCGAAAAAAAACAACAAAAAAACGTTTGGTAGATGCATCCATTTCTATGGAGCTTTGGATTTTCAAGTTTTAAAATAAAAGGGATATTTTTGGAAATATTAAAAAAAAATTGCAAAAACGGATAGATGTCATCTTTTTTTTAATAAAACTAAATACTTAAATAATTTTTTACAGTTTTTTTACATGTTTGATCTTGCATACATACTCCTCAAATATTCTAGAGTCCTTAAATGGATATACATTGTTAGTTTGTGATTAAATGATATGGTGCATTCTAAAGTAAAACCAATTTCTTTATACCCTACTACGATCAAAATAGCAAAACAGAAAACTTGAAGAGGTTTGCATGAGTGTTATATGTCATAAATGTTCATCTAAAATGATTTGTTTATGTATTTACATTCATAGTTATGAATAACGATTATTCTCCTATTAAATTTGAATTTATAGTTTTCCCGGCAAATGCCATTTTTAAATCTTTTCATAAACGAACCATTATCATTCGTCTGTTTTCTGAATATGTTCAGAATTGCGTTGCCTTCTAATTTTTATTTCACTCACATAAAGTAAAGGCCCCTCTAAAAAGTAATTTTAGAATAAATACCAAACATAATTTTATGCAAACTAAAAATTAATAATTACAATGTTACATTGTTTTCTTAATAGAAATGTTACAAATTAAAAAAAAAACTTATGGATCAGGAATATTGAACAGAGAAATAAAATACAAATTTACCAGAATGTTACAAATATGAGAATATAGGATTTGAACATTTATTTCTCATATAATTAGAATTGAAAATTTTTAATGCCTTTTCCTCAGACAGAAAAAAAGCATTTATTTAAAATAAAATATTTAAAGATTACACATGTATATACAAAATGTTTAAGCACAATGACAAATTATTTGGTTATGGAATTCAAGTTGATTGGAAATTTGTAATATTTCATTAGACATGTCTGAAGTTCAATCTATATATTTAAATTTTAATTCATTGCGAGAAGGTCAGATGAAGCGAAAAAGAGAAAATTGTATTTTTTTTAATATACGTATTTAGAAAATGTACTGAAAAGAATGTATTAAATTAAATTCCTCTAATTAAATAGCATGTTTAAAAATAAGCATTTTTTATTTCTCTCTGCAATTTTATGCCTGCATTAATTTTGTAAAAAAAAATTCCTGTTCTTTAATTAAATTAAGTTGCTAAGTAAAATCTATAAAAAAAAGTGATAAGCATGCCAATGTGCAACCCCTGCTGTGACGTCAACGTGACCTCAAATGTGGTCAGTTGATTTACATTACGTCTATGGGAGCTTTCCATTTTAACTCGCTTAGGATTATTATAGTATATTTGCCCTGAGATTTTGGCATGAGCAGAAAGCACATTTATTTTTTGCCGTCTGCTTTGAAATGCTTCGTGTGCCAAGGAAGATTTGTTATTCTGTGCTGTGTTGGTAGTAAAGATCGTTCAGGATTTTATTATGTGCTATAAATATAGGATCATATAAAAACAATTCCCAATATTTAAGGTAAGTGACAAGCAATTTATTATTAATATAGCCAATTTAAAGCGCACATATACTTTTGTAAGTTGTTTTCTGGAAAAACTTTTGGTCTTAAATGGAACTAACACAACTTCTCTACGTTTCCCTACTGATCGGTGTTCAAGTAATCTAAGTATTGGACGCTTTTTCTATATTTTTTAATATATGTCAACGGAAAGTAAATTTATATAAGGGAATAGAGCATAAAGACAATTTTCATTAGTTGGGATCGTTTGTCAATGTTTTAAATCCAGGCAAAATTTTATATTTGTTTGTTTGATGAGCAAGATTTAACTGGTTTCGACGATTTACGAATAGCAGCAATTTGTATTTTATTAAAATGGTATAACAAAAACATTAAATAAATGCCTAAAGAGCCAAACATTTCGAAAAATAAATGTCTAAAAAATATCTTACGAAACTCAACGCATATTCATAAAATGGTTAAAAACATCTTAGTTATTGCTGTACCTTAAAGCCTTAGATAAAGTATTGTTGTACCTTACTAGTCTTTTCACACAAAAACTAACCTTTCAGCTTATCTTAATTTGCTTATATGAGCAATTAGCCTGAATTCGATCAAATCTGAAACATTTAAATAGCGAACCACATGGGGCATATAAGTATACAATTATTAAATTTTTATTGAATAAAAGTATTCTTAAAATATTTTCAGGAATACTTTTCCATCCTTTACTTGTTTTTAGAAGGAGACTAAATGTATAAAAACATATTTTTTCAGGGATGTGATTATCAAAATACAAAAAAGAGGAAATCCAAAAATTTGACATGAAAGAACTCGCGAAGGAAAAACATGCAAAAAGTATTAATATAATCAATGTACAAATAAATTTATCAAAACCATAGCCCAATTGACTTTCATATATTATTAAAAAAATATTTGTAAAAGTAAAAAGAAGAAAAGTAAGTAAGAATGGCACATGATTTTCTCAAAGACACTTTACGAAGTATAAATTTCAATGTATTTAGGACAACAAATATGTAAAATATTAAAACGAATATTAATGCCGAAACGAATTGCAAGCTACACAAAAAAGAAACAAGCTTCTTTCAAACATCTATTGTCACTACATAAAAAGGCAAGTCCCAAACTTCAATTTCACGAATAAATTATACTAGATTTGCTTTGAAAACCAATTCTCGCTTCGCTCGCTATAAGGTAGGACACAATAAGAATGTGTCCTAGTGACAAAACTTTTTTAATTATATTACTGAAAACTTTAAAAATTGAAACTGAAAATTTAAATTATAATACATTTTGGCAACAATAATTTTTTTGTCATGTAAATCAATATAAAACATTTAAACTAAATTTTTTTATTTTTTTATTACTAATGGAATATAATGGTACCACTGACATGCCTACCATTATTTATTATTTTCCACATTATTTTCATGCCTTTCCTGCGTTTTAATTCAATTTCTAACATTATTGGTATTTTGTTTTGGATATAATTGATGTTAAGTTTACCATAATCTTGCCTACCAGAAATGTTGAATTTACTGAGTAATGGCGTCATACAGATGGAGTTTATGGGAATGTAGTTTGCAAAACTGCTCACAGATGGCGCCACCTCAACTTTTCGTTCGTTTGCAGTTTGGATATGTTTTACAAAACTTCTTTTTCTTAAATTATAATAAGACATATTCTTTCTAATTTAAGCTGACATCATTAAAATAATTATTCACCAATGAATTGAAGGGGTTAATCGTCAAAATGGCTTACATAATGGCAAAATATAAATGCAACACAACAGATTTTTGTAAACAAACCGGTTGCCAGTCCTCGAAGAGAAAAACGGCGATTTTCGATCACTGCGTAAGAGAATATGTAGATTTTAACAAAATGTAATGCAGCAAAGTTCGCATGAGCAAAAAAAATCTCTTAAAACAATGCAAATTTGAAGTTGCATTCGCAAGATGCAACGAAGGAGTTTTGACCATCAACTTTCGAGTGAATCATACCCACGTTTGACGAAGGTCGCGAATATTTATACATTTTAAAGATGCGATATTCTTGTGAAATTTTTCGTTTTTCAAGGTTACTTTCTGCACAAAATAACGAAGTAATGTTTTCCAATGAAATCCCCTAGACTAAAAAATCGTACAAGAGGAATCAAGTCTTTTTTTTTCCCAGAAGCGAAATCCATCCATTTACACATTCCCTCCTTGCCATATTGCATGTTTATGTTCGAGTATAGCGGCTAGAAGCACGCCATTCGTTTTAGTTATTTTAGAAAATGTGTTTAAAATTGATTTTTTTTTAATAAAATCCGGAATTTCGGGTTCGAAAATTAAAAAAAACACCTGGAATTACGGATTACACACGGAAAAGTACCACATCTGGATTTGAGATCTTATTGACTACTGAAATGGTGACGCAAACGGCGATTTTTCTTTGAAATTTGTTTAAAAAAAGCGAAAAAAGACGAAAAATTAAAAAAAAAGCGGAAATCTCCGGAAGAATTAATCCCTGTTTTTTACTGTGAAATTACGTGTTTTAATTTTTGTATTTTTATTTTTTAAATGTTTAAAAACTACGAAGTAAATTTTTTTCTAAACATTTTTACTTAAAATAAAAACCTTCGTGATATTACTTGTATTTAAAAATAAACACTCATTAATATTGACCCTATGAATTGATTTCGTTAATGGAGTTTGTGTAGTGTTTTTTAATTGTATGATGAAATTTTAATTACATGTTTTGAAACCTCTAACTATTTGGGTGAACTTTATATTAATTATTTGAGTGAGTAATGAGAAAGGTATTTCATATATTTGTATGCCACAAAATTATGTTTATTAATTTGAAAATTTTGGTAGTCGACTTAAAATAATGCGCTTAATAATTTATTTAAATAATGCGCACTGTGCAAGCAGGTTTTGTATTTTAACTTCAGTTACTTGCATTTCTTAAATTTATTTTTGCCTTTAATGTTTTTGCTTGATATGCATTATATTTATATAGGAGAAATAATTAGTAGGTTGAGATATGTGACAACATAAAATAAACTTACTTATAAAGCTGCTGATATTCATTTATTTCCATTTTCAACCTATCAATTTCAAGTTTTTCTGAATTAATTTTTCTTTTCAATTCATCACTTAAAAGAACTAATTCATCATTCTGCATTCTGAGCGTCTTTTCTTCGAATGATAGAGCACATATTCCGTCATCATCAATACTTTTTATCATTTTGGATGGCGATTTTTGTAAGCATGCTGAAATTTACACATATATTAAATATTAAGAAACATTTTAAATATTGCTTACTCAATTTAAGAAGTTATTTGTTATTGAGAAAATTTCATACAAGATATAAATACCATTATTTTCATTTATCGTTGGTTCATAAGTTTCGCTTGTGGGATTTGCACTAACTATTGCACACAAATTATCAGATATATTTTCCTAAAGAAGAAAAAAAACATAACATCAAGCATTTCTTTAAATACATATGTATTCAAAGTGATAAGATTTCACAGCAATGCGTTACAACACTCAGTATAAACGAAATAAAGTTTTTAAAGTCAACTTAGGTACTTCAAATCAGATAAAAAATGTTATCTCTACAAGTTTGTAATAGGTGGGTTACTTGGGAAGATAGTATAAATGAAAACAATGGAAATCATTTCTTAACAATAAAGCCTTCATCTTAATAAATTGAATTTTTTTCTTTTACAAACATGTATTTTTTTTTATTATTATTATTGAAAAGCTTCAAATATTTTTTGGTAACTTTCCCATAACATTATAACGTTTTACATGGTCGTTCAGGTTCGCAAAACTAAGTTTACTTTAATGTACTTTTAGTAGTTAAACTGTGGAAATATTTTTAAATTGACCAAATAATTCTAAAAATCATTAAATGAACACTAATAAAATACAAAAATTAGAATATTTTACTCCCTCTGACCTTGAATAAACCGTATAAAATAAAGTTTAAAAAACACTAACAGAGAAAACTAATAAAACTTACACTTTTAGAGCTTGCAACTTCATTAACAAAACAATCTTGCTGTTGAAGTTTTAGCATTTCTTCTGTGTCTATAGTCTCTTTATTGTCTACTTCACTCAATGCATTTTCTTCCATTTTAAAAGCTTTTAACACTTCAATGCCATTTGAAGAATATTCCATTTTTTCTGACGAAACATCACTAGATGCAGATACATTTGGAGCTGGTACCACATGATTAACAGTATCAAAAGAAACATCAACATTGCTTGACGATTTACATTTCAGGTCCATCTCTTCAGACATTGAGTTTGATGAATCTTGTACTTGACGTAGAAACCTTAACTGCAAAATTAAAAAATAATTAAAAAAATTCTGTGAAAAAAAATTAATACAAAATTAGTTTAAATAATTTTAATTTAAAGTTATGATAGCATTATTTCATTGCATGTGTTTAATTATGTTAGGCAAACAAGGTTTGCTTAATCCATGGGGAATGATATCAGGGGAAATAGGGCAGTAGAGATAGCTAAAAAAATGGGGTGGGGTTGCAAAAGGTGGAATAATTTTAATTTTCAGGTATGTTGTATGTATCGACTCCCTCGTGAAAAATACAAGTTTTCCACCTCCTGTGCGTTTTCCGTCATCTTGAACTTTTTTTACGTAGTACCATCCGGCATCGTATCTGTAACATTTCATCCGGCACCGGTTTTCATGTGTGCTAAAAAGCGGCCTAATTTTCTATCGAACGACACAGAATTTATATCAGTTGTGATATTTGTCACGGAATGGATCACTCTAAGAGATTAATGATAGAAGGTACAGGTCAAAGTTCTAACGGAAGCACTTTTTTACATAAAATATCTAAGAGTTTTTAAAATGTTTTTGAGCCAAATCGGAACTTTTTGAATTTTTTAGTAATAGTAACGGCCATCCTTCTAGAAAGAAGGAAAAACCCTTTTATGATCGTAAAGATGAGTCCTACCAGCAATACTATCTGACCTTCCGAAAAGACATTGTACAGCAGGGGGAAAAAAACGAACCACCCCTGGTTTCTCGGCCACTATTTATTGTAGGGCTAAACTTAATATATAAATAATTTTGTAGGGAATAAAGTCTACTACACATTGATATACAAAAAAATTGCATAGGGGACTATCTTCATACTCGAATCCGCACAAACTTAAAAAATTTCAATAGCAACACCTACTTTTGATAGCGCAGAAATGTTCTATGCCTTGCAAACCTTACAATAGCCAATATTCAAGTAATAGCAAAGTAAAGCAGATTCGGGTTGACGAGCAAAAGCAAGTGCCACCCTACTTTTTAAAAATTTAAAACTAGCTCATTGTTTTCTCGACTGGTTCATTGTTTGTTTGCCTGAATTAACGTCGCTCTAGAACTGCACAGAGGGCTATTGGCGACGGTTCGGAGTCTATATCGAAGGAAAGACCCGTTAACGATTTCTCGACTCGTATTTTTGAAACATGGTCAAATGACTGAGACAAAAACTGAGCGGGGACCCGACGCAACCTCAATAGGCGTCAGGACATTGGACTCCGATCAGATTTACCGTGCACCAGTTCCGTATACACCCCAGTATAATTTATTGGATGTTCTGGGTGACTTTCTAGTATTTTTGTAGCGAAGGTGGCAAACCTCCGACCGCAGATCACTATTTTTTACTTTTCTTTGTCAAGTTCATTGCACGGGATCGAACTAGCAATCCTCTGATAACCAGCTGAAGGCTTTTATCCACAAGACAACTGAGATAGGACCACGACGGGCCGTGATCAATCTCGAATAAAAAACTTGTGAACAATGCCTCGAACTTTTGAACCATGGTGAGATGACGAGGACAACGCATGAAATGACACCCGGCGCAACCTCTTCAGGAGTCAGGACATTGGACCCCGATCAGATTTAACGTGCACCAGTGTCGTATACATGCTGTAGAAATCGGAGGATAAGTTCGGACGACATATTGTTACTTCGCTGAGAATCTGCCCGATTACAAGTACCCTTCGTGCCGGTATATAAGAATTTCACATTTTATATCAAAACAGCGCTGTTAATTCACAAAATCAAAGAATATTTCTTTTAAGTACTGCTGATTTTAAATTTAAATATGACCCCTGAAATGATCATTTGATGCACATTTTAATATAGCAAAAACACTACAAAGAGGAAAATCACGAAATTTTAGATATGCATATAAAACGTTTTTCTGAATCCATCACTATCAAAATATACCATGCTATTCATAATTTTTTTGAATATTAATATCCAAATTTAAATAAAATTAAAAAATATATATAAGTAATGAATGTCGCTTAGAAGTAACATAGATAAAAATATCAGCTCAATAAAATTGTTATTTCGGGAAATATGATTAAAAGTTTAAAATATTCATTTAACATTACGAGTTCTAAACTTTTGATACTCATAACTAAAAAACTACTTGACCAACCACTTGTAAATTGATATCCGACGACAAATTTTGTCGTAGATTCTATATATTGAGTCAAAATTGGGTGTTGCTATTGGAAATTTTAAAGTTGGTGCGGATTTTAATATGAAGATAGTCCCCTGTGCACATTTTTTGTATATCAATGTGTAGTAGACTTCATTATTTGCAAAATGGTATATTAAGTTTAGCTCTACAATAAATAGTGGTCGAAAAACCAGGAGTGGTTCGTTTCCCCCCCCCCTCCCGGTGTACGTTCTATCATTAACATAATGTTATATCCTAATATTTCAATGTAGAGAATTTTTAAGACGTTTCAGGCTAAAAGTGAAAAAATAAAATAAAAAAAATATTTTATCTGTAATTCTTATTTTACGTGTTTTTATTTGATGTGCGCGGGGCCCTTCATGCTTCGCACACCCTTAAGGGCAGCCCGGCTTTATTACCAAATAGCTACACACATGCTGGGGATGGAACCCGCGCCCATCGGATGATTGTCTTTCTAATCGCTTCGGCATCCATAAACCCGACGACAAATTTGGAAAACAACCATTTCCCTCAATGTTGTATTTGCTAAAACAGCTCTTTATCTTAGAAATTAGGTTTTGTCACTATCCCTTCATCCAATTGCTTTTTCATATATCAAAAAAGTAGGATCGTAAAATATTTTATTTAAAAGTCAAATTTCATAAATTCTATGAATATGTCACATTAGATTGTAATACATATATGCAAAAATATAGCAAATAAGAATACATAAATGCAATTTATTTAACAATAAAAACAACTTATTTTGGTTTATCTAAAAATATTGTGTTTAAATGCCTTTCATTTGAGATCTCGATACCTTAGAAACGATCCGAATATATCTTTGATTTGCGACATCTTTCCCAACCGAGATATCGTATTGACCATGCGCATTGAAAGAAAGTAACGTACTTCCTTGCCTCATCAATCACCTGTCCAATCACGTAAGTACTTTTGTTGAGATTGCGATTAGAAAAGCGCGCAAAACCGATTTCTCCTTCGAAATCGCTTCGCGATCCCAAGATTTTCTGTCGGCATTATGAAGAAAATATCTCGTGACCTCTCGATTCCAACAGAAACTGTTTGAATCGCGAGATGGTGCTAGTGCCCCAGCTCAGATTTTTATGAAATTCGGTGAACTTGTTTGATCTATTAAGAATGTAATATATGTAAAATTTTAACCTATGAGGACTTTGTTGTTTTGTTATTTGCATTTAAAAATGTTCGAAATCATAAAATTTACTCTCGGACGCCTACATTTAAATTAGCATAATTACTATTCTAATTAACACAGAGAAATAATTTTGGTATCATTTTAAAGCTCTTTAAATGACATTTTTTTCCTTAATTTTTCCATGAGCACAATTTTGCATTTGCCGCCAACAATTTCATTTTCAGTTATAGTGTAAACCCTTCTTGTCACTGTGGAGGGATCAACTATTGTTAATACATTTTGCACAAGTACCAAAAGTACATCATGAATGATGAAAAAGGTCCAGATAGACGGCGAAAACTTAATTTTGCATCATCTTTGGAGGTGGGGACGGTGAGGGGGGTGGTTCAGTTGCCCGTGCACTTTTTGAAACTAAATTATAAGTAAATTGTTTTACTGCATTAAAAATTTAAAACCCCAACTTTCTAACACTACTATACAGGTTGAAACTAAAAGTATTTTTCTCAAGGTCCCAACAGAGCTGAATTTAGAGTTAGTGGGCCCCTAAGCTGAATATGTGGTGCGGGTGCCGATACTACAGGATGGTATGGAATAGTCCTTCAGCAAAACAAGAGGAGGGGGAGCGAGTCGTAATGTTTTTGAAAGTATATATACCAGAACTGCACAAATTAAATAATTTTTGAGTTCTAATGAAATTAGGATATTTCACATTGCAAATTCGATTGTTAATCTTCATACATTTAATTTCGACATCAAATTGTGCATAGTATTCACTGTTCAATATGAATATAAAATATGTTCAATGAATTTTCTGGTGTTGATATTAAATCTTGTGGGAAAATAATCGTTTGTACATTAGCTAAGAAAAAAGCAGACGATAATTTTAATATGTGAAAAGATAAGAAATAAAAACCAGGTTCTTTTTATTCACAAAATAACGTCCTTGTGCATAAAGTCCATTATTTATACGTAGTTAAAAAAAATTCTTGAAACTTAAGGAATTTTTAAATGTAGCATGCAAATTCGGTTGTTGAAATGCGAAATATTCGGCGACGAATTTTGCGAGAACACTTAAGTTTTTCGAACTGATTATTGTTTGTATTTGATTATCGTTATCGACAAAACAAATATGTTGAGAGTTTTAAATGTTCATAAAAAAAGTTTTTTTTCCCAAAGGGTTTTTTCCCCCGAAGGTTTCACATTATACGAAGGTTTACATTTATACGATGGAGTGGTCTAATGTGTGATCGAGTTTTTAGAGCACTTTGCAGAAAGGCCTGTGACATCGAAAGCATCTCATCCTAATCATAGTAATACACATAGTATTTTTGTCCAAATATTCATTCAAGAACTAGAACGAACTTTCGTTCTTCCTACTGCGTTTAAATTTTCTGAAATCGGCACGCGTAATCACAAGTAGCCGCGTTTTTAGGCGAATCCCGTATATCTGGCCAGGCTGTATATTGATAGAACGGATAACCCTAAAAGCGTAAAATTGTGTGTTTATTCAGTAACCTCAGCTGATTTTATATTCAGCAGATTATATAGGAATTGGTTATCAACAGAAGGAAGTTAAACAAGCTGCTCTGTCTGACTCCGCGTACACGCATTCATGTTCTGTACTTTCTTTGCCTTAATTTCAAGATCTTAGATGCATTGGCGCTTAATTTCTTATAAAATGACAACAAATTAATGTCAATTGAGCTATTTGTCATGGTGCTATAGTGTAGAAATCGAGTCCCCTTAAGGCGCAGCATGGTGTTTTTATCATGATAAACCAACAACGGGTTCCGCTCAAACTTGATATTGCGATTCGTGTTGGTGTCTTGGCCAATACATGTTATCCCGAGTTAATTGTTAAGGGAAGCGGTTAATGAAGAGTTTTAGGTTGGTTAGATGAATTAAAAAGTCGCACTACAGTCACACAATGGGTTATTGGTGATGGTTCAGGATCTATCGCGAAGGTTGATTGAATTTATGTGGCCTATGAGCTTATCAATGGGCTATTGTTGGGTTAGTTGATTGAATTAATGTCGTATTATAAGAGCTGCACTGTGGAATATTGGAGATCTATAGCAGGATGGTGTAGGAGGCTCAAAATTGTTGCCAACATCTGAAGCAGGAAGACAAGTTTTTTAATTATTTTAACAGAACTGGCGTTAAACAATCTCCCAAAGCATTAAATATGAAAAATGTTTGAGAACCAAGTATTTTTATGAATTTAAAATGTATGTGCATTGATAGACAAACTGGAAATTCTTGGAAGGATATATGCATTGCTATCCCTCAGAAGGTTAAATATGAAGGAAGGTTTGATATTTTATTTATGCTATTCTTGCAGTAAGAATAAATTAATTCCAAACTTGTAAAGAATAGTAAATTTCAAAAGTTCATTAATTTGAACAAAATTATGAAATAACCAATGGGGGAGTTTCACGCCGAGAAGAAGAAGACCGCTGTTCAAACGGAATACGGTGAACTATCATATGACGTCGAAAAAGTTCCGTAGAATTTGCATGGAACTACAGCTGCTGCAATATAATTTTTAAGTTTTTGCTTTTAAAAATATAGACATGGTAACTTCGTGTATGCATTCGGTTGCTCTAACATTACTTCGAAAGCGGATTGTATTAAGTGAAAAGTATGGTTTCACAATTTTCCTCATTCTGATTCTAATCTGATGACAACATGGCCTAGCTCAGATAAAGCGAGAAAACTTGATTCATACGAAATATTTTAAGTTATGTTCCGATCATTTTGATTCAAAATGAATTTTTTTTCATACAGGAGGAAATTTCAAACGGTATTTAATTGTACATATATGGAAGTCACTATCAGGAGAGGTATCAAGGAATATTTGTGACACAATCAAAAATTATTTCGGAGCCCTAATTTCACAACTATATTTTGTTATGAGCGATTCGACATAATGCGTTTTATTTTTAATATAGAATTTTTCTAACTTTGTTACTTAAAACAATCCATTGGTTTCACAAAGTGCAAATCCCTAAATTTCGGGGAAATCACTGATATGCAAGTCTAGAATGTATTTTTCCGGCAAAAATAAAATACTCACTATCCTTTTTAAAATAATATACAGAAATAAATATTTTAATGTTGCAAACCTCAATGAAATAAATTTATTTAAATGTAAAATACAATTAAATTAAAAAATATATTAGTCTAAAAAAGGGCCAAATGCAGACTGCAATTTTCTAACTAAAATTATTTACATTTTTTTTCATGGAAATTTGGCACTCTCCTTAGTCTGGCACCCCAAGCGGCCGTTTGTGTCGCTTGGGCCTTAAGCTGTTTCTGGTCACTATGTACAATAAATGATCCAACTTCATACCCGCATGGCAATTTTTTATTACTATGAAAATTAAAGGATATTATACATGTACCTAATAATATAATGAATTTGGCAAATTATAAACAGATAAAATACATTTCTTGAAATATAAATATATTTACTTACTTGGCAGGAACAAATGTTGTACACACAAACTTGACTTTCAATAAGGCGATCCCCTTCTTCTGCTCGTGAAATAAATTACATTGCTGTTCAATTATTTCACTTAATTTTTCGGTATTAAAACAAATGTGTATTAAGCCGAAATTTAATAATAATAAGGGTCGTTTCCTCAGGGACGGTTCAAGGAATTTTTGTGACACAAGCAAACATCAGTTTGGCGCCCCAATTTTCACAAATATTTTCTATTGTATGCATTTGCCGCGATTTGTAACTTTGACAACTAAAAAATCTACATGAGTTTGGCTGTCTAATTTTAGAAATATTTTTTATTGTATGCGTTTATCATGATTTACAAATTGTGATAAATGCACGTCAACTAGAATAATCAGTATTGTTTTCACTAAGTGATAAAGACAAAAATAAAACTAAATCCAATTTTTCAGTATTAAATAATATATCGACGGAAATAAAGTAATAATACTAGTATAAAAAACATTTAACTGTAATATATAATTTAATTAAAAAGTATAAATATTAACTCACTACTACAAATTTTTAACTAAAATATTTTACATTTTCATTTTTAAAAAAAATGGCGCGTTTTTTTGTCTGAAGCCCCAAGCGGATAGCTAAAATACAATACGACGCTGAGTTTTGCGAGAGGAACGACCAAACCACAGGAGAAGACCAGAGAGTAAGGAATATTGATAGAGAGCGTAAAGACGGGGAACATGTATAAGCTTTCGAAGCCGCTCTCGCCGACCGGGCCGTTGGAATCAAAATTCCGACGTCGACGTCAAGTTCTTTTCAAAAATGCATCTTGTAATAAGTTCTGTTATCATTTACAATTTTTATATTTCAGCATAAAGAAAACTTTTTATTTCGACAGCAATATGTTATTTTTTACAGGTAATATTTTTTTAATTTTAGTAATATTGTAATTTAGTAATTATTTAATTGAAGTAATATTTTTTTAACATTTGAATTTTCTAACTTTGCTAGCTTAAAATACATGGTTTCACTGAGGGACAAAATTCTAAAAATTTGGAAAACAATTAGCATGTAGGGTCAAGAATGAAAATACAACTTATTATAACTTATAATAAATGCAATTAATTAATTTAAATGTCATTCTGCAGATGTCATTCTTGACAAATATTATTTATCTTTTCAATTTTATATAAAATTTTGCGCCCGCTTTAATCCGACCCCCATGTGATTGCTTGTTTCGCTTTGGCCTTAAGCCGCCCCTGGCCTCAACACATCCAATATACGCCTCCTGAGTTGTAAACATGGGAAGATAACGAGGTCAATTCCTGAGCTGGCACTCCACGCAACCTGAATAGGTGTCAAGACTTTTGAACACGACAGATTGAACGTGCACCCTTCCTTTCTACATGGTGAATGTCTTTAAGAGGGAAATATAGAACCCGCGAACTGGTAATCCTCCTTTCACGAGTTCTCTGACTAGATATTCGAGAGAAATATTGGGAATCGAATTCGTATTTTTATGGCATTGTGTCTGACCCGATACACGTGATCCACAACCGCCTCTTCGAAATTCTTGATGCAATAAACTTATGCATTCGCTCATCTAGTTTCACTGAATTCAATATATAAACCCATAGAAGTAATCTTATATATAAAATTGAATTATATCTACTTTCAAAAATTACTACTCATTTATTCAAAAGACTTTTTTACCATTGGTGAAAATTATCGCTTTCAATTTAAAACGGCTCTTGGCTTAAAATTTTATTAAAGGCATACAATTTGGTAAATTTGAACCAGATTTTTTAAATATTAGAGGGGGGGGGGGGCTCGGTGTGTAAATATAACAATTGAAAGAACTTCGCTTATTAATGTAAATTTTTTTACATAAAAACAGACAAAATATATAAGTAAAATATATAACTATTTTTAAATTGTAAAGACCACATAAAAACATATATGTTGACTTGTAACTATTTATTCAAGCATTTAAGGTAAGTCTATGCTTTTTTGTACAATCAGGATTCAATTGTTTTTTGTCTGAAAATATGTACTATCAATTCGTAGTATTCTAAATAAAACCGCCGCTATTTAATAGCGCATTTTGTCTGAACATACACTGTTAAAATAGGTACTCAAAAATAAGTAAAATGTACTAATTTTTGTGTACATTCGATTCTTATCATAGCTGCGAATACATGTTTCATTTTTGAAAAAGACGTACTCAAAAATTAGTACAATGAGTAAAAAGAGCAGTTGCTTTCCTACGTAGGGTGCCTTCATAAATCACTGTCAATAAATATCAATAATTACAACCAAGACTTACCGGAATTAAACCCATATTCTAAGGTACCGCAGTCCACAGCCTTATCCATTGTACTACCCGGGCGACGTGTAGAAGTTATAAACAGAAGAAATGTTAAAAAGGTGTGCCAAAAGAATGGGAAATAAGATAATTGAGTAACTCAGTTATTGTAACTAAATTGAGTTATTGTAATAACTCAGTTTCCATTTAAGGAATTGACATGAAATGATGTGGGAAACCCATCTACTCAACAACTATTTTAAGTTTGTTAGGTCGCTTTGTTAAGATGGCTTGAACAGAAGCTGAGATTAGCAATATTAAATCATAATACTCATTTTTGAGAAAATACCAGTACTTAAATTTGAGTACGTCATCGCTCATTTACGATGCAATTGTACTGAAAGAAAAACGAATATGTTCAGGTACTCATTTTAAGTAGGGGAGACCGGGGTTAGTTGGCATAAAGGGATAGTTGGAACACGGCCCCTATTTCCTGCAACCGTGAAGCTAGAGCGCTGTCATCTTGATAGTAGGGAATATATATATATAAAGGTGCACCATCCACCGTAACTTCAGCCTACTTGGAAGCGTCACGAAGGAAATAGCCCTGTTTCATTGTTTTTCTGACTGATGAGTAAATGTTTTCATCATAAATTGTTTTGTTCTGGTGAACCTGTAAATCGAATTGAGGCGCTGCTGATGGCGGTTTTCAAAAGAGTAGTTAACTGTGGTTGTATGCATGTATCATAATCTTTTGTTTCTGATGTTTGGAATCCACCTTGTTTTGGATATCCCTGTGGGGATAGTTGGCATAGTTAGGTATGGGGTAAGTTGGCCTAGTTACGACAACTCGCCCCCCCCCCCCCCGCGCCTAAACCAATCACATAGGTAGCTATAATAATAAGCAGAATTTATTTTTCTTGAAGAATTCATTGTTTGTTGATATATTTAAGTTCATACAGTTGTTTCTACGTCTAAGCAGAATTTATAATTATTTATCCACGAGGAATTTATTTTAGGACGAATTTATTCTTTGAAAAGGAAGGTTTGAGTGGTGTGTCCCAAGTTTGATAAAATAAAATGTTTTCCCTCGAAAATTACCGTGTTCTGCCTAAGTATTCCTATCCAAATCACGTTATGCCAACTAACACCGCATCCGGGGTTAGTTGGCATAGTTGCAAGCTTTTAGAAAAAGTGTTTTTTGTGTTACCTAAACACAGGTTTACTTAATGGGTAAAACATGATTTTGCAGTCGAAGAGTTAAGCTATCTTCCGCATTCACCAAAATCTTTCCAAGTATTGCACACAAAAAAAATAGAAAAATCATAAACTAAAATCTACGCCAACTAGCCCCGGTCTCTTCTACTTTTTTTTACAGTTTTGTATTTAAAACGAGGGTTCACTTTTCCCTGTTTAAACATAAAATTAATCTTTTTATTATTTAGTATAAATTTTATATGTCTGACTAAATATCGTATTGTCATCAGTATTACGTAAGTATGTTAAGTTTCAAAGCTATACGTGTTTTATAATATCGTTAAAATTGAATTGTAAGGTATGATAATACAATAAAAAAAAAACGAGTGTTATGTAAAGTTAAGTAATAACATAAATAATATTTATTTTAGCGCCGTCTTGATTATTGCCGAATAAAATAATTTTTGTTTACTGATAACATTGCAAATACTAATTTAAAAATACCAAATGTCAAAATAACGAAGACAAACGCAGCGTTTGATATATATATATATATCGAAAACTACTGCAACCTTTTGTTAAGGTTCCGAAATGACCTGTTTAATCTATCTGTTAAATTCCCTAAAATTGTGCCATTCATTCAAAAACGGTATTTAAATACAAATTAAACACAAAACCGCATTACAATACTTTCGATTTCGTATAGTTCTGAAAGTGGCCAAAGCATGCCAAGGCACGCACAACATTGGCGCATTTCATAATGAATTTAGTATTATAAACTAAACTTTACAAAAACAAAATTTAACATTTATGAAGCATCGAATTTGCTACATACAGAAAATACGAAACTGTAGTTTAATTTTCTATAAAAATTTATTCATTTGAAACGAATTATATTAATAAAAATTAAAAAAAAAGAATTCGTATACCTCATCTTAAACAAAATAGTTTTTGATTATTTTACATAATTTTATAATTAGTTTTGAAATAAAATATTCAGGAAAACTTACCAATTGAATGTATATGGACCTCCTTTGAAATTTTTTCTCTTGGATTTATAAACGGCGCACTAACAACCATTTTTTCTGTGATATTTTGTTTGCGATCGCCGTGAACCATCGCCCGTCCTATTGGAAATCTATTAGGGGGAAAAGAACTTTTTCGCGTGGGAGAGAAAATCTTTCCACGTATCACGTGGTTTCAATGATGAGGACGCGGAAATGATTAAATTTAATTAATTAAGAAGAGCTGTTCCAAAATGCTTCATTAAACTATTCTATAATAACTCAATTTTTATTGTGGATTGGAATTTGTGATCCCACAATCACCACCTTTCACTGGAAAAACTACTGCTCGTCATTCGGGCACTATTTATCGATGGGCTAAACTTAATATATCATTTTGAAGGCAATAAAGTCTTCTACACATCGATATACAACAAATTTGCATATAAGGGACTGTCTTTATATTAAAATCCGCTCCAACTTTAATATTTCCAATAGGAACACCCAATTTTGAATTTACGTCAAAATTTATCATTGGATATCAATTTGAAAGTCATTTTGGTCAAGTAGTTTTTTTAATTATGAGTACTAAAAGTTTAGAGCTGTTAATGTTAAACGAGTTTCTCAAACTTTGAATCATAACCTTCGAAATAATCATTTTAAGATGATATTGTTATCTATGCTACTTCTATAAACAGCTCAAACACAATACACTTACTTCCATTATTTATATATTAAAAATAATGTAATTTAAATTATAATAATAATATTAAAAAAAAATATAAACAACAACCATGATATATTTTGACAGTAATGGATTTAGAATAATTTTTTACATGTATATTCAATACTTCTGATGGCAAGCACACTGGACTCCTGAAAGATAAGTCGTGAGATCACGTCCCAACAAGGCAACTCAATTTTTTTAAATGTATAAGCCTTAACGGGTTCTCCAGCAGCTTATTTTTAAATAAATTTTATATCCGTCAATAAAATGACCGCATACCTTTCAGTCCCAGTGATGGGAATCCTATTGAATTGAGGTGGTGAAAGTAATAGCGATGCAAGGCAAGGTCAGATTTCTACCACTTTTCCGCCGGCTGCTTTCAGTAACCAAGGAGTAGACGGTTGAATGGCGGAAAAGTAGCGAAAGAATGGCTTTGCCTTACACCACTATTACTTTCACAGTCTCAATTAGAAAAATAAATTTGGGGTTTTAATTTATATTTAAATTTTTAAAAATTATTTAACAATGTCAACATACTAAAACTACAAACCTTTCTTTTCAGTTGAGTAACGACTCTTTGAACCTCCCACAACTTTTCTTCCTTTTGTTCATCTCTTAATCCAGTATTTAATTCTGCATGAAGAATATTAAGAACATTTTCTTGTTTGGAAAGTTCCTCAGCAATAGAAGAAGGTGAATCTGGTAACTCTAGAGATAGTCGACTACTATCAAGTTCTATTGGAGGTGTATACCTTATAAATAAATATATAATACTTTAAGTAAGAACTTAAAAAGTAAATAATGTCTAAATAAATATCTGATTTAAAGCTATCAAGAAAAATACAAATATGAATATATTTTGTATATTCATATACAACTATATATTTAAAAGTGCACAATATAAAAAGCCAACATATAATTACTTTTTTAATTCAACTCCATTAAACAGGGAATCACTGTGGAAAAAGAAGGCTTGCAAGATGTTGTGGCTAATTTGCATTGTAGGACTAAGGACAATCGAAACATTTTGTAGGTTCATTTTATTTCTTCTTTCCTAAGAGATAAAATATAAACATTACTTTTGATTATTTTGTACTCACTCTTCCCCCTATACTCTTATATTTCAAATTTGTGTATGACCCCTGAAATGATCATTTGATGCACATTTTAATATAGCAAAAAAACTACAAAGAGGAAAATGATGACATTTTAGATATGCTATAAAGCGTTTTTCTGAATCCATCGCTATCAAAATATAGCATGGTTGCTATTCATAAATTTAATGTATATTAATATCCTAATTTAAATAAAATTAAAAAATATACATAAGTAATGAAAGTTAGTGTATTTTATTTGGGTCGTTTAGAAGTAACACAGATAAAAACATCAGCTTAATAAAATTATTATTTCGAAAGATATGATTAAAAGTATAAGAAATTCATTTAACATTACGAGTTCTAAACTTTCGATATTTATAATTAAAAAACTACTTAACCAAATGACTTGCAAATTGATATTCAACGATAAATTTTGTCATTGATTCTAAATATTGAATCAAAATTGGGTGTTGCTATTGGAAATTTTAAAGTTGGTGGGGATTTTAATATGAAGATAGTCCCCTATGCAAATTATTTGTATACAAACATGTAGTAGACTTTATTCCATACAAAATGGTATAATAAGTTTAGCTCTACTATAAAAACTAACGAAATAATCATTGGTGGTTCGTTTTATTTTTCCCCGGCTGTACCTTGCGAAAAAGTTTAAAATAAGCGCAAATACCCATTATTAGTTGCTCCGCTTTTATTGGTAATAATACGTATATATTCTCATATTACTATTAAGCAATACATTTTAAAATCGAAGAATGAAATAAATGCAAATCATATATTTGTTACAGCAATTGGGTAAAATACTGCGTATATATAACTATTTTATTAGCAGTCAACCATTTGTTTCAGTTTTTGTAGTTAGCATATACGGCAGCAGCATTGAGAAAAACAAATTTACAACAGATAACAACACAAATAAACTCAAACGGACTAAAACTTTTATAAATCTTTTACATTGTGCAATATGGTCCATTTATTTTCTTAAAAGATATTTTATAAAAGATCTTAGTCAAAAGTATACCTAATACCAGCCTAAACCATATGAACGTAGGTAAAAATAGTCAATACAGTTTAGATTATAAAATTTACTACAACTTTAGTATATAACATTTGTTTGTATGTCAGATAGTAAAAAAAGTTACAGGCCCTGGAAAGTAGAACACATTTTGAAAAATCTTGTAAAATGTGAGGTTTTGCACATTTTTTATAAGAATATTCTCCCATTAATTACCATATGTATTAATAATCTAAATTTATGGCATTATATACTTTGAAGTGTTTTATGTATAATTTGGATGTTATATGTCAAATGTAGGTATTTTTATATTAAATAGGTGGGAGTTACAGCCACTAGAAATTGGAGAAGCAAATTGTAAATTTTTTTTTCAAAATTTATCATTTTATGAGTTATTGTACAGCCATGGAAAAAAAATCGAACCACCCCGTTTTTAATTAACGCAGATCCCGTTCTCAATGCAAAAACTTCATTTTTGCTACTAAAGTGAAAAGGATGAGAACGAATATATTAAAATGGCCAGGCGAATAGTGGGATTTTAGAAAGGGAATCGGGCATAAAATGACAGGAGGGCGCAATTTTCAAGGAAAAAAAACGGTTAGGGCGTATCCGCCCTTTAAAAAACGCGTAGAGTAAACACTGAAATTTTAAAAACGTTAAAAATTTCCAAGTAGCTGACTTGTGAAACAGTTGTCTCTTTGGAATACTTAGTTATGTGTTGTGAGGCTCGCATAGACCGTTGAAGCATATAAATCGTTACCTATATATTAAAAATTGAGTTAAAGTAAACATAACCCCATAGAAATCCAAAACATGGCATTAAAGGGTCTGAAATTTTGTATTTATTATTTATTTATATACTTTCCGTAGTCCACAGCAACACATTTTGATGTCAGATAGTAAAAGAAGCAACCACCATAACCTCAAACGGCTATATTACAAAATTTAGATATTTCCTTTCAAAACTCCGGATTTCACTGTATGTCATGGCTACATGCTCTTCTTTGTTTTATTTACATGAATTGAAATTTTATCAAAGAATAGAAATAAAATTTCTAGGTCTCTCCATTATTTTTTTTATATAAAATAATTTTCTTCAAAACAAATAAAAAGGAAAAGTATTTTCCAACATTTTTAGACCTTTAACTGCACTAATTTATAAACTTTCAAACAATAAAAAGTTATACCGAAATACATAAATCAATATAAAAAAATATTTACTTTTTATTATAGATATGTCTTTCAGATTGTAAAAATAAGTGTTTCCTAATTTTAATTTCTTTTCTTAATTTCTTTTCTTAAACTTAATCAAACTTGAAATAATACTACAAATATCTAATAATTTAAATTAGCCAACCTCATCTTCTTGAAGGAGAGATCATTATAAACCACGTGAACTTTATGTATTCTGACCGTCGTCAACCTTCCTGTAAAAGATAACTTTAACCCTTTGCACTCCGAAGGCGCCTCTCAGGCGCCAACATAACGACCAGTTCTTTTGTTTCCCTGTTCTTTAAAATAAACGAGAACAGCAGGATATTGTGTTTAGCACATCGGTCTTGCAACTTGTTCTCTTGCAAATACAAAACAGATTAGGATTTTTTTTTTCCATTTATGAGTATAAAAAAAATCTGTGGAAAAGAACGTAAAGAGGAATAACTGTTCCATAGAAAGAACACAAATCGCAAAGTGTTCGTGGAGGGCAAAGGGTTAAACTCTTCGGTCAATCCCTTCCTGACTTTAAATACTAGTTCCAAAGCCATCCAATACCCGGTCTTTCCTTGTTGAGAAGTATATTTCCCATTGTTAAAACTTTCAGTGATTGCACAATGAGAGTAAGTTTTCAGAATGAATGTATTTTGATGTACAAAATACATTCATTCTGAAAACTAACCCTCATTGCGCAACCACTGGAAGTTTTAACAATCGGAAATATACTTTTCAACAAGGAATGACCAGATATTTTAGGGTTTATTGCCATTCAAACATCAGACACTGCTTTCTATATTAGCTGCCTGTCAGATGGGTTCGGAGGTGAGTTTGGTGTAGGGACAGTTTCGTCCGCAAGAGGGGGTAGTGTACCATTACATCGCCGTTTCGATATTTCGTATACGACAGTGTGTTTTGTGTCACTTTGAAATACCGTACAGATCAATTCCATAGTGGGACATTTAGTTTAGGAATTTATGGGGAAGAGAGGGGAGGGTCAAACCTCTTCCCACTCACACATCCGGTCCAAAATACACTTAAAATCATTCTGTTGTTTAAATCTCAAACAAAACTTCATAGGGCATTGAATACAAGTCGTAAACTTGTCAAAGATGGGGAAGTTTTTGATGAATAACTGTCCTCCCCCCTCCCACACACCCATCTGTTGATTGTCAAAGGATAAACGTATTCTCATTCTTGAATCTTATCTGATGTTTGAACACTTTGATGGCAAAGACACTAAAATACCCATTCAGTTCCCTGTTGAAAAGTAAATATTCCATTGTTAAAACTTCTGGTGCTTGCTTGCACAATGAGAGTCGATTTTCAGAATGAATGTATTTTAATGTAATTGGATGGGTTTGGAACCACTTACAAACAGCGATTGAACAAAGAGGGGATCTCGAGGGGGCCGGTAGATAAAGGCGTCAGCTGGGAATCTAAGGGTTCCCGGTTCGATCCTGTGCGACAGATTTAACTAAGAAAATAAAAAAATTAGTAATCTTGTGATCGAAGGGCTGCCAGCTTGGCTACAAAATACTAGGAATGTCCTCCAGAACATCCACAAAAATTATCGGCGTGTATACGGGACTGGTGCACGATAAATTTGATCGGGGTCCAAAGTCCCGACGTCAATTGAAGGCGTTTGGTGCCAGTTCAGGTGTTTCCTCGTCATCTGACCATGGTTCAAAAATACGAAGCATCGTTCCCGGGTCTTTCCTTCAAGATAGACCCCGAACCGTCGCCAATAGCCCACTGTGCAGCTCTAGTGCGACGTTAATTAACCAAACCAACCATGAGTCTCGATTTAAAACCGGCGCCACATATGCGAGATTAGCCGCGTTCCGCAGCCTTCAATATTCGATGAATAACGCATGTGTGGATGAGTGGCGCGGTATACGGTAAATGCCGCGCCGTACCGTCACACAAACAATATTTTTCCCAACTTTACGATTCGAAATTCCCTACTTAACGATTAGAAATTCGCAACTCAACAGTGCTGAAAATTCCCAGTTCCAATTAATCGACATTTGTCATTTTTAAAAAAAATTATATTTTAGGTAATATTAAACAGTTCTGCCACAAGCATGGATTTGTTGCGCCCATATTGGAAAATGGAACACATCTCGAAGCGCGCCCAATGGAGATTAGCTATCGATGTTTTATTCTATATTTCGAGAGCCAACTATCATTGACTATCAATATAGTGCTGTTTTATTTTCATTTATGGGGGAATATTATTCTTTTCGTATTAATTTGACTTTAAAATATTTGGACGAATTTTGCGGGTACACTTAAGTTTTTCGAACGATTTATCGTTTGAATATGATTATGGTTATTGCCAAAACAATTATATTGAGAGTTTTAAATGTTCATAAAAAAGTTTTTTTTTTCCAAAGGGGTTTGTTCCCCGAAGGTTTCACATTTATACGATGGAGAGGTTTAATGACCTTGTGATCGAGTTTTTAGAGCACTGTGTAGAAGACCCAGTGACGTGGAACGCATCTCATTTTAATCATAATAATACAAATACTACTTTTGTCAGAATATTCATCCAAGTACTAGAACGAACTTCCGTTCTTCCTACTGCGATTAAATATTCTCAAATCGGCACGCGTACTGGCAAGTAGGCGAGTCGCGCGGGTAAAAGGCGAATCCCGCATATGTGGCGCCAGCCTAACACGCTAAAGATACGGTTGACTTTCATATGCTCGAATAAAATCTGTAAGTATAATTCACGATTTTCCTCCTCCTAAATCGCTAGACATGGTGCAAATATTAGCACAAAAAAAATCATAACTTTCACATCCTTAGTATACACATTAAGTCTTGCTTGCACAAGCTTGTTAAAACGTGCCCAATTAACATTCGTTCAATCTTCAAGTCGCTTAAGGGCTACACAGTACACACGTAACTGCAAGCATACATGATTTGATTAATCACTTTGTAGAATCATGCTTGAACGTGTGTAGGAAAATTTTGAGCAAAAATTCGTATTGTAACACAGCGGCTTGAAGAATGATCAAATTTTGATTATGCACAAGCATTGCGCTTGTACAAAATGTGTGTGCGCAATCAAAACTGAACGTGTGAATCAAGGATGTAGAAGTTTGTACAAGCAAACGTCAGTCGTTGTAATTTTTGTGCCTTTCGAGAATCCTCCACAATATTGCACATAGCCCAATAAAGGAATTGTTATCAATATTTGTATGACACTCAGTATTTTTATGTAACAAATAGGACAAACTGTAACAAATATACTTTTTATGAATTAAAAAACTTTAAAGTAATGTACAAAATTCTTATATATATATATTTTTTAAATATAACATTTGATTATTGGATGATGTAAGCTTTTAGATTAATAAACTATCTACGATAAAATGAAAATTTTACCAGTGCTATTACGTGTTGCATATGAACAAATATCCACGATAAAAGGAGACGATTGCAAATAGGAAGCTCATTGAATAACTTTTGAAGAAGTTCTTTCTTTTTCTGTTCATTCTTTAAAGCTGAAAATAACATCAATTAGCACTTGAGAAAAATTATAAAATTTATACAGCAAAAGCATGTTACATTACAGAATGTTCGACAAAACAAAATTCAGGATAAACAAAAGTTTCCTGATAATTTAATGATATTTTCCCCCTTACTTTCAGTATCAAGCTTTTTTTATATACAACTCTCCACCACTGAGCTAGCTGTCAATATGCAGAAAGAGAACATAAAAGTTGCTTAAATATTTTTCACAAGTCCGAAATCCGATCCGAGTGTCATTCTGCTTCACAATATAACATAAACTACCCTTTAGAATATTTTAAAGGTGGTCAGTGAGGCATTGGAACTTGTTGGATGAAAGAAGTTATTCTTTCAAAAAATTTGTTTAAACTGACAAAATGAACTGGAGGATAACCAAGTTCCGAAATTTGGTATTTCAAACAGTTCCCTATTTTTCAAGTAAAAAAATGCATTAGTTAATCAAGCACTCATCGAGGCAAATATTGTCATTCCTCTAACAGGGCAGTTTGCAACTGTTTAAAAGTTGGTGAAGGGATTAAAAAGATAAATACAGTACGTCTAAGAGTATACCAAATAATTTCGATGGTAATGAGATCGGGCGAATATGGGGGTCACTAAAAAGCCAGCAATACTTTCACTCGAAATGCATTCGTCCACCAGACATTTTCTTAGTCAACGCGCATTATAGTCCAAAAGGAGATATGTAGGCAGCATACAGTCACTGCAACAGTCGGACCAACTTCTGCAGCATTCTCACAATAGGGTAAAATACATGAACTTGCCAGAACTGAAGACAACCAAGACTTGAAGAACTGAAGATATTACTGGTATATTTCCGTGTTCCTTTCTTTTTTCAGATTCTCACATACCTAGTCAAGAAAAAAAAATCTTGCCTCATTCATGAATAGAACAAGATATCACTCTTAATGCACTCCATTTCGTATGTATTAACTCCAATAGTTAATCTCTGGTTTTGGTAAAGGGATAAAACTAGAGAAAACCTCGGGCGATTCCGGGCAAACAGTCTTTTCATATGTAGTCTTACTTATTATTTACCTTCCGAGCCAAATATTGATCTCCCGATTAATGGTATAACCATTTTCTTTTGCAGTTGACATGCTTGCTCATCTGTTCTTTTTAACCAATAAAACTTTATAGGGATCATCAGAGGAGTGGTAACTCTTTAGAAACCAGGGACGTGTGCCTGGACAACTATTTCACGTGTTTGAAATTAATTCCATAGACATGAAATCATAGAATGTTCCACACCAAGAAAATAATAACGTATTTAAATGACGGCCCTACTTCAATATCCCAAACGTGAGGCAGTGATGAAAATGTTCCAGTTAACCTTGTTTTAGACATAATTCACCATATATTCCACAAATAACAAGAATCATGAATCAAAAATTTTCTATCAACATTTTAACTTTCTACTGAAAGGCTTCAGAGAAGCGGCGTATTTAAACTATGCCTAAGTTGTATAGTTTTGGGGAGCAAATTTTGATTTGGCACCTTAAAATTATGTTGGAACATTCCCTTCTTCTACCTTAACTTTCAACCACTGAAATTGAAGCATTCAGAATATGTCTCCCATGCTTAACTTTTGGAAAGTAGTAAACAATTTACCCTTAAAAGTAAATGCTTAGTATACATAAAAAAAGCTCAATGTACCCCTGCAAATAAAAACTCAATATACTCATAAATCTAACAAACAATTTAACTCTAAAAGTAAAAATTGAATTCACCTCACATCACAAAATAAAGAACTAACTTACCCCTAAAAATATTATGGAAACGCCATCGTAATTCTAAAAGTAAAAACGCCATATAATACCAAAACATAAAAGCTCAATGTATACTAACTGCCAAATGTTAATTTCCCGAATCCAATCAGAATTGGACAGGCTGCAAATCGTTTTGGAGTTAGATGGAAGTATGCAAATACGTTATGCAATAGCCAATGACGGTTTCGTGTCGAGATATATGCAAAAAAGGCAGTCGTATAAGAAGTCAGCATTGTAGAGGGTTACAGGAGTTGCGTGAAAGTGATGATAAAAAAGTATTTAGAACTCTTGTACGACTTGTTTTCAAGACAGGCGCTTTCTTTGGCTCCAAGAAGACTAATGGTAGAGCTGAGCGTTGGCGTGCTGCAGGACAAGTTGCTCTTTTCTTAGGCGTTCATCATCCCCCACCCAAACAGTTGTCTGAAGACCTGTGGTCGGTCGTCTAAGGGTTAGGAGCCCCGTGGAAGATCGATATATTGCTGTTGTAGCCAAGCGGAATCGAAGAGCGCCTTCCACATGTGTGGCATCTATGGTTGCAGAGTCCATTGGTAAGACGATATCTGACACTACTGTGCGCCGAAGGCTACACATGAATAGACTGTACGCCCGGGTACCCCGAGTTTGTGTTCCTCTATCCGTCCAATCCAAAGGGGCACGATTAAAGTGGTGTCGGCAGCATGTTAAATGGACTGTGTTTAATTGGGGCAACGTTATGTTCCGGATGAGTCGAGATTTGCCCTGCAACCAGATGACAAGCATGTAAGGGTCTGGAGAGACCAACACACGTGCAATCGGCCCCAGAACATCACGCATTCCGAAGTGGAAGCATCATGGTGCAGGTAGAAATTTCTTTGGGATATCGCACCGACTTGAACATTTTTAGACGGCGTTCAGCGACGGCTGTCCGGTATTGGGATGAGGTCCTAGACGCCACTGTGAAATTGTACGCTGCAGCAGTTGCTGTCCTCGTTAACGACTACCTGGAGAGCTAGGGGATTGCGCATATGGAATGGCCGGCGTACTCGCCCGACCTTAATCCCATTGAAAATCTTTGGGATGCCCTCGACCGTGCTGTGTTTACAGGTTTCCCAACCCCAGCCACTCTCACAGAGTTGCAAAAAGCTCTACAGGAGGAATGGCGATTACGTGACTCTGCGGCGGTTAATCACCTCATGAAAAGCATGGTCACACGCTGTATTCAGATGAGGGGTGCTCACATACCCTATTAATGTCGGTTTTGTTTGTTTTGGCTTTAAATATCCTTTTGTTAATGACTGATATGACGTCATCTTATAATTTATGAAAATTCAATATTGTTTTCATCTTTGTATGTAATTCTTTGTTTTGCTTCATGCATAAACATATTTGCTACTTACCTGCCGCATTTCCTGTCAATTAAGCAGTACTTGTCGATTTTTTCGCTGCGTGTTTTAACTTTTGGCAGTAAATGCATTGTTAAAAGCCGAAGCAAATGTATCCCAAATTGGAAATACCCAATTTACTCTTATAATTAAAAGACCAATGTACTCCATAAAAAAATGTAACCTTTAAATTAGAAGATTAATGACTCCCTTCCAAAAATTATAATAATAATTAAATGTACTCTTTAAAATAAACACACAAATAACTTTAAAAGTAAAAACATAGTGTACATTTACATAATGAAAGACTAATTTAACATTTGAATATCACTTAATGCTCAATGTACCCGTGATAGTAAAACTATACTAAAGCAAATCCCCAATGTAACCCTTAAGTCCAAAATTAAAAAAAAAATCAACTAGCAATAAACGGTTGTATGTTATTCTTAAGCCGGGAATACACTATGTAGCAAAACAGCTATATAGCCGAGTTATATAATTGATAAAAGTTTTTGAAACCACAACCCGAAACAGCTATATAGTTCAAATTAAGAGATATATAGGTATAAATGAGTTGCACATCGATTTCCAGTAAGATCAAAAGGAATTACGCAGCTGAGCTATATAGCCGGGCTGGAGGCGATTTTTTTGTTGTAACTACAGATGCATAGCTCGGCTATAAAGCTGTTTTGCTATATACTGTAATTTAGGTTTTATTAAAAAAAATTTATATTCACCTGCAGCTTCTTCAAACTTAGGAGTTAAATTGGTAGTTAGAATAGGTTCAGGTAGATCACGCAAGTATTGCTTTAATAGACTGGCAACAATATGTGGTTCATGTTCATACAAATAAACTTTCTGTCCAAGATTATATTGATTCTTTAAGTTTCGTAGCTTAGACTTCAATCCAGATATTCTGTATATACCTTCACAAGCAAGCCCTGAAAGAGTGATAGTATTTTCAAAACAAGTTAATAAAGAGTAAAATAATCAAAACTATCAATGTAATTATAAATTTCTAAGAATTTTAACCATGTTCTTCTATGTAATCAATACATTCGCGGACAATCACGGGCAAATCCACACCATCATGGCTTTTGTTTCTTTCTACAGCTACTTGCAAAGGAACTCCAAAGATAAGTTTATCCTCTGAAACAGTAAAATTGTATATATATATATATATATATATATATATATATATATATATATATATATATATATATATATATATATATATATATATATATATATATATATATATATATATATATATATATATATATATATATATATATATATATATATATATATATTATACTTAGACAGGAAAGAAATTACACTATTTTAGGCATTGAACAATTGGCAGTTACGGAATAATATTTACGCTTATTTAGGTTATTTATAATTTTATTGATTATAAATTGCTGTATACGATATCTTTTTCAGTATATTAACATTTGGGCCAAAATTATACCATTTAAGACAGATTTGTTCAAAGTCAAGTTATACAATTTATTACTTTTGATTAAAAACACAAGGAATCAAGTTTATTGAAGGGAGGAAGTATTTTTCCTCCCTTCAAAATAATCACATGTTAACATGTTTAGTACGTTACGGGGTCGATTGATCCATAGAGGGACTGGTGGATAGTTACTGCACATAGTTAATTGACCCCATGTGGCAATTGTGTATAAATACGGATTTGACGGTGCGCAAAAGCCCTTAGTCATTTCAATGATTTATTTTATTTCAGGATAATACTTATTTTCTAATGAATTCTGATTAATCCAAAATTACAATTGTTACAATTTTAACCGAATAAAACTGTGTTAAAAAAAATTAGACGGCTATGACAAGGTCAGAAGAGTACTAAACTCCTAATCAGAGAATTGCGAGTTCGTTCCTCGTCTTTGAAGAGTAGCGAGCTCGTGATAGAAGTGTAGCTAGTTCTAGTTTGATTCCCGCCCTTCCTCAAATAGATATCGATATAGAAATATATTATTTGGAATAGGTATAAGAATAGTATATAAAATATATAGAGAGGGGCTAGTAAACAATCTGTAATAATTTAATTTTTTTTAGTTTGAAATTGTTTTATTTTAATTTGGAATTTACGTTAAGTTAAGCAGTAAGCTCCAGTCTGTTTTGTGTATATTGTGCACAAGATGATTGTGCGTGTCTAAAAATCAACAAACTTTCAATTACATTCAAAGTGATTAAGGTAAATTACATAAAAGTGATTTAAGGTAAGTGCGCCTAAACCCGACACTTTAATGAAATTTTTTTCAATGCACAACGTATTTTTCAACTAAAAAAATCTGTCTGGCTACAGTCAGTGGTTTGTAAGTTTTCAAACAACTGTTATAATGCCAGAAATTGTCATAAAACAGGTTGGCAACAAAATTCTGGAAAAAAAGTTACCTGATATTTCCCTGATAGTGTTACAAAAATTTCCCTGGTTTTAAAATTACATTAAGAAATGTTGAAATGCGTGCTTTGTATATAAACAAAGTATCCACGTTACAATAAATTTATTGCATTATAAATACAAAATTATAAGCAATACTTATTGTCAGTTAAAATAATAATTTATGAATACAACACAAATTATACAATTGCGACAAGCATAATAGTAATTAAACATGTTTTCTGGAAGCAGAAAATGCAAAAAAGCAAGTTTTCCAATTATTTCTTTTGGAAATAATTTTAAATGTTTTATATGCTTCAGATTTCCTATTACAATCTTCAATAAATCACATATTCATTAGCCCCTCACATGTCGCTTACAATCTAAAGTCCAACATACTTTGCTTTAGCTTCTTCCCTCCAGCAGTGGTTCACGTTTTTACAAAAATAAAACTCAAAATATGAAAATGCGCATAACCATGATTTTTTTTAAAAATTCTTTTTCAGAACTAAAAGGAAATATTGACAACTAAACTACCCAGAATAAAGGGCATAATAGACGATAATTGTCGTTTTAATGATACAAATTAAAAAAATTCCCTGATTTTTTGTGAAATTTTGAAAAATGCCCTGACATTTCCAGAATTAAAATTTCCATGATAATTCCCTGATTTCCCGGTTATGTTGCCACCATGTAAAAGCTATTTCCAAATGAACATTAATAATTAATTAATTACTTTTTTATAACCCTTGAAGTGTTCCTAAACCTGACACCCATATAATATTTAAAAAAAAAAACAAGCTCAAAATTGTATATTTATTGTTAAAAACCGATTGTAGAGGAAATATAAATGAAACATCAATGTTATAATGTATAAAAATATCTGAATGACACAAACGGGATTGGATAATTAGGACGCTAAAAAACACTCGACATCAAGAACTTATTGTATTGTAAATTAAGCTATTACTGGTTTATTTTGACATTTTATAGAGAAAATTTGCAAATACTTTTTGTGCCTTTATTGATGGAATCATTAAGATCTGAGTGTTTTTATTAAGGTTTAGATTGTACACTTAATATGTTATAGAAACAACAAACTGATTATTTTTTATTAAGCAGTAAGCTTTAGAAGGAGTGTCAGGATTAAGATACAATTACCAACCTTTACTCCTTAACCTGACACCTTTGTGTCAACTTAAGGAGCACTAAATATTTTCAGGTTTTTAAACATGATACATTTTTTAAACGTTCAGTTTAGGGCTGTATTTTATTTAAGCTATTCATGCTAGACCTATTCAAGAAAGCTATTCATCACTAAGCCTAAGGTCCATTCAACACGAACGAAACGCGAGTGATAGCAACACAAGGTTTTACCTTCTACAAGAACGCTTTTTTTTGCGTCGTATAATTCACATATTATGTTTTTAAGGTGGTTTCGAATCTCGAATTTGAGACTGCAATGAGCTCAGGTCGGAGGGTTACGAGTTTGAATGTTGACTTTGACAGTGAAGCGAGCTCATGGTCGAATGGTTATGGGTTAAAATCTCGTCTTTGAAACCTAAAAAAAAATAATATGTTGGTTCCCTTAGTTTCGTTTTATTCGATAGTTCCGTTTTCCTGTTAGTTTTCGTTATTTTCATTATATTGAACAGATTCGTTATATTCGTCAGTTTCGTTATATTGGGTAGGTTCGTTTATTCCGTTATATTGGCTAGATTCGTTGCATTCTGCATTCGTCAGTTTCTTTATATTCGTTAGTTTCGTTGCGTTCGTTAGTTTTGTTATATTCGTTTGTTTCAAGTGTTTATTTTATTCGAAATGTTTGAACAAATCGAACGAAATAGCCCACAGTGCAGCTCTAGTGCGACGTTAATTAACCAAACCAAACATATCTGACAAAACTAACGAATATATAACAAAACTAATAAAAATAACGGAAAAACGAAACTAACGAGTAAAACAAGATTTAGGGAACTATAATATTTATTTGTTTGTGCCTTCAAAGTCGAGATTTCAACCCACAACCCTCCGATCACGAGCTCGTTTCACTCACAAAGTCTACATTCGTACCCACAATCCTCCGATAATCAGCTCCTTGGCTTTTATTACCCCAAGGGCCATGCTGCGCATATCGAGATTCGAACCCAGATTCTTAAACTAAACATTTAAAAATGTATCGGGTTTAAGAGGCTGGGCTTCTTAAGCTGACGCAATAGTGTTAGGTTAAGGAGCAAAAATAGGGAATTGTATCTGAAACCTGACACTCCTTATAAAGCCGGCGTCACAATAGTAGCTGAATCACGCATATGTGGATGGGTTTTCGCGGTATTCGGCAAGTGCCGCGTCGCTCGTGTGCCGAAGTTTTTCGGCACCACACTACAAGGTGCGCGCTACAACACGGGCAACTTTGCACGGTTTAGAACGTGCAAATATTGACTAATTGCGGTTTCCGCTCATTTCGGGAAAATGGAACACACATCTCGAAGCGCGCTCAATGGTGATTGGCTATTGATGTTTTATTCTATATTTTTAAAAGCCAATTACCATTAACTATCAATATACTACTGTTTTCTTTTCATTTATGTATGGAATATTATTCTTTTCGTATCAATTGGACTTTAAAATATTTCGTGGTGTTTGGTGTGTTGTTTTTTTTAGAATTTTCATTTCGTTTATTTTTATCTCTTTTTATATATGAAGTTTGTTTCACTTAATTATTTGTGTCCCATTTATTTATTTCATTTTATTGCTTATTTATATTTGTAGCATTTTAACCAGGATAGAAACACCATTTTACGCATATAAGATAACCGATTCCGACAACTCCCTGAAAAATAGCGCGTTTGACATAAATTTGGTCTTGCCGATTATGTAAAGTTTCACTTTAAATACTTTTGTGGTATTTAGCTTTTTTTATAGTATATTTACTTGTTTATTTCGTCTATTTAAAAAAAAATTCCCTCGTTTATTAGGTTGTGAATTTTACTAAATTATTTGTAAAAATATTTTGTTTCAAATTTTAATTTTTAATAGTGCGGAAAGGTTGGCATTTGGCGTGAGAAGTGTTAAATGTCATCATTTTGTGAAAATGCAGCGTAAAAGTTCAAACAAAACCGCTGATTCTTGAAGTAGTTGATTGTTACGCTGCTAGATCTCAGCACGACAGACATTTATACTTGTATCCTTTTGCAACAACATTTCATATGTATTAACTATACAAAATCACATATAACTCTATTTTACAAAAAAAAAGTCCCTTGTACCCCTTGGCTTCTCACCCCCTCAAATATATAAATAACAGCAAGAATTTGGAATACAGTTATGAAAAATAATCTAACTTCCAACACATTTTTATGCAAAACAATGTAGAGAAATCATACCTTTTATTTCTTGTTCCATACTCTTCTTTTTTTTATTATTCAGTTTTAATAGTTTATTTTCTTTTTTCTTAACTTTAATTTTATCAGTATCTTTGCATTCTTTTTTACCTTCCTTTTTTCCTTCTTTAATATCTTTTTTGCTTTCCTTAGTATCTTTTTTATTGTCTCTGGTTTCTTTTTTATTTTCTTTTGTTTCTTTTTTGCTGTCTTTTTTACAAACTTTTTCTTTCTCTTCTTTTTTTTCTTTCATGTCCTTGTCTTTTGATTTACTGTGCTTTTCTTTTTTATCTTTACCAGGAAACTTGAATGTAGATGCTTTGGTCTTTTTACCTTTACCTGGACTCCTAACAAGAAAAAAAATTATATTCATATATAGATCATTAAACAGAAATCATACTTTTCAGGTTACAGGTGATAATAAAGTTTTGGTAATTCATTTTAACCGATTGATTCAATTTCTTCATGGTATTCTAATTTTTATTTTATGTTTTTTTCGTAGAATAGCCAAGTGGTGAACTTTACCCCCGCCTTCTTCCACGTCCTAGTCATTGGTTTATGGAAATAATTTTTTTTCCCAATCAACAATTTTTTTTTCTTTTTTAAGAAATGCAAAATGTTTGGATATTAGATCATTTCTGGTGTAGACACACGGACTTTGGACTTTCTACTGAACTAGTAATCTAAATACATATACAAATAAGTGTCTCTGTGGGTTAGTTTGTTTTCATACAAATCTAGTTTTATTCTATGTTTGATGAAATTTTGACCTTCAAAACAAGAGGAAGGTCACTGTCTACATGATATTTCAAAAAACACTTCTATTCCCCCTTTCCCACCCCTGAAAGCAAAAATGACTTTTTATAAAACCGCCAGGTTGCGCCACGGTGACGAAATCGGCGAACACTACGCGTAAAGCCTGAGTAACGCCGTGGCATATAGCTAGTTTTTAATAAAATCAAATGCTCCGATTTCTAAGTGCAATGGGCGCAACCACTTTTGTAGTGGAGAAGTGGAGCGGAGTTTAAAGAAAATTTATATTTTTTATTAAAGTTAGGCATTGGAAGTTATATTTACACATTATTGAAAGTGTCTTCTTCTGAATTATATTTTTGATATGAAACACACAGTCAAAATTCTCTACGCTCATTCGAAAATAATTAAAAAATGTGTCCGTATCCTTTTATAGACATTCAAATAACACATAAAAAACCTCTTCAGGGTGTCTAACTTTTATAATTTCATGCACCCAGAAGCGTTTTGTTATTTCTCTCTCTCCTTTTAATTCTTCACAAATACAGCAAATACTACAATCGAAATTTGTTTTAGTGTATAATTTGTTGCGAGGCGCCATGTCGGGAACGAGAATGCTCTCGGCAAAAGCTGACAGCGAAATGAATGTAAAAATTATCGTTTTCGGCGAACCATATCGGTGCAATGAAAAACTGACCACCAGACGATACTATAAAACGTTGTGGCGTCCCTTCGCGATCGTTCACGATTTATCGGTGTCGTGTCGTTAAATGTAAAAGCGGCCTAAGAATCTTCACTCACATACTTTCCACCCACGTGCTTTCAGTCAAGACCGTGACCACACGTGACGAGATGGGAAAAAAAATATCGGGTTTGACGCATTGAGCGAACACGTTCATCAATTGGCTCGAACCGAACTCTCGGCCAATTAGCTCGACGGGAACTCTCATGGCGAACTTTTTTAGCTTTTGAGTCATCATTCTTTTTTCTTCACGACATTCAAAACCAAAAATATAATAACAATAATTCCAGTTTTGGAATAATATCGGAAACCCCTAAATCGGACCTGAAAAAAGCGGACTCTGGCATGCCTGTTCATCTGAAAAAGCGGAGAAGCTTCGCATAATGCGGATCGGTTAGCATCCCTGTTTAGCTACTAAAATTCGTCTTTTACTGTCAATGTATACGGCCAATAATTCCCACAAACACCTCATTCATTCATTGTTTATGGTATTATGAGTTTTATATACAAATTAAATTTAACATTCAATCTCATAAACAAAAAAAAAGTCTTAATTTTTTTTTATTTTGCCACTAAACATCAGACACTTTGTATTCACAGAATTTAATACAAAAATTAAACCTAATTTGTCAACAACAAAAAAATATCAAGGGTTTATATAACTTTTAAACATATTTTTTAAAATAAATTTCTAATACAAAATTTGAAATAGAAACTCATTATCACTATATTTAAAATGTGAATGATTTAATTGTCAATTACAATCCATTAAAATTTTGTACCAGAGATGTTCAATTCCTATGGAGTAATGCACAACCTCGTACAGTCCCATCTTTGTTATTTTTTTAAAAGTTATATTTTATGATCTATGTGGTTCGAAGACTACCAACATAATGGCATCACACACCTAGTTAATATTCAAAACAGGAAACAGTAAGTTTAAAAAAATCTAGGTTAAATCAAAAACTTTTTTTTCTTCTTCTTTTGTAACTTTTTTTTTGCCAACCCTGCTCTACAACTATATGCAAACGTATTGTAAATAAAGCTAAATAAATGTAAAAAAGTTTTTGGATAATCTCCAAGGTGTTTTATTTATGCATCACTTAAACAGTTTTGCACACTTATTAAATTTTTTTTAATGTCGCCACATCACAATTTAAAGAAATTACATGCTTTGAATGAGTTGTGGAGGAAAGTTTACTAGTCTTGACTCGCAACTGGTCACCTAATCTTTCAAAGGATATTAATTTGTTAGAACAGGTTGAACATATGACTACAAAAATGATTCAGGGTACATCGGGAATGAATTACAGAGATAGGCTAAGAATTTTCAATATGTATACACTCGAGGAGAAAAATATATTAGGGGACCTTATTTAATTATTCAAATTGGGTAATGTAGAGGGATTGGATTTTAATATTGCCAATGTCACTAGAGGGCATGGTTTCAAATTATACAAATTATTACATTACATATTATACATTATTTATTTTAATAGGGTAATAGGCAAAGGGAATAGTTTTCCTAAGTATGTTGTTAATTCTTCGGAAGTGGATAGTTTTAAAAAGCAATTAGATTGGCATTGGGGAATCGTGAGGATGTCCTAGACAGACAGGACCAACCTTGCTGGGCCTAGAGCCTGTAGTTGGTCGACGTTATTTGTATTTGTATAATAGGATATATTGCATGTGATCACATATTGCAGAATACTCTTTTGTGCCATAAAAAATTAAAAGAGTGCATGTTACCTTTCCACTCATATCTACCTTCTAATACAATTTCCAACCAAAACATCTTTCTCTTGAGTGCTGTTTCAATTTGAGGATTTTCGCTAGCCACTCTTATTGAAATTTCTTTGTTTTTTAATGGACAATTCCCATATATTTTAAATATGAGTAAAAACTATTTTTTGAAAAAACCATGGTGATTTCAAATATCCACACGAAAATCACCACAAAAAATTATTTTGTTAAGTATAACGAAACGAAAATCGCAAAATTTGACTCTTACTCGAATCTCTCCGCTATTGGCTGCTCCGATTGTGACGCGCCAATAACCGAAACACATATCAGCAATTTTGAGGTAATGCGTTCTTCTCGTTACTTCCCGCGACCGTTCCTTGTGTGTTAGGCCGCTTTTACATTTAACGACACGACACCGATAAATCGTGAACGATCGCGAAGGGACGACACAACGTTTTATCGTATCGTCTGATGGTCAGTTTTTCATTGCACCGATATCGTTCGCCGAAAACGACAATTTTTACATTCAGTGCGTGTTCGTCTGTTGCCGAGAGCACGTCTATTCTCGATGTGGCGCATCGCAACAAATTACATTCTAACAAACTGCGATTGTTGCATTTGCTGTATTTAAGGAGAAAGAAGAGATCAATAACAAAACGCTTCTGGGTGCATGATATCATCAAAGCAAGACACGTTGAAGGAGATTTTTAGGTTTTATTTGAACGTCTACAAAGAGCTAGAGCTAACCACTAGAGCTGCACAGTGGGCTATTGGCGACGGTTTGACTAAATATTGCCTCCCATGCCTTTTATCGAACAATCTTGTTCTTGTAAAATTCATCTCGCTTATCCCAAATACAGGTCTTTACTTCCACTAATTCACACAAGTTCACAATATCGAACTTAAAAGCCATATTGATAATATAAATAAGAAAAAACACAGTAGACTATAGCAGACGGCAACAAGTTTTTCGGAAACAAACTCAAAATGTCGTCACGATGAAGTAGGGAAGGCGCGTGCCCACGATAAAACGTTCCGATAAATTGTATCGTCTGATCGGCAACGACAATATCGTTATCGTATCGGCTAGTGAAAAAGCGCCCGGCTTTGTATGTGTATTTTGCGTACCCCGATATCGTGCCGCTGAAATCGCATAAGATTTATTGGTGTCGTGTCGTTAAATGTAAAAGCGGCCTTAGGCCGCTTTTACATTTAACGACACGACACCGATAAATCGTGAACGATCCAGAAGGGACGACACAACGTTTTATCGTATCGTCTGATGGTCAGTTTTTCATTGCACCGATATCGTTCGCCGAAAACGACAATTTTTACATTCAGTGCGTGTTCGTCTGTTGCCGAGAGCACATCTCGATATGGCGCATCGCAACAAATTACATGATAACAAACTGCGATTGTTGTATTTGCTGTATTTAAGGAGAAATAAGAGATCAATAACAAAACGCTTCTGGGTGCATGATATCATCAAAGCAAGACATGCTGAAGGAGATTTTTATGTTTTATTTGAACGTCTACAAAAACGTCTACAAAAAGCTAGAGCTAGAGCTAACCACTAGAGCTGCACAGGGGGCTATTGGCGACGGTTTGACTAAATATTGCCTCCCATGCCTTTTCTCGAACAATCTTGTTCTTGTAAAATTTATCTCGCTTATCCCAAATACAGGTCTTTACTTCCACTAATTCACACAAGTTCACTATATCGAATTTAAAAGTCATATTGATAATATAAATAAAAAAAAAACACAGTAGACTATAGCAAACGGCAACAAGTTTTTCGGAAACAAACTCAAAATGTCGTCACGATGAAGTAGGGAAGGCGCGTGCCCACGATAAAACGTTCCTATAAATTGTATCGTCTGATCGGCAACAACAATGTCGTTATCGTATCGGCTAGTGAAAAAGCGCCCGACTTCGTATGTGTATTTTGCGTACCCCGATATCGTGCCACTGAAATCGTATACGATTTATCGGTGTCGTGTCGTTAAATGTAAAAGCGGCCTTAGGGATTGATGGTTGACAACAATGTGAATTTTGACATCATAAAGTTAAAATAATTGAATACACTAAATAATTAATATTGCATACGTTCTTTACCTTTTTGTAGTGAATGTCGAACATCAAAATTTTCTTGATCTGTTAGATTTCCTTGTTTTAGATATTACATGCTAAATACAAAATATAGGTCCGTTCTAAATCGGTATTTGCTGTTAAAGTGAGAACTGTGTAATCACCGTTTAAATATTTTTCTAATACTATATCTTTATAATTATTATTTAAATATATCATCTAACATTTAAGTTCGACGTTATTTTCAATATTACTGCATTTGATAGGGGACATAAATTTGAAGTTTATTTTCTTTCCTGAAAAAAAACCCACACACAATGTTTAATAGTTGACTGTAATCTTATTTCCATCGATCAACAAGTTTAAAAGAAATCAGAAACTAAAAACTATTTTGTTCAGGTTTTAGAATTGACTACGCCAGATCTTTCCCGCACATTTTGAAACAAGAAAAACCGTTTTTGCATATTCGTATCTTATTTTCTTAACGAAAAGTTTATAAGTTAAACTAGTCTTCAAATTTAGCATTCAAAGAATTTAAGAAGTATAATTGTTATTTTTAGACTGCTGAGTAAACCATGGCAGCAACATGTTTTTGGAAATGTTTTAAACATCTTTTATAGAAGAAATAAAAAAATATGTGCGGTGTTCATTAGAAGAAAAGGACGTTGGTTAACGACTATCCATTTGAGAAAATCTAAAACAGGTGAACTTGAAAGTAAGAAGGGAGATTGAAAATCTCCCAGACTTTGGAGGCCCAGTGCTACTCTCAGGGTTAATCATGAATATGGTCATTTCCGATGTCTAGAAGGATGCATGTCGACTATTGTCTTTTACGTGTTATTTTGAAGAACATATTAAATACCTGGGGCCCTAGGCACCATCTCGGAGATCTCACGATTTTCTGTTGGAATCGAAAGGTCACGTGATATTTCCTTTGAGTTGTCGACAGAAAGTGTTGGGATTGCGAATTGACTTCGAAGGTGAGATCGTTTTCGCGCGCTTTTCTTATCGCAATCTCAACAAAAGCGGTTTAATGATTGGCCAAGTGTTTGATGACGCCAGGAAGTGCGTCACTTTCTTTCAGTGCGCATGGTCAATATGATGTCTCGGTTGGGAAAGATGCCACGATCTAAAGGGATGGTGGTATCGTTTCCAACATCTCGACATTTCAAAAGTAAAACATTCAAACGCAATCTTGTTAGATGTACAAAAATAAGTTAGTTTTTTTTGTTGAATAATTTGTATTTATGTATTCCTATTTGCTATATTTTTACATATATGTGATGTGACATATAAATAGAATTTCTGAAATTTTACTTTTAATTAATATATTTTCCGATCCTATTTTTTTATATTTGAAAAGCAATTAGATGAACGGGTAATGATAAAAATCAATTCTAAGAAAAATATAATATCAAATATAAAATATAATATCAAATAAATATCAAATATAAAATATAATATCAAATAAATATCAAATATAAAATATAATATCAAATAAATATCAAATATAAAATATAATATCAAATAAATATCATATAATATCAATATATTTCTTTGAACATTGAGCGAAATGGTTGTTTTTCAAATGTGGTCGTGCCTACGGTAGCCACACGGTTAAGGGGACAACCATCCGATGGACGCGGGTTCGATCCCCAGCATGTGCGACAGGTCTGACCTTAAGGGTCTGGTCTACCCTTAGGGGTGTGCGACAAGTGCCACTGCACAGTGCTCCGCGCTCTTTAAAAAAACACGCAAAATAAAAATGGTACAGATAAAATGATTTTTTTTTCACTCTTGACAAGAAGCGTATTAAAAATCAGCTACATAAAATATCAGAATATAGCATTAGGTCAATGATTGAACGTACAATGTCCTTCCGGTAGGGCAGAGATTGGAAGATGCGAGATCTACCTTGGGTTGGTTTAATTAATTATATTACACTAGAGCTGCACATTGGGCTATTGGCGACCGTTCAGGGCCTATCCTGAAGGAAAGACCCGGGAACAATGCGTCGTATTTTTGAACCATGATCAGATGACGAGGACAACACCTGGGCTGGTGCGCAACGCCACTTCAATAGGCGTCAGGACATTGGCCCCCAACCAGCTTTATCGTGCACCAGTCCCGTATACACACCAGTATCATTTGTTGGATGATCTGGTTGGTTCGATTTGGTTTAATTAATAAACGTCGCACTAGAGCTGCACAGTGGGCTATTGGCGACGGTTCGGAGCCTATCTCGTAGGAAAGACCCGGGAACGATGCCTCGTATTTTTGAACCATGATCAGATGACGAGGCAGCCCTCCGATCGCAAGATCACTATCTACTATTTTACTTTTCTTTGTTAAGTCCATCGCACGAATTCGAACTAGTAGCCTTTATCCACTAGAGCACTGGAGACCTTCGGGTCTATCTCAAAGAAAATTAACGGACTGAACAATTATCAAACAAAATTGAATTTAAATTTTTTTTACGCACTTTAAAACGTCACTTCCTGTGAGAACGATTCCAACTAGATCATGCTAGGGCCCCTGGAGCCCTAGCACCATCTCCAGATCCCAAGACTTTCCGTTAGGTTTGATTTGTTAATTAAGGTCGCACTAGCGCTGTACAGTGGGCTATTGGCGACGGTTCGGGGTCAATCTCGAAGGAAAGACCCGGGAACACATACACATTCATACATGCACCTCGTTATTTTAGAACCATGGTCAGATGACGAGAAAACACCTGAACTAGCACACAACGCCTTCAATAGACGTCGGGACTTTGGACCCCGATCAGATTTATCGTGCACCAGTCCCGTATACACGCCGTTAATTTTTGCGGATGTTCTGGACGACTTTTATAGTATTTTGTAGCGAAGCTGGCAACCCTCCGATTACAAGATCACTACTTTTTACTTTTCTTTGTCAAGTCCATTTCACGGATTCGAACCACCAATCCTCTGATTAGTAGCTGAACGCCTTACCAACTGAGCACCTGGGGCTCACTTTCCGTTAGGACTGAGAGGTCACGGGATACGGGACTTCGAAATGCTGAGAGAAAGTCTTGGGATTACGAAGGCCTCGGGTTCCTGGTTCGATCTTGTGCGACGGACTTCACTAAGAAAAGTAAAAAAGTAGTGATATTGTGATTGGAGGGTTGCCAGCTTCACTACAAAATACTAGGACTGTCGTCCATAACATCCACAAAAATTATCGGCGTGTATACGGGACTGGTGCCCGATAAATCTGGTCGGGGTCCAAAGTCCCGACGTCTATTGAAGGCGTTGGGTGCCAGTTCAGGTGTTTCCTCGTCATCTGACCATGGTTCAAAAATACGAGGCATCGTTCCCGGGTCTTTGAGATGGGCCCCGAACAGTCGCTAATAGCACAATATGTTGCTCTAGTGCGCTGTCCACTGATCTCTAACTGTAACTTCTGGATAGGGCAAGACATTTTGTTGACTTGAAGCCGATATAGAGGCCGCCATGATGGGGCACACTTTTCTTGATACCGCAATATTTCGTATATTTTTCATGTTAAAATACGCCGACATATATTATTTTTGGGTAAGTTTTTTTTCTTTTCTTTTTAAACCCATTTTAAATGTAATCTTCTATTAAAATAGGAAGTCATTTGCAAGTCAAAGTAGAAGTAGTTAAAAAGCAAGAGCAAAAACTATCTGTTTGGCAATATAAAAATTAATTCTATAAGAAGAAAATATAATATTTATATATATTTAATACTTCTACAATGCTTTGGTAATAAAAAACACTACTAAATCATTTTTAAAAAAATGTTGGGGCACAGTATGACAGCTTTCAATTGGTTTCAACGCGCCCGTAGAGGAAACAAAGTTTGAGCCTTCCAGCAGTTACAGTTAGAGTTCAGTGGCGCCGTCCAATGCAGTGTCCGTAAAGAGGTCTAATTTAAATTTAATCGTACAAGTTGGGCAATTTCTAATCTTCCGCCCCGTTCACGTGCTAATAATATTAATTTTCTTTGGGCTTAAACTTTTCCATATAAGGATTTTTAAAACTCTGTGATATACAATTGACCAAAGTGACGTGCCAAAGGACTCATATTTTCCATCGGATTTGTGCCATAGACTGGGTAGAAATTTGTTTGTCGGATTAAAACTGTTAGGCAGTTTAGTTAGTTGGGGGATTCCCAACGTTTACTGTTTCCAGATTATTGAGGGGGGGGGGGGGGGGGGGGGAGTCGACCATAACAAAATCCCAAAGAGTAATAAAACAATATTTATTATCGAAATACGTCAAAAATGATCAAACGTTCGGCGCCTAGATTACGCAATACTGCATTTTAATGCAAAAAGTTTCAGATAGACGTAAATAAAAGAAGGAGGTCTTATCCATTTTTAGAATTGAAAGTCATACAGTTTCAATTTTTATACAGATATGCTGAATTACGGCAACAGGCTTGCTATTTAGCGGAGATTTTGTTTACTTACCGTAGAAATTTAATTTTCAATTATAATCTTCATTTAAGAAAATTAGTAAAATATCTGATTTTAGTTTTAAAATACACTAATAAATTTAGGTGCAGCCCGGGTGTAATTGCTGTGGTCCACGAGCCACCACTGCTTACATAAAACAACAATTTCTGTGTTGCAGTATATTAGGAAAATATGAGTATGTACTTTACAGCAATTCTATTCGAAAAGAATAACTCTGAATATCAACTTACTATGTAACAACAATTTCTGTTATACGCTTTAAAAAGAATAAAAATCTTATGAAAAATACAAGTGCATAACCTTAAAATTCTATTCGAAAAGGATAATTCTTAATTTCAATTTATGACACAAATGTAATTATCACGTGACTCTTTAAATCAATCATGGAAATTCTCATTTCATATTTGTAAACAATAGTCCCATTTTCACATCGAGAAGTGAATCGCCTGAAAAAAGTCGACAGGAAATACCCACTATCAATTAGAAAACCCAACCAATATTTTAACATTATATATTAAATTCTTCTTAAATAAACCTACATGTGTAGGGTACACGTAAATACAATGAGTTTTTTTGTGTCAAAGAATAGGCAAAATATAATGTGTCAAAGAATATATATATTTATAAGCAAGCCTATATTTTGTGACAGTCACTCCTTCTGAACTATATGATCAAGGTGTCAATTGAAAGGAAAAAAACTGTAGTTGTGCAAAAACTTTAAGATATTAAACCATTAATTAGTTTATTGTTATACTTTGTAAACAAACAAAAGTTATCATTGTGGTGACATTTACACTTCAAAATTTGAACAACAATAAAATGACTTTGTGAATGAACGAGCTGAAATTAGCTAAAATGCAGGAAAGGCATGAAATGAACATGAGCAGAGCAAGAATTGGTTTGCGTAGCAATCCTCCAGGTGCAGATGAACATTAGCGAGTTAGGATCTTATTCAATTTTCCCGAAATAAATCTAACTAACCGAGAGTATAAAAAGTATTTATTACAAGTAGTACATAAAAAGAAAATTAATAGAAAAAGAGATAGGACAATATAACAGTTAAGTGTATATACAAATGTTTCAAAACGATCATTTATGACAAACAATTATGTTTTTTTTTACTATAACCCTAAACATACTTAAAAGATTAAACAAAATGAAAAAAAAAAACTTTTAATGTAAAAAGATACGACTTGAACATTGATAATTATAACTTTGGTTTAGATTATTTTTAACCACCTGATGGATACAAATGCATTTCAAGTATCTCCAGTTTTTCCAGTAGTACACATAATATAAAAGTTAATAAACCATCTCTTTTTTTAAATAATTTTCAAATTTAAAGCATTAGGATGACTTTTAAAAACCTTCTCTACTGATATAATTCAAAAAAATATTTTTGTAAAAAAAAAGGAATGTGTAGGAAATATAAATTAAACTTTCCTGCAGTGAAAACAAACTTACAAATTCAAAATTTTGTTTATCCATCTAAGGATTAAATAACTTTCCTATATTTTGATTTACAAAGAGTAAGAAATAATTAATAACACATTGAAGAAAAAATTATTGCATTTCCATACATATAAGTTTGCCTAGAAAAATTAAAATGCCACGGATTTTTACTGTAAATTTACATTTGTAGAGAAATGGTAATGTGTGGAAAATTTTGATATTTAAATAGAATATTTGAGGAAATAATAAAAAGGTACTAGCTAACCTTGCATCCTCTTCATCAGCAGAACTTTCCCCTTCAAATACCATATAGCCTTTATCTTTTTTAGATTCTTTCTTATCTTTCTTTTTTCCAAGAAGATCCTTTCGAGAAGATTTTTCATCGTCACTGTCTAGAATAAAATGTTATATTAAATATCTTGATGTTAGCTCAGGCATTAACACATATTTACCAATTATATATTTCCATTCATTAATTGCACCTATGTTTATTCACTTTAGCATTCATTAAATATCAAGGCACCTCTGCTTGCAAAAACATGTAGTAAACTAACTACTTGGAAGTGGGTTGTATGGTACATATTTCTTTGTACTGTAACAAATCATAAAAACATTTGAACTTAAGTTGTATGAAAAATATTAAATTGTTGGTTGGTAATGAAGAAATATTTAGTGTATTGTAACAGTCGTTTTATCATACAACATGTACAGAAATTTGGGATTTTTATGGAAAAAATAAAAGTTTATTAGGAGCACAGGACTTTAGGTAATTTCTCAGTGCTCATTAGCCAAATGCAACAGACACAAGCGTGAATAAATCGCATGCATATTATTAAGATATGTTAAAACTCAAAAAAGCCAAAATGACTGGTTGGCTTCGGGATAACACGTTTCAATATAAGAATCTCAACAATTCAATCGGCAACTCATTAATAACTTACAACCACTGATTATGTAATGCTCTTTTGGGATTATAATTGCAATAGTTATTGTAATGTCAATTGGCAACAGAATTATTCTTATTATTTTTTTATGAGCAAAATAAAAAGTTATATCAATTTTGTTTTTTTTCTGCTACCATGCAATTTGTGAACAATTTTATATTTATTAAGTCACACTAATTCCATACAGCAGACCTTGTCTTGTCAACCTTTCCTTTACATTGGTATCGCAGTTGAACAAGCGTTCGAGGCATGCAGTTGGCAAATCTGGGTTAAATACATTAATACTACAAGAATATTAAATAATTAGTGAAATAAATGCATGAAGAATTTGTAGTGAAAATTAAAAAAAAAAATATTGAATAAACAATAAACAGTACAAACTAAATTACTGAAAACACTGTTGAAAATATAGAATAGTGCAATTTTTAGATCAAAGAGTGAAGATAGTAAGGAAAGATTTGTGCAATCTACTATGATTTTCCATGAATTATTGAGGTAATTATTTTTTCATGCTATAAAATATTTTTTTTATTCAATTTTGACAACAGCTGACACAATGTGTGTAGAATAAATGATATTTTTATTTTTGTGTTCTTCAATAATAAATATATTGTAATTTATATGCTTGACTTTAGATAAAATGTCCTATGACAATGAAATATCTTTAATTGTAAAAAATCAGACAAGGATCAAGCATTTTCTTTTCTGCATGGATCAGCAGATTTTAAATTGAAATTAAATATGAAGAATAAGGAAATATGTTCTATTTCCCATAACATTATCAACAACAATATTTTAATAAGCTAAGCTGCATTGAAAGTGATCTGAACCCATCATTTAAGACATTTTCTCCTCATGTATTACATATTATGTGGTACTTGTGTATAGCAAAAGCATGCATCACAAAAGTTATATTTCGATGTACTTAAAATAAAACTTTAGTCTTGATGTTTAAACAAAATTAATAATTTTCAAAAATCCCAGAATTGTGGGGTAGATTTGGAAAAGTGTCATCCATGTGTAGGTTAAAAAGCTGAATAACATTCAGGTACACTATTATATAAATTAACCTTATTTAATAGTGTGATAATAAAATGATATAAAATTTTATACACAATACATACAGTCACTGTTATGGGATTGACTTCTTTTCATGCTCTCGGAAGCATACAGACCAGGAAACTCCTTTGCAACATCCGGACTCTCAAAATCCATCGAGCTTTTAAAAGTATCTGTTAAATAAAACAAGAAAAAGATTGAAATATTCAAACAATAAAATTTATTCAGAATAATCAAAAACTCATTTTATTTATATAAATTTGATCTTCAGAAGGTGATTGTTTGGTTTTAACATGGGACTGAAATATCAACCAGCCATCCTGTAAAGGTTACATTATAAAATTCAAATGTAATAGGATCAAAAGATGCAGACAATGCAATAAAAATTAAAGATTTTCATTTCAATTTTGCGGTCAGAACCAAGGATGCCACTACGTTTAGTGAGTTTTATTTGGTATAAATTGCAGTTTTTCTGTTTTACATATTGTTCTTTTAACAATTTTCAATAAATTTTTTTTAGCAAAAGTAGAAACTTTCAGGATTAAAAAAAATCCTGTTTTTAACTCTATATTATAAAATAAGAGCTACATACAAAACTTCAACTGTACTTTAATGTCCATTTAATTATGGAACTTCAATCGGAAAATATTGAAACATTCTTTTTTGTGCAAAGGTTTTAATGATGCTACATTGTAGTTAACATTTACAACTCAGTTTTTTCCTTCACATAAAAATCATTGTTGATAAAAAGGAGTGCTTTCTGAAAATGGTGTACATAAAAATAATTGTACACCTAAGGACATTATGGTATTTTTTTAATATATTTAATTGTTATTACACATATGAAAGCAAAATTTCGTAAGTATTGAGCATCTGCAATTTTTTCTGAAAAGTGTCCTTTGAAGAAAAAAAGTGTTTACATAGAACAGATGTTTAGAGTATTGTGCTGAAAACAAGGTTTCGAAATTTGCTAATGTCCAATTTTTTAAATATTATATTTCCATTGTGTTTAAGTATGCTAAGTTTCAAGTTGATATGACATTTAGAAGGTGGTTGAAATTGAATAAAAAGTTTTGATGATATAAGGACAACAGAGTGAGTTATGGACAACATGCAAAAGTATCTGAAAGAATTAACAAAGCAAGACTTTCGTATTTTCGTATATTTGTATCTATCCACTTTAGATTGTATAGCTTTGATTCTGAAATAAGTTTTACAAATACTGTATCTAAGTTAAAATCTGAAATAAATTCTTTGAAAAATCTAAGAATATCAATCAACACTCATTTTGGAATGTAATGCTTTTAATGCTAATATTGCCATTACTTTCAACAGACAACATTCTACTTGAGTGTCAAATTTGATTGTCATAATGCAATCAGCTATCTTGTTCACAAACCCACAATTTTTTTTTATTTATAAGGTTTTAAAGTGTGCTGAAACAAAACCTCAAAATTTTGTCAAGCCATCAGTACAATAAACAGATAATTAGGTGGCTAAAACTTACCAATAGACAAAATCTACTCTTGCTGTCATATAATGCCTAACCACACAATGCATTAATTTTGCATCAAATCTAAGAAATTGTGCATATTTGTTATTTAGTGGATTATTATCGATATCTGTTTTTAAGCAAATTTTTTTTATGGAAGAAATACTTCATCAACAATGCATCAGTATATCAAGCAGTGAAGCATTAATATCAAATTCAAAGATGCTGAATTTCTTGCACCAAAGTGGTTGCTTGTTGGCAACAATGTTTTGGTTGGTGTTTTATGATGCAAGAGCCAATTTGGCTAAGCTGCATCAACAACAATGTTTCGATTCTACTCGATAACTTTGATTAAATAAGCATTTTGAATTTCTTGAATAATTGTTTCCTATCTGACATAACATTGGTTATTTCATTTGAAACAAACCAATATGTATTTATTTATAAAGGCACCAGTACCCGAATATTTAATCAACCAACTACAGGGGTGTAAATAAAAGTATATAAAGACTCTATTCATGAACTTAAATTTGCAGAAAAATAGTTTATTGCAGATATCGACTTGCAAGTCTGAGAACCAAGACACCAGAGAATAAGACTTTGCTATCCAAACTTTGATTCGGAGCCAAGGCATTTACGGCGAACCCTTGAAACTTAAAAAACTCAGTAGATACCCAACAAACATTATCACAATTTAATTATAATGTTTTTAAAAAGAAATCTTCTAGCTTAGTAAAAAATATATTCTTAATAAATAAGGGAAAATATATTTTTTTTTATTTCTCTATGTATATTACAAAAAATAAATTAACATGTCCATTTTAAAAATACAAATGAAAATCTCTCAGTTCACAAAAAAAAAAAATTGTATTGACAAGTAGTAACACATCATTATAAAAAATTTAGTTGAATTAAGACATTAGCAAGGGAGATCATTGGAAATATTTAAATATGTGTATTCCTGGATGGCCCAGCTTAGGCTGAATATATATGTGATCAATTATTTTTCATAAGGCTTTGAAAATAAAAATCAGGAAATAATTCAAACGAAATTTCAAAAGTAAAACAAATATCAACAACGAAAAAACATATATATGTATATTTTAATTATTTAAAAATGTGATTTATATTATATTCAAAATAGTTTTTATAACATATGCAATGTAAATAAATGATAGATAAAGAAACGAAATTTTTTAAATGAGCCAACCAATATAGATTTAATTTATTAGTATAATTTTTAACAAGAATCAAAATAAATATTTACTCTTTGAAGTTCAAAGATCAAAATAAAAGGAAATTTCAAAAGTATTAAGCACGACGTGGTGTTGAGATTAAAATGATTGTGGATAAACAAACCTTTTGACTCTATGATTATGTTACGTCACATGAATGGTTTTGTTAAAAAACGTCGCACAAGAGCAACACAGTGATGACGGTTTGGGTTTGGTTTGCTTAAATAAAGTCGTTCTAGAACTGGGCAGTGGGCTATTGGCAACGGTTTAGGGCCTGTCTCGAAAGAAACACCCAGGAATGATGCCTCGAATTTTTTAACCGTTCATATGACGAGGACAACACTTGAGCTTGCACCCGACGAAACTTCAACAGGTGTCAGGACATTGGTTTGGTTTGTTTAATTAACGTCGCACTAGAGCTGCACAGTGGTCTATTGGCGACGGTTCGGGGTCAATCTCGAAGGAAAGACCTGGGAACACACACATTATCATACATGCACCTCGTTATTTTAGAACCATGGTCAGATGACGAGGAGACACCTGAACTGGCACCCAACGCCTTCAATAGACGTCGGGACTTTGGTCCCCGATCAGATTTATCGTGCACCAGTCCCTAAAATATAGTGATATTGCGATCGGAGGGTTGCCAACTTCTCTACCAAAATACTAGAATGTCGTCCAGAGCATTCACAAAAAATTAACGGCGTGTATACGGGACTGGTGCACAGTAAATCTGATCGGGGTCCAAAGTCCCGACGTCTATTAAAGGCGTTGGGTGCCAGCTCAGGTGTTGTCCCCGTCATCTGACCATGGTTCAAAAATACGTGGCATCGTTACCGGGCCTTTCCTTTGAGATAGGCCCCGAACCGTCGCCAATAGCCCGCTGTGCAGCTCTAGTGCGACGTTAATTAACCAAACCAAACCAAACTTAGTCTAGTTCGTCGCACAGGATCGAGCCAGGAAACCTTTGATTCCCAGCTGACGCCTTTATCCACTTGGCCACCGAAGCCTTTTTTTCTCTGTAGCACACAAGTCTCCTTTCGTGGTTGGTTTGGTTTTTTTGGTTTTGGTTAATTAACGTCGCTCTAGAGCTGCACAGTGGGCTATTGGCGACGGTTCGGGACCTATCTCGAAGGAAAGACCCGGGAACGATGCCTAATATATTTTAACCATGGTCAGATTACGAGGACAACACCTGAGCTCCTTTTGTGGTTGGATTACTTTGCTCGTTCACTCAACTATTGTATAGTATTTTAGCTATCTATTTTCATTGTTTGTTTTCAACAATGCAAAGTTTAAGTAATAGAAGGGGCGGCTTAAGGTCCTAGCGGCCTTAATTGGACCTTAATTCCCAGATTAAAAATGCCGCCATTTTTTTTTAAATGTTAAATATTTTAGTTGGAAATTTGTAGTATTTAGGCTTTTTAATTAAATTCTATATTAATGTTAATTGTTTTTTCTATATTAGTATTATTATTTTCTTTCCGACAATATATCATTTAATAATTAAAGCTTGGATTTTTTTTATGTGTGTTTGTCATCTTAAGGAAAACAATACAGGTTTTTCATTTGACATGCGTTTATCGCTATTCGTAAATCGTGATAAACGCAAACAATTCAAACTATTTGTAAAAATTGGAACGCCAAGCTGATAAGTTCGCTTCTGTCACAGAAACTCCTTGTACCGTCTCTGAGTAAAATCCCCTAATTGTTAGTAAAAATTTCGGCTTAATACACATTTATTTTTCTGTCAAGATATTAAGTGAAATTATAGGGTAGCAAGTTTATGTATTTCACGAGCAAAAGGAAAGGATCGCCTTATTGAATGAAAAGTTTGTGTGTACAATATTTGTTCCTGCCAAATTATTTATATTTTAAGAAATATATTTGATCTGTTTATATTTTGCCTATTTCTCTGCATTATTAGGTACAGCCGGGGGAAAAAAACGAACCACCAATGATTATTTCGTTAGTTTTTATAGTAGAGCTAAACTTGAAATACCATTTTGTAGGGAATAAAGTCTACTACACATTGATATACAAAAAATTTGCATAGGGGACTATCTTCATACTCGAATCCATACAAACTTTAAAATTTTCAATAGCAACAACTACTTTTGATAGGCAGAAATGTTCTCCGCCCTCAAAATAATCTAAATATAAATTTTTGTTAATTTCCTACATTTATATGCAGAGATATTAGACAATATGTATCGATCTTATTTGAGAGGTTACCTCCACGTTGGACAAAGTATTAGTCAGACTTCGAAATGAAGGCCGCGGGTAGAAAATGTTTTGGCGTTAGCCGTGATTCTTCTTTTCCCGTGGTTCTTCTTTTCGTGAACAGACCAGAGATAAGATAAGGGTAGCATATAATTGTTCTAATAATATGATGCAGTATGTATTATTCTTACAGATATGTTACTACTTCAATGTGATTGTATATAGTATTTTTGATGGCGTCAAATTTTATCATTTGTATTCTTAAGATGATCTGAAATTATATAGGCAAATGACAAAATTAATATTGTAAGAAAAATTTTAAATTGTAAAATATATCTTTAAAAAAAATTATTCAAAGTTTAAAATACATATACCAATGATTTACTCTAATTTTAAAATTCAGACGATTTTTATTTTAATTCAATATTTAAATGAAATAATACAAATGTTATATTTACAAACTCAGTTTGAATTGAGGTTATGTAATTGCTCATTTTCCATAAGATTATGCTTGTCTTAGGTTATACAGGGTGGCCCAAAATTATTTTAACTGTTAGGACATTGGGCTTGGATCATATTTAATGTGCACCACTCCCGTATACCCCTCGCCGGTATATAAGAATTTAAAAGTTTATGCCAACGCGATCACAGTGCTTTTAATTCACAAAATTGGCGAAGATTTCTTTTAAGTACTGTTGATTTTAAATTTATGTATGACCCCTGAAATGATCATTTGATGCACATTGCACATTTTAATATAGCAAAAAAAAAAAACTACAAAGAGGAAAATCACGAAATTTTAGATATGCATATAAAACGTTTTTCTGAATCAATCTCTATCAAAATATAGCATGGTTGCTATTTATAAATTTTATGAATATTAATATCCTAATTTAAATAAAATTAAAAAATATACATATAAGTAATGAAAGTTACTGTATTTTATTTGGGTCGTTTAGAAGTAAGACAGATAAAAATATAAGCTTAATAAAATTGTTATTTCGAGAGATATGATTAAAAGTTTAAGAAATTCATTTAACATTACGAGTTCTAAACTTTCGATATTCATAATTAAAAAACTACTTAGCCAAATGACTTGCGAATTGATATCCAACGATGAATTTTGTCGTAGATTCTAAATATTGAGTCAAAATTGGGTGTTTTTATTGGAAATTTTAAAGTTGGTGTGGATTTTAATATGAAGATGGTCCCCTATGCAAATTTTTGATATATCAATGTGTAGTATACTTTATTCCTTATCAAATGGAATATTAAGTTTAACCCTACAATAAATAGTGGCCGAGAAACCAGGGGAGGTTCGTTTTTATTTCTCGGCTATACATCCCTTGCTTATTTGATATATACTTCACGCCAATATGGGGCGTCCAGTGGCCCAGTGGGTAAAGCCGTTCAGCTAGTAATCGGAGGATTGCTGGTTCGATTCAGTGCGAAGGACTTAACAAAGAAAAGTAAAAAAGTAGTGATCTTGCGATCGGAGGGTTGCCAAATTCGCTACAAAAATACTAGAAAGTCATCCAGACAACAAATTATACTGGCGTGTATACGGGACTGGTGCACGATAAATCTGATCGGGGCCCAATGTCCTGACGCATATTGAGTTTGCGTCGGGTGCCAGCTCAGGTGTTGTCCTCGTCATCTGACCATGGTTCAAAAATACGAGGCATCGTTCCCGGGTCTTTCCTTCGAGATAGGCCTCGAACCGTCACCAATAGCCCATTGTGTAGCTCTAGTGCGACGTTAATTTACCAAACTAAACCAATCACGCCAATATGACACTTCAGAAAATATTATTATTATAAAATAACAAATAGAAACATCTTCAGGCACAGTCCCCACTGAATCATTTCGAAAGCTATTTTCGAGGCCTTTCGTACCTCGGAAACTTAAAAAAAAAAAAAAAACGCTATTGACGTCTATAATTAAAAAATAATAATAACAGTTTTATGAGTTTGTTGATGATTCGTCCTATTTTATATGTTAATTGCTAAGACTTTAAATCATGTCACGGTGTTAAGATTAGATTATATAACTAAATACATATTAACTGATTCTCATGTATAGGACAATATATTGTAGTTTATTATTTCGGGTACTTTACACATTGTTTATTTTTTTAATATGAAACTTGTAATGTGCGATATTTCTTTTTTTTTTACTAATCCGTAGGATTTTTCTTCTAGTTTTTATTCAAAAACCTGAAGTGCAATGTGATTGCAGTTATTATGAATTTATTTTGGAAATGGGGCTGTGCTCCATTTTTTTTTCAGACGCACATCAGAAAGATGTTCATCTGTGAGGCGCCCTATTTTTATAAAAATATAAACAACTTCGCTGACTAAAAATAAGCTGAAGGCGCTTTGCATACTAATGGCATTGATCCAAAGGAAGAAATATAAAATATTTCTCCTTGATGACAGAATCTAAACCTAAATTAAAAAATTTATTAAATGTCATTTTATTATTGCAATAATTTTTATGTATACATCCAGAAAGTTGTGATTAAGTTACTTGAGTGGTTTTTTGCATATCTGTGATATATGAAGGTAAATACTATAACCTTTTAATAATTGCTAGTTAAGGGGTATAATTACATTTTAAATTTTCGGAAATAAAATATCCAATGTTATGTGGGTAACAGGTTATAAATTACTGCATTCATTCATGCTCATGGTTTCCTGCAGTGGCGGCGATTGGGTGGTAAAAGGGGGGGGGGGGGCAAGATCAAGATGAAACAAGTGTGTGTGGAGCGGGGGGGGGGGGGGTAATAAAAATGTTGTTAATCAAATCTATAAATATTGCATATTTATATTTATTCTCTATTTTGAGTTATTTGAATGAAAGTATACTAACTTAAAATAGGTACGAGACGCCCACGTCGATTTATTAACCCATTTCCGATTATTTCCTGATCTTTTATTTTTTTGGAAGGATACGGACTGTTACAAAGAATTTAATTAACATACTTATTGACCGACCTCTAAAGGGATAGGTATCATTTCCATTTGTGTCAGCGTTGAAAAAGAAATGGAGGAAATTTTCCCTCCTCACCCTCCCAATCCCTAGAAAATTTCCTGCAGCATTTACAATTCTACATTTGTGGTGTGACTTTTGAGACCCTGAGAAAAATACTTACATATGCAACCTGTATAATAGTGCAGGCACGAAGGTATAGATTTTATGGAAGTCCAGCGACTGATTAGTTCATGGAGGTTCAGTGACTGAGTAGCGAATTTCTTTAGGCATCTATCCCCCTTCACCTAGAGGGGGCAATCCTTAGCCCCACAAAAATCAACAAACATATCTCCCAACCCAACACCATTTTTTTTTCTTGAAAGATTATCAATTTTCGTTTAAGTAAACAGGAATACGTTGGCAAATAAACAACATCAACAGTTATCATTGTCATTAACTAATATTTAACAGTTGGCAATATATATATATATACAACTATTTTTAAAATTAATAAATCACTCCCTAATTATGAAACAAATTTACAGAACAAATTTAAAGTTTGAGAATTTTATAATATATTTTTGTGAACGATTTAGAAATTTCCCAACTTAACGATTCAAAATTTCCGACTTAACGCCGCCGGGTGCCAGCTCAGGTGTTGCCCTCGTTATCTGACCATTTAGTGAGGTGGCAGATGTAATATTTTTAGCCTTACTTTAGAAATTGAGCCTAAATTGTTTTTTCATTCGATATGGGTCAATTGTAACCCAAGTATGACATTTTTACTTGTTGTCAATTTTACATTTAATTTTTTTCAATGTACAGGGGGCCCTCTAAAGTTATACTAAATTAACAAAGTAACGCATTATAGTAAATTGTTCAAGTTATTATATGCTTATAAGATATCAAATTAAAGGTTTTTTGAAGCAGGTTATGAATATATATTAAAAATTCATACATATTATTTACAAGGAGATATTCGTCAAAAGCTTTGGAGCTATCATGACATTAGTAATGGTTAAGTATTTCCAATTGCTTCAGTATTATCGACCAAAATTGTTCAAGAATATGAGAAGTATGCAGGTATATCTGATAGAAACGATATATCAATGCACTACGAGAGTTACGTGGGAAAGGGCTTAAGATAATGCTTGCAGTAGTGACATTAGCAGAGGCTCTATCGACTGAAGGTAATATTGGGAATTCTATTAAATATGTCATTAACACTGAAAGTTAAAATTCTTTATACTTTAAGTTAAAATACTATAGTTCAGGTTTTCAATGGTTACAATTCCATCCATTAAATGTATAATTTTATATTTCACTGTATGATTACAGTGTTAGTCTAACAGTATTGGAATAACATTGAATTGGAATGTAAGAAAAAAAATAAAGCAAACCTTCTAAATAAAATTTTATATTAATAAATTCGACACTTTTTGACAAAAATATTGCTAATAATAAATTTCAAATTAGCATTTATAATCTCCTCAAATATCATATAATACTTAACATCTTAAACCATCATTAATACCATCAGCAATAATATTAACTAGGTTAGAACAATTCTCAAGCAGTGGCACAGATCAATACAATAAAGGTTATATTTTCTGCAGCTGAAAACTATGATTTTGCATAATCCAGCATTGGGATTTTCACAGGTCTAAAAGAGTTTCCGGTGCTTGTGGTAAAGTGTGATATTCTGAAATCAATTGTCCATTGATTTCGACCCAAGAAAATGCATTTACGTTGGGGATAACTGGACATGGAATGTTGGATGTCTTTAAAATCATGCTGTATTGTTGCAATCCATATATGTATAATCTCCACCTCAATTATAGCATCAGCATGTTTTCCGTCAATACGAAATCAAGTTTCACTAATCGAAAGCTTCTATTTAATCATATGAATAATTGTTTAACTGGGAAATACATTTATAGAAACCAATACAATACACAAATATATATCCGTATTAAGGGTATACCCATTTTGTAAAACACATCAAGTAATATTTGTGGGTCCCTTTGCGAAACATCCATGGCATGGAGTATGATATGTTGTTCTGCCTCCTCTAAAGTGTGCTGTTACCTATTCATAAGTTTATGTGAAGCACTAAAAGGGATTATCTACCTGTAAAATTATCTTCTTGTTAAATGAGACCCTTGTATTACTAACCATATTAGTATTGTAATACACAACAATATCCTTCTTACTGCTCTTAAAATTTGCCATTAATTTATCAGATATGTACTTAATTAATTTTGCCTTGGTCTACATGTTTTAGAAAGTTCTTCACACTCAATATTTTTGTACTGTCACATGATAAGCATGAAATGTAAATGATTTACTTCCTTTCATGGATCCATTCAATATATTAGTCAAATTTAATTCGCACCTCATCATAAGCAGTACTCATGATATTAATTTTCTTAATATATTTGTTTTCCCAACGGAATTCTATAGTATATGTAGGTAGCTCTGTAATTATTGTTCAATGCACATGGCATCAACCATAAAACACGTTTTTATGACCAGTTATTGGTATTTCTAGAATGTCGCCTGGTAGTTTAAGAGAGAATGTTTCCGATACGAGTGAGTTCATGCTTGGTAGTTAACATATGTATGGAGCCATCAGGATTGGAATTTGAAGGAGGGGAGATATGGAACTCATATGTACAAATAGCATTCTTGTGGTACTAAATGTGTACGAGGTTGCTTTAGATTAGCCTATTAATCAGATCAAAAGTAGCCTATAAATCAAATTAGCCTATAAATAAGATCAAAAGTAGCATATAAATCAGATTACGATCCTGTATAAGATTAACTATTTGTATTTCGACTTTAATTGGTTTTGAAGTACTGTCTGTATCTTTAATAAAAGAAAATGTGTTTCGAGTCTGTAAAGCTCAGTAATTGACTAATTTACATGGGCGTTTTTGTATAAAATGCTCAAATGCAAGTAAGTAAAATGCAAAGTGTATCACGAGCGATTGTGTCGTTTACAACCTTTCGTGAAAGAACTGAAAAGAAGGCTATCACATTGGAAGGCTATCTGTATTTTAAAATTAATAACCTTCAGTCGATAGAGCCTTGCGAATTTCGCTGCATCAAGTATTTATCTGGCGCCCCCCTCCCCATTGAAGCTCTCATGGTGCAGAGATGTACCTTGTCTATCAGATGTATACTTTTTATTTTTTATTTTCTGAGAAATTTTGGCCTATACTGGAGTAATTGGGAAATACTCATCCATTTCTAATGACGTCATAGATCCTAGGCGTTTGAAGTAATAGCTCTTTGAAAATAATATGTATGGACTTGTAATATATATTTTCATAATCTACATCAAAAGCCCTTTAATTTGATATGTTACAAGCTTATGCAATAATGACTTTGACACAATGTCCTACAATGCGTTGCTTTGTTAGTTTAGTATAACTTTTAGACCCCTGTGCATTGAAAAAATGAAATGTAAAATTGACAACAAGTAAAAATGTCATATTTGGGTTACACTTGACCCATATCGAATGAAAAATCAATTTCGGTTCAATTTTTAAAGTATATTACAATTGCCACCTCACTAATTATTCAAAAATATGAAGCATTGTTCCCGGGTTTTTCCTTCGAGATGCACCCCGACCCCGAACCGTTGGCAAAGTCCAATGTGCAGCTCAAGTGCGATGGTATTTAACCAAATCAAACATAACGATCGCAATTCCCAACTCAACAGTACTAAAAATTCCCAGTTCCAGCTTATCGACATTTTCAACTTTTTTATAAATAAGGTAATATTAAACAGTTCTCTCAAAAGTATTGGTTTGTTGCACGCATGTTCCAATGCAGTGTCCGTTCAAAGGTCTAATTTAAATTTAATCTTACAAGTTGGGCAATTTCTAATCTTCTCTTGCTTTCATTTGCTAATAATATTAATTTTCTTCGGGCATAATATTTTCCAACTCGGATTTGTAAAACTCTAAGACAAAATCATAATAATAAATACAGGGTCTCATTGTCGGATAATTATTACTATTCTTTTTAAATGGATATTTTGGGAAAAGCAAAAACATCTCATCCGTGTAGGAATAAATCAATCTTTAAACTAAAGTTTTCAAAATATATCTATTCACTGTTAAATTAAACTGTACCCTTTTTACACATTTTATGAAGTGCATTAATAGTCGAAATTTTCGAATATCAATGATTACTGAAATACGAATGAATTTTCCAATAATAATTTGAAATGAAATTATAAATTGAACAATTAATGCTATATTAAATTGAAGTACAATCGCATAATGATGTAAAAGATTTCGAATTATGATATATAAATGTTAAAAATCAAGATAATGGTATCTTATTTAAACGTACTTGAACGATGTTGAAAATTCTGTGGCGTAGATTGCGAACAAACATACAAGCTTGAATGGAAACAGTAGTGCTTGTGTTGCTGCTACTGTCATGTTCAACTTCACAGTTGTTCTTTTTATTAAAGTAATTTAAAACTGAGTTTTGCAAAATTCCCTTCATTTTGTTAAAAAGCAGAGCAGACGAAGATCAAAACAAATACATTAATGGCAACCTCATGACCTCCCCTTCTCACCTACTACATGTCCTACATGAACTACTACACCTTCTACGTGCCTATATATTACGCAATTGTTTGGCGCCAATAGATTACACAATACTACATTTTAACGCATTTTAAGAGGACCGGATACTATTTTCATGTAAAAAGTTTTAGGTAGACATAGATAAAAGAAGGGGGTTTGATGTATTTTTAGAATTGAAGATCATACAGTTGCATTTTTCTATATAAAGATATGCTATTTCCCCCCAAAAAAATAATAATAGAATGAGTATCTGGAAATCTGAAAACAATGCTCCTCAATTCAGATTAAAGAATTTATTTTATTTTTAAAATGTGGAATTTTTTTTAAAGAATAACGATACCACATTCGTTCACAATTTTTTTTTATAATTGACTTTCAATTTGAAGGGTTTAAACCTCCTGAACCCCCCCCCCCCCCCTTACATACGTGAATGTGGTAGTGTGAGGAAGTTGGGGTTCAAATTTTTTCCTTTGTTAGGCAATGCAGCAAAACAATTGACTTGTTATTTAGTTTTAAAAAGGGCAATATTAAAAAAGTGCGGGAGCAACTCCCCCTCCCTTGCCCCCCCCCCCCCAACCTACCCGAATCGCCGCCACTGGTTTCCTATACCGAAGGACAATCACAGCGGTCTATTATGTGATGTAAACCTTTAACTTTATCCTTAGTATAAAGTTAAAGGTTTTTTAAATTTGGAATTTCCATAATGGTTGTACAGCCAAAATTCATCCACTCATTTCAAATTCTCTCACTTTATAAAGAAATTTTTTATTAAAATTTAAACTTACCAAAAAATTATAATATGAAGAATATATTAAATACTGATTTTTCGCACTCATTGAAACTTCAAATTGTAATTTCTCACAAGCTATGTTTTTTGACTTTGCCAGTTTCGGAAGTACACCCAAGATATTAACAATGTCTGCATTTTCCTATTACTGAGATTTTAGAGATAAAATAAAAAAAAGTTACGTTAACAATTATTGACAATTGAGTTTTGGCATTTAAAATAACGGAATTTATAATGTTCGTTATTTAAAAATTCTGCGCTGGTTCCCTATACATTTATGTTCAGAAATTCTAGCACTTTTTTCCCCTCTAATCACAATCTCTCAATATCCAGTTAGTGACTGATCTAGTTATAGCCATTATAGGGGACAATTTCCCCCTCCGAGACTTACACTTTCTGGAATTTAAAGTTTTCATTTTTGAATGATTTTAAAAAAATCTGATAATTTAATACACATTTCTATCATATTGAACTTACATCTTTAAGAACTTTTGGTAATACTGTTGCGTAGTTTGAAATATTCTGAATTATGTTTGTCTATGAACTAAGTCTAGTGGAATAAGTAAATATAGTATGCAGAAAAATTTGCATTTGTATTCAGCTGCCAACTAACTAATTTTCTAAAATTAAAAGAAAATACGAATTTAATTAAAAAAATAATTAAGTCCTCATTAAAACTAGTTTTGTTTAATTAAATTCTAACAATGATTTAATTAATAGCATCATAAAAATAAGATTCGATTCAGAAGTCACAGTTGTATGTCGTTAGAAAACCGTGCTTCTCCTGAAGAGGGACAGCCTTCTGTTGGTGAACCCAATCTCTCTTTCTCCCTGCTACTAATAAAATATATTTAGTAGACAACTACCGTCAAACGGGCGATAAAATACCTAGTGCAATAAGAAGGGAGTGCGGATGTTTTTTTTAATAAAAACGCTCTCTAAGTTTCAAACACAAGATTTCGAGTAAACTGAAGTGAGTCTAAGTAGCGGATATGTTAATCGGCAATTGCATAGGCGAATGCACTTGCCGATTCCCATTAAAAGTTTACGCCTATGGTGTGGTGCCTCATGTCTGGTAAGCGGCATCACTGCTTCTGTGGAAACGCGCGTTTTCAATGTTTGCAAAAGTACAACCTAGTCTCGCCTGGGAATCTTTTCCTCCAACAAAACGGGGAAAAAATAGTATTGTTATTGATTCCTATTTTACCAGGGTTGTTAAATACAAACCTACGGTCATCGTGTGGTCAGTAAAAAAGAGAACTTCGAGGGACGAGAAAGTGCCACCTCGTTTTGGTCGAAAAGGAAATCATACCTTTTTTTTATAGTTTCTGCTGCATTCTCATGGATATTGGTTGTTTTCACGAGTTGCAATTTAAAAAAGAAGGTTGCGCCTCTGGCTGAAATAAGCAGGAACGAGTTACAAATGGACTAGTGATACCTATGCTCCGAATTTAACTTTTCAAGAAAACTTCTTAAACTTTGTTTAGTGATATTTGAGAAAATTGTAGTTCCTTTAAAATTATCTTCCTTTAAAATGAAGCTTGGTGCAATGTTTAAAGCTGATCCATTGATAAAGCTCACCATCTTGCTTTTTTTTTTTTTAATTTGTTGCCACTTTACTCGTCGTTTTTTTGTTCAAAAAATTTAAAGACGTTTACATTTCCCAAATTTGTAATAAATGGTTTAAAAAACATGTTTTCTTCTTTTTTTAAAGTTTTTTTTCTAAAATTTTAGAAAAAATCTTTTGTTATTACAGAATTTTTTTTAATAGCTTTAAAGATAGGAAATATGTCGAATCAAATTTTCTTTAGTAAAAAGTTACCACAATGCGAGTTTTATACGGTTTTAAAGAGAAAAAATTAGTGGCACATTTTCATTGCGCCTAGCGGGATGAGAATGTGCCACAAAAAAAATCCTCTTTGTCCTTTACAACTTAATTTTTAAAAAAAACTTGTATACTAAAAGTTAAGATATATATATGTATATTGTATTAAAAACTTGGCTTATTCTCTTCTATAATAACATAGATATTACATAAAAAACCCCAAAAGTAGCACTTCCCGGAAGCAGAAACGCGGCGACGTGAGAGTTTTTCAGAGGTCTGCAGACAAATTTTTGCAGAAGTCTACCATACAAATTTTTTATGTCTGCACAACTTTAGAACATTTTCTGCAGATTCTTTTTAGGTTAGATAATTACTTTTCTCTCATTTAAGAAAGTCAGGGGATGGGGGAGAAGTCCCGATAATAGAAAGTCGCAATCGCGATAAGTTACCCGTGTTTGAACAAATCTCCGCAGACGTTTCTTTGTTGTCGATTCTCTTGACAACTCCATGTTACATTTCAGTACCCGTTCTTTGAAAAGTTACATTATTAGAAAATAATTAGCAGAACCTTCTTTGAGAAGGGAATTTGAGCTAAACGAAAACGGCATTTTATACAGCTTCCACGGCAGATTTCAGACTTTGTCGATAATTTTTTTTTCTCTTTTGGATTTAGAGGTCAAATTTTTAATTTAATAGCTTATTTTTTTCTTTCTTTTTACACATTCCTATCTCATCTATTTTATAGTCAATAGGTTATCAATGATGCAAGTTTTTCAAAAATCGGCAAATTGACGCCGCGATTACTCCGATGTTGGTGACTAAAAATGCATTTCTTTTTCAGATTTATTAATTTTGGTCTAGCTTTAACATGGTTTTCTTAACTTTTTATTGAGTTTGTAGGGAATTTGTTTATTATCAGCTAACCACAGTTGCCGATTTTATCCGAAACCGGCGTTTTATCCCGGTGGCTTTTCCGATTTTCATGACAGAAAACTTGTTTTACTACATGTTTAAAGCAAGTTTTCTCGTTTTGAAAGGCATTTCTTTAGTTTTAATTTTTTTTAATAATTTTTTTTACTATTGCTAACAAATTAGTTATGCCAAGTTTGTCAAGAATCGTTTTCCGCTAATTTCTCCATCTTTATAAATTGGAATATTCGAACATTCCTGAGGATATTGTGGGATTTCATAGTATTTTAAAATAAATTTATACTGCAATATATTTGATTTTATGTCATGATTCTTTTACATGTAAAATGACAGTTTGAACATTAGTTTACAGTTAGTTAGTTTGCATTAAATTTCATTCACTATTCCTATTCTTCAATGAGAAGGAAAGATCAGACTTGCAAGTTATATAGAACTTATATTAATTGTCTAAAACCATAATAAATAATAATTGAAATTGCTTTAGAAATTAATTTTTGCAATTTTGAGACTTGCATATTAAAGTACTAGCAGATAAAAAAAAATGCTTTCTTTTTGCACCTTCTATTTTTTCATTTCCAGTATGAATTCTGCAATTTAATGAAGTTACCATACTTTAAAGTTATAATTCTAATTTTAATTTACCAAGGAAATTAGGAAAATAATCTTTCTTTTGATACATTTATAAATTTTAACAATGAAATAAAATTTTAATTTGTATTGTCCTTTTCATAGAAAATATTGTTAATATAAGGTTGTTTTAAATGCTGAAACTATTTAATAAATAGGTATGTGTTTGTTCATAAAGATGTTAAACATTTAAATAATTGGTACTATATTATTTAAGTGATGAATACTTATAATCTAGCAATGATTAAACAGCACATGAAAAAAAACCAGTGAATAACGAAGTAATACTATTGCTGAAATTATCTCTTTAATTGAATTATTGCTCATGAAAGGTATACCACTAGTTATATAATAAATTAAGTTGCAGACAAATATTATTCGCTAAAATCTTGTCGCAGACTGTTAAGAATTTTTCTGCTCACATTGCCCCATTTGAGGGTATTTGAAATAATTAATTAAAAAGTAATTTATATTGTAAATTGACTTAAAATTGTATGGCGCTAAAATAAATGACTCTCAATCTCGTAACATGAGCGTTTCTGGTTTCCATATTAGTCAATTAGAAATAATATTTGAATGTGTTTTAGAGTATTTTGTAAAAGCGTTTTTTTTTTTTAAATAAATGTCTTCTAAGCTTGTAATTGAATATGGACTGACCTTGGCTTTTTCACGCTTTTTTTAAACATATTTTACGAATACATGCTTCACAGTAATCTGTTTTATTAATGAAATCAAAAGATGAGAAATAAATATTTTTTTTCTTAAGAAACATAAGGTTAGCCAGACGGAATCTATATATATTCAAATTTTAACGAACAAAATGTTTTTTGACGCTTTTGGCTTTTATCCACGCATAGTGCATTTGCGGATTTAATTCAAGGTTTTGCGCACATTGGCTTCAAATTTCCTATCGAACGAGACCATATTTATGTCAATCATGCTATTTGTTACAGCGTTAGAATGGATCTCTATAAAAACGTAACATCGCGTTTCTCTTCTGATAAGCCATGTAGCTGATTTTAAGTAGTTTCTCGTCAAAAAGAGTTTTTTTTCCAAAATGTTGCCCCGCAGCACCTATCTCGGTGCCAACAGATAAATGAAATAAATATGTGTGGGTGTAGGATGTTTAGGGGACTGGTGTGGGATAAATATAGCAGAAGGATTCCTTCTTTACTTGGATACTCTACAAGTGCTGCTGGTCAGTTCGCACGCTGCCGATTTTGTCTACTTTCAACTTTATATTTGAGAGGTAAGTTTTAATTAAACAACATTGTTCTTAGACTTCTTTTGAATTGTTGTTGCTGTAAATGTGATTGGAGCCATTTGGAACTTCATCCAAGGCTTGTAAACTTTTGCTTCAACTAATTTACACCATAAAATTTTCTTCCTAAAACTGCTTCACAAATGATTTGCAATTGTGTACGTTGTTACTGGCCCGCATGTAATAATGTAACATTCGTAATTGAATTTTTGAAGTTGATTTCACACATTCAAAGTTGTGGTTCTCAACCTTCAGATATTCAGAGACCAAAATTGGACAAAGCACTTGCCAATACTTTTTAATAACGTTAAAAAAATCGATATCAAATTCAATTTGAATATTTAATATGATTTGCTATTGAATATTTTTTTTCGTAAATTTATTAAAAAGTTTCTTTCATGTTTAATTTAAATTACTTTAATTACTTAAGGTTAAATTATATTTAACCTTATGTCCTAGCCCTAATTTTTATTAAGGAAAACATGTAAACGTGATCGTATGTTTGCTTTACTTCAAAGAGCTTGCATTACATTAAAAAATGACACTAGAAATAATAATAACATCTTTTCAAATCTGAAAGTGGAAGAATTAAGTTTAACTTTTTTCTTCCAAAGAAAATCTTTTGATCCATAAAATATATCAGTATAATGATAATTACAAAAGTATAAATAACTCGTACCCGATTAATCGCTATAATAATTAAGTGACACAATACAAACATAAAATTTATCAGAACAACTCCACGTCCCACTTTGATGTATACTTCCCCAGTGGTCTCCAGTGGTTTTGCAGATATTTTGGGAACCACAGATTTAAAGAAATTCTTTTAGAAACGACACAGAATAATTTCACTTTCTCTTATATGGCTTTGTCATAAATATTCCTTCGGACTTGTTTCAAGGACAGAGGTACTCAGATTGCCTTTACACTTGTACTTTAAGAATGTTTCTTTAGATAAATTAGATTTAAAGCAGCGCCATTTGCTTTCTGCTCTTATTTATCTAGGAACTCATTAATGTAAAGGAAGAGTGGGAAAAGTGGCCACTGGCTATTTGCTTCCCTTGCGGTGCTGCACGAAGCGGCAAATGCATTATCTACTCCGCTAGTTTGCTATCATTGTCATACGGAAATTCGGAGATGTTCTGATAACTTGTTTGGAAATTATTCAAGATTTTTGTGATTTTCAACGTGCTGATGTAGTGTAAGCGTATTTCAATAATTATTATAACTAAATCTTAATAAATACGACTAGCAGTACCTCTTAAAACTACGTGGTTTAAGATTCAAATGTATGTGTTGAAGTAAGCACTACAGTCAGTTGTTTAGCTTGTTGAGTTGCATTTGTGTAATGGCGTCAAAGTGTCCACGGTCACTAATTCCAGAGATGAAGGCTGCACCAGGTTGCTGTCTACGCAGCACTCAAATGCACTAAAATGTTTCACAACCTTTGCATTGAATGATAATACTGCTTTTATGTTAAGTCGGCTCAACACATGCGGAATTCGCCGCTCGACGCAGCCTTTAATATTCGCTGAATGACACATGTGTGGATGGGTGACGCGGTATTCGGCAAGTGCCGCGTCGCTCTTGTGCCGAAGTTTTTCAGCACCACACGACAAGGTGCGCGCTACGCTACATCACGGGCAACTTTGCACTTAAAACGTGCAAATTGACTAATTGCGTTTCCCACTCATTTCGGGAAAATGGAACACACATCTCGAAACGCGCTCAATGGTGATTGGCTATTGATGTTTTAGTTATTTTTAAAAGCCAGTTACCATTAATTATCAATATATTACTGTTTTCTTTTCATTTATGTATGGAATATTATTCTTTTCGTATCAATTTGACTTAATATTTCGTGATGTTTGGTGTTTTATTTTTTTAGAATTTTTATTTCGTTTATTCATTTATTGTTATCTCTTTTTATATATGAAGTTTGTTTCACTTAGTTATTTGTGTTCTATTTATTTATTAATTTATTTAATTTTATTGCTTATTTATATTTTTAACATTTAACTATTTTTATGCAGATGCCAATAAAAATGAAGATATTATTTAAACCTTCGATCGAGTATTCTGTGCGTTTAAACGATTTGAAGTTTCCCGCTTTTTAATCAAACGTCTTTAAAAACCATCTACAAAGGGGGTGTAGTGATTGAGTAGTCAGGAAAGAAACACCATTTTCGAATTTTAGGATAACCGATTCCGATACTATAACTCCCTAAAATTAGCACGTTTGACATAAATTTGGTCCCACCGATGATGTTAAATTTCACTTTAAAAACTTTTTGGTGTTCTTTTTATCGTATATTTACTAGTTAATGTCGTCTAAAAAAATTCCCTCTTTTATTAAGTTATGAATTTTACTAAATTGTTTGTTCCGTTTATTTATTTATTAATTAATTTCATTTACTTGTTTTTTTATTTAGCTTTCTTGCATTTAACTGTTTTTCTGCAGACGCAAAAAATATAAAAATAGTTAACTAGTATTTTAAAACTTCGAATTGAAATTTCATTGTTTTTAAACGTTTTGAAGAATCTTGAGTTGAAAAATTAAATGTGGTTTTGACGTAAAACATTTTTAAAACCAGCTTCACTGTAACTATTTTAAGGTGATACATTTTGATACTATAACACCGTGAAATAAAAAACGACTAACATAAAAGGAAATTTGGCGGGGATGCGTGTAAAATCCTGAACTAAAGCAAAGTATGTACGGAGAGCGGATGTGGGACATACGCGGAATCATGCATAACAGCTTGCATATCTTCCTCCTGTCAGAGAGGTTTCCGTTGGTAAACAAACCATATTTATACATTAGTTATCGGTATTACATAAATATGTCAATTTCAAGTCTATATCAGGTATGTTTTGTTGAATTGACGTCGTACTAAAGCTACAGAATAAACTATGAGCGACGTTTCGGGTTCTTTCTATCCCCATGGAAAAACTCTGGATCTCTATTTTGTCATTGTGAGCAGTCGTCAAATGACATCGACAACGCCTGAGCTGGCCTCCACTTTCACGCACCTATTACAGGAGTGAGGACACATGGACCACCAGTGGTGGCGATTAGGTGTTTAAAGTGAGGGGGCAAGATCAAAAGGAAAGAAGTTGTGTGTGTTTGTTTGGGGGTTGGGGGGCATAACATTTTTGGCAACCCTTTTTACTGTTGGAATAAAAGTATAATAAATATAGCACATTTTATATGCTCATTATTTTGTGTTATTTAAAGTGTACCCAATACAGTATTTGAAGTAAAATGGACATTTTGTTGTTCCAATTTTTTTTTCTTGCTGAAGGAAGCATTTAAAGTCCCCTGTTTTTGACTTGTGCATAAATTAATAATAGGTGTGACCAATGAAAGTTAAAAAAAAATCACAAAATTATGTTTTTATTGTTACTGAAATTTTGTAATACAATTGATTATTTTTTTTATATAAATATTTCGAACAAATAAGTAAATTCCTTATTAAAACTTTTGTGTAATTTGGTTCCATAGCTAAACCACATTTTCAAACACTCCCCAGTGTCCTAAAAATCTGTACTACATTGATCTGATCAAGCTGTGAGGTGAGTTGTTTTGAGCTGTTTTTTTTAAAACATGAAATTTTTTAGTTCCTAAAAAAACTGACGGGAAACGATGGCGCAAAAAAGCTGTCTTTCCGAATTTACAATTTTAAAACTTCTTTTATTGTCACATTCTATGCCATGGCCAGACACTAAATAACTTTTAAATTAATTTGGGATTTAATCTTTCTTGGGAAATTTTGTTCAACAAAACACAAGCAGATAAACTTACCAATAAAAATAAGTAAAAAAAAGAAAATTGGACTCGAGAGACCTTGAAACTTTTTTTTACATTGAAAATATGAAATCATAAATTTGAAGTAATTAATAGAAAAAAGTATTAATTATGTTTCATTTGCAAAATTAGAAAAATATAACAAAGGTATATATAATAATTTCGAGAGAGAACAAATGAACTGTTCATTTACTTCAATATAGGTAATCAGATAACTAAAAAATTACTAAATATATGTACATATACAAAACGTTTCTAAAATAGGCTAAAAAAAATTGTAGTTTTACTTTCAGCAGTTATTTAAACACTAGTTACAGAAACTGTACACTTCAAATGACTACCTAACCTAGTTTCAGTACTTGCGATAGACACATTTACTTGTATAGTAAATGCCTTTAACGTGTAGTAATGGGAGGGGAAGGAGTACAAATTTTTTCCTTGAATTGTTTGGTTAGAAAACGTCGCTCTAGAAATGCACAATGGGCTATTGGCGACATTTCGGGGTCTATCTCGAAGGAAGGACCCAGGAACATTGTCTTGTATTTTGTAATCATTGTCAGAAGAAGATCCTTGGTTTGGCAATGCAGTGAAACAATTGACTTATATTTTATTATTTAAAAGCACTATATTAAAAAAGAGAGTTTTTGTGAGCCGTGGTCAAATGACATCGACAACACCTGAGCCCCCACTTTCACGCACCTGATGCAGGTGTGAGGACGTACGGACCACTAGTGGCGGCGATTGGGTGCTAAAAGTGAGGGGGCAAGATCAAAAAGAATGAAGTTGTGAGGGTGAGGTATATTAAAAAAAGCGCTATATTATATAACCTGGCAATATACCGTTAAGACGTATAAATAATTTTCTACACAAAAGTGAAGAGATTTACCTCTTGATTTCGTAGCTTGATATTTTGACTGTAATAAAAAATAATCATTGGAATAAAAATGATCATTTATATTAACTATGGGTAACAGATTAAGAGAATTACATCGTGTATTAAACTTTCCTAAGAGTATGGCATTACAGTAGTGGACAGATTAAACCAATTGAAAGTATTCATTGAGGACATTATCGCGTTTAACATCAGGAGGAAAATAACAACTTCCAAATAAAACATTTTCTAATGTGTTAAAGGTAGCAGATAATAGAATCCAGAAATTGGTGATATTTATCACTTTAACTCTGTGGACATTTTTAGGATGATATGCACACAAAATGCTACCACTGGGTCTACCCGATATGTCTTCTCTGACTGCATAACTTTGTGTTGTAATAAAGTTCTTTAGACGCGAAATAAAATTAAATTGAGAAGAGTGCAAAGTTTCGACTAAGGAAAAAAAGTCAGATATGTAAATTTATATAATGCTATTTTGTTTAGAAGTTTTGTTAGAAACTTTTAATCGACTGAAACATTATTCTATTTGACTTGCTTTTATTTAGTTTTATATCACAAACTGTTTTATCATTAGATTTTTTATTTGTTGCTTATTGTCTACGTGTTGTATTCGGCAGTAGTTATGTATTCCAAATTTTAAGATATCTTAAACTTTGAGATAGATCTCTAACAAATATTTTCGAAAAGCTCGATTTTTACGCCCTTTCGTGACATAAATAAAAATTAAAATATACAGTCGCATTTTGTTTAATAGGCTAAGGCGACACTAAAAAGGCTGATATTTCACATGCCTTGGAAATTCGAAATATGCTTTAAGACCCCCAACCTCGATTTGCGAAAGTTTGAACAAACCTAGTTGTTTTTAAAGGATTTACTTTTTTGGATGAAAGAAATACAGTGCATGTTTAAGTATGAACTATGTATTTTGATTTTCTTTGCCACTAGACTTTAAAATACTGATGCATTAGTCCTTTATCAGATTTTATAGCTGTATCTCACAAGCTATTTTACAAATCAGAAAAGTTAGAATTTTTTGATTAACTATAAGTTGAACGCGATATTACATCTGAATAGTATAGATTTTCAGATATAGTCATAATTCATATGTTTCGAAATTATTGACATTTCGTTTTCCATTTCCAATAGCTTACCTGGCAAAATATCTTGAGGGAAAATGACTGACGTTGAAAAAGAATTCAGGTAAGATGAAAATACGACATTTTTTATTGCAAGAAAATGTGTTTAAGATGTGTTAAGAAAAAAAATTTAAGATGTTGAGCAATTCTAAGTTAATGTATTTACAGAAATTATGTAAATCAGATTCAAAATAATTTAAAGCTAAAACTGTCTTATTTCTGGTTATCTCTAATGTTGTTAAGAATAACGTGCTTAAAAAAATCGTTAATACGAAAAATTAGTTACCTGTAGTTACTAATTTGTTATGGGTTGATTGAAAATAATTTCTAATTTGAGCTATCTAATAGCCTATTGGGGACAGTTGAAGATCTATCAAAAAGGAAAGTCCCTGTATACTTCTTAGAATTTTTTAGAGATTCCGAAAACAATTCTTTGTATTTCCAACGAGAGAACATTTCGACAACGACAGATTTAACCCCGAAAGTAACACGTTAATTTTGGACATTTTAAAAACATCTTTTATGCATGAAATTAATTATATACGCTTTGATCCGAAATTGTTGTTGTTAACTGAACCAAAGCAGTTTAGCTTGTACGTTCAAGGGGAAGGGAAGAGGAGGATAGTTTGTTGCAGGATGCAGGCCTCGGAGGCCTAGAGTGTTAACACTTAGGGTTTAGTTATCTTCATAATAGGTTTTCGGATGGTCTTATCCGGAATTAAATTCAAGATCTTAAAAAACCGTGTCCGTTTTTTTGTCCACCAGGATATCATTACTCAAATATCTGTGCTATTTGTGACTAATTATTCGTTCTGGGTATCACATTTAGAAGCAAATCGCGTTACTCCTCCACAGAAATATATCGCGACCCTAGTCTGAAACTTATAATTTTTTTGAAAAAAATATTCTTATCCTAATCTTTTATTTTAGTGATGAAGAAGAAGAAGAAGAAGAAGAAGAAAAGGACGATGCTGTAGTTGAAGAAAAGTGAGTGATTTTTCAATATATAAGAGTGAAAAGTTCAACCACAACCGGAAATCGATCACGGGACCTTTTGTTTAGTGCACAAATGCTTTACCACTTATACAGATAGGTAGATAGATAAGCAGATAGACAGACAGACAGGGAGAGAGAGAGAGAGAGATGGATGGATTGATGGATGGACGGACGAACATTTCTACCTATCTATATCTATCTGTCTGGCTGTCTGTTTGTCTCCCTCTCTCTCTGTAATATATATGTATATATATATATATATATATTACTGGATTTCTTTATAATCTTTTAATTTTAAAATAAGTCCTTCAAAAATATTTACATTTTATAAATCTATTTCTTTTGCATTTGTTGATGTATTTCTTATATATTGCGGTTCAAGTACTTTTTATATTATTTAGGGATGAACTCAAACTGAAATCTGAACTATCCGAGGAGCCTAAAGTAGAAATATCTGAAGCTGAGTTAGCGATGGAAGTATGAAAATGTTATTCTTAAGAAATGAAAATGTTATATATAAAAAAACAGTTAATGCAATTAATGAAATTAAGTAATGAAACAAGTTCTAAAATATCTAAACACTAAAATTAAGATTATGAAAAAACTTTTATAATGAGTTAAAAATATTAATTAATACTATTTGCTAAGGGATATTAATCATATAGTATAAATTTCGCTCAAATATCTTTTAAAAAAATTTCCTGTCAATTTTGTGACTTTTCCCGTTGGATTGACTGTCCGCTTTTTGCAGAAAAAATTTCATACTAAAAAAAAGTAAGTTATACCGCTACCAGAAAATATACATTATCAGGCCCTACTTATGATTTTCTTAAACAAGTAACATTTATGTAGTGAAACTTCTGTTCATGTTGCATTCTTCGACGAAGATAAGTTAAATTGGCTTTATTAACTAGTCAAGCATATAAAGATGATAACATGTCTTATTTTTTTCAAATGTAAATTTTAAAAAAAAGGTGAATAAAGTTCAAATTTAATTGCATTTATTTTGATTCAATATTTTTGGTATACGTGTTGTTTTACTAAAGAAATAAACAAAATAAAAGTTTTTTTTCATATAATGTTTGGCTTCGCATATACGTTGTCAAAATACAAATACAACGTTAAAAATACGCAATAAAAATACATAAGATCTATACATGTTTCGAGAGATGCATCTCCCTTCATCAGCAGAAATAAAAAGTCTGTGTGTACAATGAACTGAAAATAAACCCATAATTGAAAGTATTGCCAAATAATAAAAAAAAAACCTCTCTCAATCGGTTGAAGTTAACAATTTGTATGTCAACAAGCGGGAAATACTGTAACCCCAAATATTTCATTGACAATCGAATCAATATTGCTATATATATGAAACGCCTCCAAGAAGTCAAGTTCGACTGGAGATTTGGGTTTGCAAATTAATGTTAAAAAAATTAAATATATGATTATGCTCCCAAGAGTGCCTGGCAATGGAGGACTTCTTTATTTCTTATTTGACAGTATGCGCCTGGTGCTCCTTAATGCGAAATCTTAATACTCTTTTTGTTTGATAGACGTATGACATGCCACACGTATGGCATGAGATATTATATGTTTCCCTGTTATTAAGGTCGTCAATGGGGTTAAGTTGTCAATGGGGTTAAGTTGTGTGAAGGGGATCTTATTGATCTGAGGAAAAATAAACGAATGTCGAATTTACAGAGAATTTTATAACTTTTGTGGCTGATCTGGGAATAATATGGTAAAACAACCAAAATATTAGTTCGCTCAGATAGATTAGAGATAGATTAGAATTTTCAAGTGGATTTTTAAGTTCGTGTCAACGGCGTTGAATGAAAAATCTTGATCCGCGGCAACAGCTCTCAAATAATTAAGTTCAGCCTGGAGTGAATCTGGTGTAAAACAGATGTTTAAAGCACGATTAACAAACATGTAAAAAGCAGCCATGACAAGACTTATAATGAGGGGTAAAGAAACTGCAATGGATTTTCTGTTTTTGGTGGTGGATAAAGGTCATTTTTACGGGTAATTAAAATATCAAGAAAAGGGAGAGTATTATTGCACTCGGATCCGACAGTGAAATGTATATTAGGATCACACACACACACACACACACACACACACACACACACACACACACACACACACACACACACACACACACACACACACACACACACACACACACACACACACACACACACACACACACACACACACACACACACACACACACACACACACACACACACACACACACACACACACACACACACACACACACACACACACACACACACACACACACACACACACACACACACACACACACACACACACACACACACACACACACACACACACACACACACACACACACACACACACACACACACACACACACACACACACACACACACACACACACACACACACACACACACACACACACACACACACACACACACACACACACACACACACACACACACACACACACACACACACACACACACACACACACACACACACACACACACACACACACCACACACACACACACACACACACACACACACACACACACACACACACACACACACACACACACACACACACACACACACACACACACACACACACACACACACACACACACACACACACACACACACACACACACACACACACACACACACACACACACACACACACACACACACACACACACACACACACACACACACACACACACACACACACACACACACACACACACACACACACACACACACACACACACACACACACACACACACACACACACACACACACACACACACACACACACACACACACACACACACACACACACACACACACACACACACACACACACACACACACACACACACACACACACACACACACACACACACACACACACACACACACACACACACACACACACACACACACACACACACACACACACACACACACACACACACACACACACACACACACACACACACACACACACACACACACACACACACACACACACACACACACACACACACACACACACACACACACACACACACACACACACACACACACACACACACACACACACACACACACACACACACACACACACACACACACACACACACACACACACACACACACACACACACACACACACACACACACACACACACACACACACACACACACACACACACACACACACACACACACACACACACACACACACACACACACACACACACACACACACACACACACACACACACACACACACACACACACACACACACACACACACACACACACACACACACACACACACACACACACACACACACACACACACACACACACACACACACACACACACACACACACACACACACACACACACACACACACACACACACACACACACACACACACACACACACACACACACACACACACACACACACACACACACACACACACACACACACACACACACACACACACACACACACACACACACACACACACACACACACACACACACACACACACACACACACACACACACACACACACACACACACACACACACACACACACACACACACACACACACACACACACACACACACACACACACACACACACACACACACACACACACACACACACACACACACACACACACACACACACACACACACACACACACACACACACACACACACACACACACACACACACACACACACACACACACACACACACACACACACACACACACACACACACACACACACACACACACACTTCATTTCTGATGATGAAGAGAGATGTATCTCCGAAATTTATCTAGATTTTATGTATTTATGCGTAGTTTTTGTATTTTATTTTTTTTTAGTTGCATTTGTATTTTAATATTAAGAATAGTATTTATATAAAAATAAAATACACGTTCTATACAAAAATTTAAATGCTAATTTTTATTTATTTATAGTTCTCAAAGTATCTGAGAAAAAAATTTGGAAAAAAACTATAAATCTGTTTAAAAAAATTATAAAAATGCGTTTTATGCAAAATTTTCTTTAAAAATTCATTGTAATTTGATAGTTTACAAATATGTGCAAATATGTACCAAAATATGTTTAAGAAATATTATGGTACATTATTAAGGAAATTCATTAAAAAAAGAAAAAGTAAATAACATGCCTGGAACATTTGAAAGAGCAATGAATTTTCACTAACAGAGAAAATTAAAAAAAAAAACACTTTTAAAAATAAACACTATATAAAGTTACTGAGAAGCTGATATAAACAATAAGACATATTATTATAATTTAAATATACATGAATCATGATATCTGTAGTTGTAAATTCAATTATTAGCGAAAAACAAAAATACCGATACTTTAGGGATTTTTAGTTTAAAAAAAAAACATTTTCTGTAGTTTTAAATAATTTACGGCAAATAAAAATTTTTAGTCGAAACTTTATAGAATAAATAAAAATACTGAAGTTTATAGTAATCATTCACTGTTTTTCTTTCACTTATTAAAAAATTCAAAGCCAATTTTCATCACTCACTTAAGTGCTATGTTTATTTGTCAGAAAATGCGCAAAAAAAAAGAAGAAGAGGAAGCCCTGTGGACAGAATATATAGAACAAAGAAAAAAGCAGAAAGCGAAAGAAGAAGATGAACTCAAGAAGTTAAAAGAACGACAGGTAAGATGCTTTCGCTGAATATATATTTTTTAACTTTTGAGTGAGTTCACATTATTTCCAAGTCGATATTCATAAATGTCACATTGCCAGCGGGAGCAGGACATGTAACCGCTAGAGATAGAGAAAGGCAACACTTTCCCATTTGCTTCCATCCTCAAAGACCAATTCGGAAGGGGGGGGGGGGGGGATGAAGACAGCAAGAGCTCTTTCCCACTTCATTTGGACAATGACATGAAGCCCCCCTCTTCAGTTTACCCGATGACAGGAAGTATAAATGAAATCCCCCCACAACAATCCATAACCCAAATTTATACCTTTTAGAATCTGTAAGTAAATCTTTTTATAATTTTTCGTTAATTCACTATGATTTTTTTTTATTTATTTAGTAATTTGCCTTTCTCTATCTCTAGAGGTAATTCTTTCGGGTGAATAGAAACATTGCTTCTATTTACCTAAGGTACCTATTTTAAGGTGCTAAAAATTGTAAACGCTAATTTCTCCATAAGTCATGCTCTCTTGTTGTAACATTGTTTTCGTCTTGTTAAATAATTTTTAAGAAGAACATGTATCAATAAATGAATGAATCGTCAATTAATTTGTTCTTTTAGAGAAGAAATTGTGCAATCATGAGTTGTCCTTAGGTATTTTTATTGTTACCAACTTTATGATATTATGTAGGCATCTAAGCTTTTTTTTTAATCTTTAAAAGGTTGTTTAAAAAGTAAATAATCACCTTTGAAATCAACTAGCGAGATTTCATAATCGAAACAGAATGAAAAAAAGACGACTGCTCTATTCACTCGTACTTGCAGGTGTATAAAAGCAGTGCATAAATTTAATTTTTTATGTCCTCAAAGAAAATAATTATAATTTTTTGATATATAGTACATATAGTATAGTAGTACATATGGATATATAGTATAGTAATTTTTATATATATAGTTTTTGATATATAGTACTTATATAGTACAGGCCGCCAGCGAATTTTTAAGATATTACTCATAATTTTTAGTGTAAAAGAAAAATATAAATATTTCTGTGGAGTTCTAAAACTGCTGCTATTCACCCGATTTCACGGAATTTATATTTCATATATTTGTAAAAATTTTTTAGATAAAAAGAAAAGAAAGAAGGAAAGAAGAAGAGAAGAAATTGGTAGCTCTCAAGAAGCAACAGGAAACTCAAAGGTTGAAAGAAATGGTAATTGTTTATTTTGCCCATATAAAAATTATATAAATTAAAAAAAAAAATTAGGAAATTCGTACTGAAATTTAAATAAAATATGTTCGCTTTGTTCATTTTGTATATATTTATTTACGATTATATATATACTATGGTTTTAGCTTTATTAATGCTTCTTTCTACATGTCTGGGCTTTGGATGTCTAACCATGTTTTGGTATTATTTATCTGTGGTTTTTAGAAACGCCTAGTTTACTGAGTATTTCTCCTTGGTCCTCCTGATGACGAGAGGTGAATACTCAGTAGATTTTTTTATATTTGTTTTCACTTATTCTTTTTTACTTATTTTCAATTACACTGTTATATTTCGTATATTTTGTTGTTGTTTTTACATAATTTATTTCAATTTGGCTTATACAATAGGTTGTCGCTTAGTAAAACCGCGTGAAACGGAGGTATGTAGAGCGCTTGCGCAGATGTCATCTACCAGCAGCGCAATTCTTTGCGTTCTGTTTACGTAACGGCAGTAACGATTCACCTTGCATCGCTCCTCAATGTAAGGTAAATCGATTTGGAGTTGAGACGAATTGGAAGATTTTTACTGGAATAACATCATTGACTCTTTTTGAATTGCACTGTATTTAACTAGTTATCGTTGCCATCAAATATGTTGTCAAAAGTATAAGAAAAACTGAATATTTCGTGAAATCGTGCAACCAATCAAAGTTCGTTTACCACTTGTATATTCTAACTAAACGACAACCTTAAAGCAATTGCTACGCAACATTGCGACTAGAAATTAGACGTGAGAGTTCACTAGATGCACAGGCAACCGTTCACGGAGAAAGATAAAACAAAAGTTTTAAAATGCCACATTTAGAAGTTAATCGTGTTGGCGAGAAATACGCCTCAAACCCGACAGCTCCCTAATGCCCATTTACCCTCTGCAGCACGCACAAGACGTTTCACTTACTCCACTGCAGCTATGTCCCCGATAATTTAGCCCCTCTAATTTTTTTCAATAAACTGCTGCTGTTGTGAGGGTAAGTAAGAAGCATATCGTCGCTTGAGCGAGCGTTGGTATCCAACCATAGATTCAGTATCCGTTGCCTAAGAAGCTTGGCGAAAAAATGTAAGCGATTTACTTCTAAAAATGACCAAATGTAACATTGCCGCATTGGCGGGAGGAAACTTCAGGAAAGTCAATTCACAAGTGTACATATTCCGTTTTTTAAAGTTCCAAATCACATTTCATTGTGTTAAAAATTGTAAATTTACAAACTTTTTATTAAAATGTTCACTTTTTCATTGTTTTCTTAGTTTCTTAAATTTCTTAGTTTTATAAATATTTTTAATAATTGTTTTTTTTTCGATTATTCTTCGATTCGCAGGTGAAAAAAATGGGTCACCAGTGGGAATCATGAAATAAATTTTTTAAAGCAACATTTTCTGTCAAATTAGTAACTTGTATAAAAAAGAACAAATAACAATAATCTACTCATAAAAACAAAATACATTAGAATATTAAGGAATTGTTTTTGTAGCTAACCTTCTGAAAAAAGTTGTATCCGCTATTTTGAGGCTTGTTAATTATTTATTATCGTCAAAACAAAACACCTCCATTATAAGTTGTTATTTTAAATTGGGGATCCATGTTCTATTTATGTTATTTTGAATTCGTTCCACAGACAATTTTTATTACATTTAAAATATTATGAATATCTTCCAGCGGATACAAAGCGAATGGTGTACATTTTGTTGTTGTGACAAATTGTTTCTTTTTGACAGTTTATTTTAAAAAAAGGATTATATAATTATATTAACACATAACCAATGTTGAATAATATACTGTAGTGAATTTTTGGTATTTATATTATGCTTAGAAATTTATATTTAGTAGAATATCGGAAACGTTTTTGGAAGTTTGCATTCGAATCACTTATACTTTAACAACTCTACACAATATACCTTATACCTAACAATAATTGAAAATACGTCTTTTATCGGTACCCGAATTAAAAGACGTTACACCATTTACTCTCTGCGTTACACGTCAAATCCAGGGTAAAATTGAAAGATTCACTTTCAAAGCTGCAAGGATTTCACATCACAATTTTTTCTATCCAGAAACACACTTTTAATTCATAAAATGTATTAGCACGTTCAAAACATTTATAAGAAATGAATATCGCCTACATTTTCTCGCCAAGCTTCTTAGGTAATTGATGCTGAATACATGGGGTTGGAAGTTACGTTGTATCATGGCTTAAGCGACGGGATATGTTATATTAAGGTTAATATAAATTTTAAGATTTTACAATAATACTTTTCATATAAATACATAGATCATACAATACATTACATACAATACAATACATAGACATTTCGGATATTAGGGTCTTTCAGGCCCGACACGCGTGTTCGTGTATTCAGATCTAAGTTCATTTTTTTAAAAAGTTTTGGAAGTAAAATGAAGCGATATATGTCGTACAAGGACGAAATGAAGAGGCTTGAAACTATGCTAAAGAAAAAAAATCACACTTGTGGGAACAATTAGAAAAAATAAGCGAGAATTACCTAAGAAATTCACCACAGGAAAAAACCGAGAAGTGCATTCGTCTTTGTTCGGCTTTCAGAAACACATGACATTAGTTTCGTTTGTACCAAAAAAGAATAAATACGTAAACGTTTTGTAATTTATTTTCAATATACACTTAGTGTCTGTTCTTTCATAGAATGTATTTTATGTGGTAAAAGACATTCCACGTATTATTTATTTAACAAAAACGGCTGACTGGGTCTGTAGACCCACCGCGCGTCCTCGCGTAAGTATTTATAGCGCGCGTTCCCCCGGGTAAAAAATGCATTGTAAGCGTAAGAACACAAAGATCACATATTCGACTATTGATTATTTTTCATCATAATAATGGTAAATCAGTTCGAAGTATTGCTAAATTAATAAATTTATCCCCTTCTGCGTACAGTTTGTAAAACCAAACGCTTTAAAAAAGACAATCGGATCCATAAACAAGGTAAGAAAAGGTCTTCCGGCAGTGTTAACTCAACGTGATTAGAGATTTCTATTTAGAAAATGTGTGACAAATCCACGTTCGAGTACTGTAAAAATATCTACAGAATTTACTGCAAAATGTTTTACTTCCATTTCATCTGAAACTGTTCGACGAGTGTTCAAATCAGCTGAATTACATGGGCGTTTTGCTCGAAGAAATATTTTTATAAGTGCGATAAATAGAAAGCTTAGGCTTTCCTTCGCAAATCCCCAGAACTGAGTTGAAACAGTCAATCATGTCTGGGAGGTGTTTTTGTCTGGGAGATGCATATAAGCTTCAGGACTAGGTATTTTGGTATTTAATGATAGCATAATGGAACAGTATATGTTTATTTAAATATTTTAACATAAATTTAAAATTATAAGCTCACAATTATGGTATTGGAATCAACTTTGTTTCTTATCAAGATAACGATCCTTAGTAAACGCTCTCGCCATTCACTTCTGTTGCTTCTACACTGTTAAAAAATATTCTGACCTTGCACTAAAATTTGGTACCCATTTAGCTGCAACCAACATTTGGAGCTTGTCTTCACCATTTTACAATGCTACCACGGATACCATTTAGCGGTAAAACGTTGCACCAAAACTCATAACGTTGCATAAAACTCAAAATTCGTGTTTTCTTAGTATTTTAGTAGTAGTATTTCTGTAGAGAAGCTGGCAACCCTAGATCACAATTTTTTTTTTACTTTTCTTTGTTAAGGTCACCGATCGAGCTCGAACTACGGATCCTCTGATTCATAGCTGAACGTCTTTATCCACTGGGCCATTGAGGCCCTTGTTCGTCGTTGTCTTTCTTGAAGGGAATTCCTCAGCTTGTTTATGTAGCTACAGCGAAAATTTCGGTTGCAGTTAAAGAAGTTGAACTAATTATCGGTGATACATCCGCTTTCTTTTTCCGATAAAGAATTTTTGGTTCAACCTATATTCCACCATAATATGGGGTAATTTACTGCAGACCTCTGTTTTGCACTATGATATGGTATATCGTTGAACTGACATTTTTAACAGTGTATAATTGTGCGGAAGTTCTCAAAAAACCACCTCAGTCGCCGAATTTAAATCCAATAAAACACATTTGAAGAGAACAGGAGGTTATATTATGAAGAAACGGAATTAAAATGAAAAGCGAACTAAAAACAGTAATGTTCGAAGAATGGAAGAACATTATTGATGCAGAAATTACAAAAAAAACTAATGAAATTATTGACGTTTAAAATTGAATTAGAGACGTTTAAAAGTTGTTGTGGATGCTACAGGATATACTACTAAGTAATTATTTACCGGAATATTACAATATTTATTAATCTGTATAAGAAAGTGTACGAAGACTTTTGCGATATAAATTAAAAAAAAAATTTTGATTATGATTTTTAAAAAAAGTATTACTATATTTAAAAAATATTTTGTGTAGTTTTGTTAAGAACAATTTATATCTCTTATTAAAAAATTTCCATTTTTAAATAATAATTTTTATTAACGGATAGAATAGTATTTCATTGAAATTCCTAAGTGTACGAACACTTACGAATTTGTTACACTTACGAATTATTGTATCTAAGGTTGAAACAATGTTTCTTTATTTTGCAGGAAGAAAAGAAAGCGCGAGAAGCTGAAGCGAAAAAGAAACGTCTAGAAGAAGCTGAGAAGAAACGACAAGCCATGCAAGAAGCTCTTCAGCGAAACAAAATACAGGAACCAATTACGCCTAATTTCGTTATAACTAAAAGAGAAGATGGATTAGTTCCAGCAGGAATTGATAAAGTATGTATTTCGTAATATACTTACACACATTTCTTTCTCGCTGTCAGTACATCACTACGTCTTTAAGTTCAAATTGAATTCCCGTCCAAATGTTGTATTTTTTTTTTTGAATGTGAATCTAACATACTTACTTAAAACCTATATCAATACATTATTTAGTGAAAATAATAAATAATTGATTAGGAGTGATCACATATTGAAAAAGTAGACAGTAATAATGGAAAATTTCAAATAAGCGCCTTTGGTTGTAAGGGAACATGTGTTTGGTTGTTGTCGAAAGTGGAGCGTTTGCTCTGAACAAAATATTAATTGAATAGATGTACACAAAAAGGTCCATGTAATTTTTTTTGCAATTTGAGTTATTGGAGGAAAGTTGTTGTGTGTAAGTAGATACACATTTATAAGTGGAAAGATTTTAATTTGAATGTCCCTATTACAATAATATGTTGCCAAAAATGTTCGATGCAAACTAAAAGGTTCTGAGTCGGTGACAAGGAATGTTTTTGTTTGCAGTGTTGGTTGCACTGTCAACAGCTGTTTTATATCATTATACTGTTTTTATGAAGTTAAGTGAGAATTGTGAGGTGTTTGTCTGTGGGATTATTGAAATGGATGAAGAACAGGATACGAATAATATAAGGAAAGTGAAAAATATAGAAAAGTGGAAAAGAAATCCCCAAACTTACTTGGGTTAAATTTTCAAATTTTAGATTATTAACCAAGATTATGTCGTACAAAGAGATAGTTAGGTTTTGTATATTCAAATTATATAAGTTTTGTTATGTAATTATGTAATGTCAGGTCACATTGGACACAAGATTTTAATATACTAATGTACGTTTTTGTTGTTCCCCAGTTTCCAAGCTCAGTGTATATGAAGAGTGAGATGGCCAAGACTAAAGAACAGTTAGCAGACGATAAGAAACTCGCTTTAGCTGTTCGAGTTCCTCCCCTTTCTATCGAGAAGTTGAGCACGGCCGAATTGAAACAGAAAACGCATCAAATGTGGGATCTCATCGTGAGGCTGGAAAGCGAGAAATATGATTTAGAGGAAAGACGCAAGCGACAAGAATATGATGTAAGGCTCTTTTGAGAGGAAAGTAATTCAAATTCGTATGAAAACTTTTTACCGGTCAGTGATTTTGTAAATCTGGAAATCAGGATTTTTTGGAATTTTTGGACAGTTATTTCATATCCATTTTTTTCAGCAATGCACTCAATTTTTTTTAATTCATAAATATACTCAATTTTATAATATTTTAAATATATTGGTTTTAAATGTACTTCAAAAGCTTTATCATGAAAATATTACAGATTTTTAAATATTTATTAAAAATTATGTACTTAAAAATTATTTAAACTCCTGTGCAATGAAAATCAGTTTACAGTTTCAATTAAGTGGGAACAGCGGAACAAAGAGTTGCTGATTCACTAGCAAAATAAGACATCTTAACTGCAATGCTACAGAAGATCTTGGAGAAATGTTTTCAAAATAAATGCTTTGTAAGCAATTAAATCGTATAGTTTAATAATGTAGAATCAAGAGTATCATTTTGTTCAAGGGCGGATCCAATGTATATTGTTAGAGTGGGGAGTAATCCAGAGAGGCGCTATCCGATTGCTTCCAATTTATTCCTCTAAGTTTTGGTGTACAATACAAACATACCTATGAAGTAATTACAACTAATTTAAAAAAGTGTTTTTGGTCGCAAAAATTAAATTGAAATTTATAATTTTACAAATTAGAATACAGTTTATATATTTGAATATATGCAGCGTACAAAGTATTACAAATTAAAAAATAATAATAATTAGCTGATTATATGCATCATATAATAAAAAAGGAGTTTAACATTTTAAATTAAAATGGTGATTTCAAAATTCCAGTGGTTTAACGATGTCTATACGAAAAACAGCATACGCAATCAATTAAATATTGTAATTTTGCGACTGAACACATCGATATGACTAAATGTAAATAGTAATAGTAAGCAAATACTCTTTTCGTTCTGTCTACTAGCATACCCTTACGATAATTGTCGTATGAACCCCCCCCCCCCCAACACACACCACATACCAATTCTGGTGTGTAGTTGTGTGTGTGGTAGCGAATCTTTTATGGACCAAAAAATAATAATAACGATCTGCTCATAGATGGCAGCATTATAAATAGATTGTTTAAAAGAAAACGTTAAAAAGAATTCTTTTAAACGCATTTCTTAACAAAAACCGTTGATATTTATGAAATGAAAGTACTATTTATCACTGTTCCATGAAATTCTCTTTCTTTTGACACCTCATGATGTATTAAGATTCGTTACGTCTAAAAGGTGTAAAAGGGATCTTTACTATATAAATAATATATATGATTTATTATTGCATCCGATACACCATGTTTTTGCAAACCATTTATTACAAATTAAAATATAGAAAATGCATTTAATTATTTTAATAAGAAATTCCAATAACCGCGAAAGAGCAAAATGTGAGTCTTATGAATCAATGCACAAGCCTTAAATATTGCAAAAATCCCATTTAAAGGAAAATAATTCCAAAGGAACAATAAATGCCAAATCTGACAGAATAGAGTTTAGGAAGTTTTCTTTAAAAGTGGAATTTAGAAAATAGGTACATCCCCAGTCCCTTTGCAACTAGTTCTTGCGGTGTTTAGTCAAGTACGCAATTTTTTTTTTTAATTTTGCAATACGTGAAAACAACCAAATTCCAACAGTAACAGGAAATAAAAAAATATTAAGGTATGACTTCTTTTTAGAGCAAAACAAGGTGGCACTTTCTTACCCCACAAATTTCCATTTTTTTTAATGGCCACGTAACAAATAGTAAAACTCCAATTGAAATTACTAAGCTTTGTGGCATATTTATATAGTTATTTAATTTTTTTGTAATAAAATATCTAATATTCATTTTCCTTTATAAAAAATCATTCGCTTTTATAGGTTTCGGAGAGTAACACATATTTTTACACTGAGTTGAACTAAGAAAACTCATATTTGCCAGGATTAGAAGAGACTTGAAACATATTTTCAAGAAGCTTAAATTTTATTTTATTTCAAATTTTAAAATACAACTACTGATGATAGTGCCTTTGAAAATCAATAATAAGTACGAGTGTTTTTCTTTTCACCCTAACACATGCGTATATGTATGGTACTACATAGAAAATTAAAAATAGTTTTGTAATACAGTCATTTACTTTAAAAACAATCGTATTTATATTAATAGAGATTGCTCTTAAATTATACTTCAATAAAATATATTTTAAAAACATCTTAATATATAGTAATTTGTGAATTTAAATTCTTTTTGCATTGCTGAAAAAAATGGATTCCATGACTAAAAATTACAATCTGTTAGAAAGTTACAGCAAAGATATGTAATTTTTACAACTAACAAAATATTTTCTTTTGTTGTTAGCTTAAAGAATTAAGCGAGCGTCAAAGACAAATTAACAGAAGCAAAGCTCTCAAAAAAGGTTTAGATCCAGAGTATGTAATTTTTTTTTTTAAATTCTATTTATATCGCTATTTGTTTGTTCATTTTATCGCATTTGTGCGTTCGTTTAGCTATTTGTTTGTTCACTTATCTATATCTATATTCCCATATCTATATATCTATATCTATGTATCTATATCTATATATCTGTATCTATATTTCTATATCTATATTTCTATATCTATAAATCTATATATCTACCTCTATATCTATATCTATATCCATATCTCTATCTCTATCCAGGGTTGGACTGGAAATAAAAATTCAGAAAACAACGGTGCCCACCTCCTCAAACTCTCCACTATAACCCCTCACCCATTCCATTATAACACTACTGCCAACTGCCATCCTATTTCTTTTGACTCGTCACAAAATGATAAAATACCACGGATACCATTTAGTGGTGAAACGTTGCAACAAAATAGCTACCCCCATTTAAATTAGATCAAATATTCTCATATTTTAACCTCCGATCACAAGATCAATACTTTTTTTCTTATCTTTGTCACCGCACGGGCTCGAACTAGTAATCCTCTGATTACCAGCTGAACGCCTTTACCCACTGAGTAACCGTGCCACGGTACCCCTGTCCGTGGGATTGTTGATGTAGATTCAGCGAAGGTTTCGGTTGCAGTTTAGGAGATTGTACGATTTTTTTGGTAAAAGCTGCGCTATGCTCGATCAAGGATTTTTGGTTTAACCCTCTAAGATATGGTACAACATTGAACTGAAATTTTTAACAGTGTAGACATACGGCGATGCCAAGGGTTCGAAGCGGTTGAACATTTATTTGCGGAGTTAGGTTTGATTCTTGTTCGTTGACGTTTACAAACATCGTACGTGGCTTCGTGCTTTTGTCCGTTCATGTTGTTGTTGTTTTGTAAGGAAATTATTATTTTAATAAAATGGATTTTGTTGATATGCAATTCCTATAATAATTCAAACTGGCACCTTTCAACGAAAATTATGGCGGTGCACCGGGAATTCTCCTTAACTCCCGTATGACCAGTCCAACCCTGTCTATATATCTATCTACACTGTTCAAAATTTCAGTTCAACGATGTACCATACCTTGATGCACAACAGAGGTCGACACCATATTATGGTGGAATCTATGTTCAACCAAAAATCCTTAATAAAAAAAGCGGAGGTTTCACCGATAATTGGTTTAACCTCTTTAACTGCAACCGAAATTTTCGCTGTCGCTACATTAACAAGCACCTCTAAGAAAGACAGCAACGAACATGGGCCTCCGTTGCCCAGTGGATAAAGGCGTTCAGCTATGAATCAGAGAATTCCTAGTTCGAGCCCGATCGGTGACAAGTTGTCATTAGCGATCGGAGGGTTGCCAGCTTCGAAACAAAAATACGACTACTACAATACTAAGAAAACTCGGAATTTGAGTTTTATGCAACGTTATGAAATTTGGTGCAACGTTTCACCACTAAACCATCCGTGGTAGCACCGTAAAATAGTGAAACTAAGCACCGTAAAATAAAAACTTGCACCAAATGTTGGTTGCAGTTAAATGGATACCAAAGTTTGGTGCAAGGTCGTAATAATTTTTAACAGTGTAATTATACAAGTATGATAATAAAATATGCCCACCTGTTTAGAGGTATCTGCAGCTAAAACTAATGAACAGAATTATACCAAATTTCATATTAAGGATACAGAAGGCATATGGGAGAAGATTTCCGTAAAACAAAATTAGTACCGAACTATTTTCAATGTTCTGACTTATCTTGTGTACAACAAATAGGCACCCGATGTGCATTCTTATATTGATGAATAAAGGATTATTTCCTTTCAGTTTAATAATTAATTTAAATTGCGTGTTTATCGCAATTTATTTTTATACTTTATACCACTGTAGTGCACGGAGAGCGCCAAAATTCTTCCTATGGCGGATTTTTGGTACTATTTTATTTACGGAATTCTTCTCCTCGTGCCTTCAAAATCCTTAATATGAAATTTGGTGTAATTTGTGCAATTCCGTTTTTATTAGTTTTAGCTACAGATGCCTCTAAACACGGGAACTGCCTCTAAACAGGAAGGAGAGGGGGTTATATTGGATAGACTCTACATTTCAAATGAAAGCAGTGAATTAAGTTATTTATTCATATGTGGGTAATACAAAATTTAGAGAAAACTACCTAGATATTTTTTAATGATTTAATACATGTATATTTTTTACTTGAAATGTACTTAAATGGGGTTTCTAAAGTCATGCCAAATTTGAAGAAAATCGAACAACGCATTTAGTCATGACTGCTCAACATACAAATTTACAGACAAACACGTAGACGAAATGCCGAAGGGTCAAGTTAAAGCAAGACTTCGCTATCGCTCGGTCAAAAAATTAACAGCAATCACGGAGCTGAGGAGCATGGCTTAAGTAGATATTTATTGTAAAAAAAATCTATGAATATAATCAGCATTTAAGATAAATATTATGACAGGTAAACTTTTATTTCATGTTATTTTGCTTATCAAAATTTGGAGTTAACAAAAGTGAGACTTCTGAATACCCACATAATCCAATTCTTCGGAATGCAAACCAAATCCTTCGTTCATTTTCGTTTTGATAAACAAGAAGGTTTGATAAAGTGGTTCAAAAATAAAACAAACTAGAAAGAAAAATATATAAATATAAAGTTACTAGCTGACGTGCTCGGCGTTTCCCGGGTTTTACGCAGAGTGTTGGTTTCTTTCTTCACCTACTTTAATAGCTGGGGGTGGGGGATTGGAACTGTTTTTCGACCCAAACAATAAACAAATCTGCAGACACTCTTTTTTGTATGTAGATCGTGAACTCTCTTTATTTACAAAACAAAAACTTATTTTTTATTACAATATATATTTATGTAATAAAATATTATATATTTTAGTATATTTTTACAAATTGAAACGAACAAGGAATTCCTTTCCATTTAAGGGGATTTTAGAAATATTAAATCCCCCTTTGTACCACGCCAGGTGGGAGACTGGTCTAGCAATCTGTCATGAGTTGTGAGAAAGAAGAATGCTACAGAGGTTCTTTCGACCCTTTTTCGCTCACTAAGGACATATCATAAAAAAAATGTAAATACTTTTAAATTAACGCAACACGATTAAAAGGTAATTTACTATTCTAAAGGCGAGTGTTACTATTAGGTATTTAACAAATTTCACGATATATGGCAAGGCTTAATTAACTCTGTAGACCAATTTTTCGTTTTATATCACTGCCATTTAAAAAAAAAATTGAAAAATAAAAAATTAATACAATTTTATTAAATTTTTTTTATAGATTTTCAACATTGCAGTTACACGGTTAGATACAAATAAAAATTAATTTGGCAATATTTATATTTCTGAGTAATTTAAATTCTCATGCTATTTCAAAAAATATTCGTGACAAAATTTGCACAAAGAATTCCTATAATAATATATTATATGGGCCCTTTTTCGAGAAAGTTGCACAAGTTTAATGTAAGGGTAGGAAGAATGAATATTGAAGAAATTTTTTTAAAAAAATGTGTTGTTTATATTGCCCAAAATTTCTTAAAATAGCAAGAAAATGTCATTACATTTTCGTGCTTTTTTAAGAAATTTTCATGAAAGCAATTTTCACAACAAAATTTCCACTGGATGGCTTTAATTCGGATATTTTGAACTTTTCAAGGTCAAACGGCCGCGGCTAGAAATTGTTTAAATTTCATGATTTTTTTCTGCCTAGGAGACAACTTTTCCGCACTATTGTGAAAGTGATTTCGAAAAAAAGGTTTTGCGTTCCTTTCCTAGTACATATGCTAATAATCGACTTCATAATAAAGTGCAGTTCGAGTAAGTACAGCTTCAACGAGTTTCTGCAGTATTTTCCTTTCCTGATTCGTTTGACAAAGATTTCTAGCCTGGATTTTCCAACCCGAAAATTTATAGTTGCCATTTGTGGGTGTATAGATGGGGGGTCGGCAAATTTTAAAAACGATTTTAAAGGAAAGGGATTCTTTCTTTCGGTGGACTACAACAACTACTAAATTGCCATTATGTTATTTTTTCAGTGCACTAAGCGGAAAGTTTCCGGTAAGTTATATTTTTAATTAATTAAATTTTAAACATTTTTTTAATTAATTAAATTTTAAACATTTTTTTAATTAATTAAATTTTAAACATTTTTTTAATTAATTAAATTTTAAACATTTTTTTAATTAATTAAATTTTAAACATTTTTTTAATTAATTAAATTTTAAACATTTTTTTAATTAATTAAATTTTAAACATTTTTTTAATTAATTAAATTTTAAACATTTTTTTAATTAATTAAATTTTAAATTTTTTTTTAATTAATTAAATTATCACACATTACAACATTTTTGTTAGTCATTCTCAGTGGTGAAGGGTCCGGTCATTGGTAAATTCTCCGGACCCTTCGCCACTGAGCCAAATCATCGCTGAGAAATATCGAATCCCGTTTGAGAGCATCAACCAATCAGGTTGACGCTTACAAAATCCACACCAGCCACCTCAATAACAGTTTGCATTGAAAACGACCGCTGGGTCATCGGTGGAGTTTGCCGATTTCTTCAAGCAACCTTAGATATTCGTTTCGTGCACAGTATGGTTGCCAGATTGGCTTTTCAATGCCACATTTGGCAATAGAGATTGCCTTTAAAACTTTTTAATATATTTGGTCAAATATGATATTTCCATAACCGTCTTTCTTAGATTTTGTGTTTTTTTCATTGAATCTTCTGACTGACTTATCATATCATTATAACGTTTGCTTGTTTTTGTGTTTGGGTTTGCCTGACTTTTAATTTTTTTTAGGAACCGTTTGTCTTTAAACTTTTTTATTACGTTATGCAAAATAGTTTTCCTGTATAATAAAATTTACAATCAACTAAGTTATGAAAATTTTCCTTTTTATCCAAAATTATCCTTTGCTGTTCACTGCTTAAGTAACTGTTTTACTTTGAAATTAACGATATTGTTACACCCTAAAACCTTCACTTTTAGATGGACAATTACATAGAAATTATATTTGTCAAAAACTAATGCTATTTTTATGTAAATGACTAAACATAATTTAAAATACAAATATTATTAAAGTATTTTAATATATACAATTTAAAAAAAAAACAGCCTTTTAAATAGTTTTTTTCTATTATTTTAGTTAAGTTATAAAAGGAAACTCTTTTTTCAGTGGAGTGTCATTCGCCAGTGGAGTGTCATTTATAGAAAACCACAATGTCAACCATGATTATATTTGTAAAATGTCTGGGATTTTTTACTAAATAACCAAGGTATTAAGAGAAAAAAGTTAGGCGTCATTGCCACATAGCATTTTTTTTATTTTCCAAAATTATCTGCTTAAGAGTAATTTTAAAATAATTCACATTGCTTAAGCAGAACCGACATTTGTTACGATATTTTTGGAATCGTTAAAGCTTCTTTTTCACAAAATTCGAAACATGTTTCCATTTATACTCTAAAAATACTATCCTCTTACTGAGAAAATTACTGAAAAGGCTAAAAACAATTATTGAAAAGCAATTTTTATTATTAAAGACTTTTTCATCTAAAAGTAAAAATCCAAAGTACCACGAATTAGAATTTAACAATCGATTGCAATACAAATACGGAATCGATTGAACACTTGCTTTTACGAAACTAGAGCGAGCAACAGTTGTAAGATTCGCCAATTATAACGATATGGAGGGAAATGCGAATGTAAAAATTTAAAGTCTCAGTAAAGAAATAGTTCGGAGAGAATTCCACCACGCTTGCGCTAGTAGCCCACTGTAGTAGCCCCGTGAATCGGCGTGTGGCGATTGTTCGAAGCTCGAAAAAGAAAAAAGGTAGATCGATCTGAAAAAGCAAATGTACGTCTTACCTACAAAATATAGATTTAATTTGAACGAAATGCCTAAATTATTACAATAGGAAATTTTTGTAAAACATTAGGCGTCCAAAATGACGACTGGGTGTAAAATTACGGTCGTCAAACTGACATTATTAGGTGCAAAATACGACTAATGACGTATATTTTCAAATCCTGCCGCAAATACCTAAAAAAAAATCATTAAAAATATCATGATTTGTATGAAAAGTGACAAATATCAAGGAAAATTTCCGCATTTTTTTAAATTGCCCCGCACTTATTTCGTAGGCATGTGATTTTTTCGTGAATTAGCGGATATCCGCTAATTTTATTTTATTGAATGAGTAAGCTAAGTAATATGTATATTGACGGCCTTCGGTTATTTCCCTGGATGCCTTAGGGTGGAGCAGGATAGAAAAAAAAATTTATTTAAAAATTTAAAAGTAGTAGTATTAATTTCAAAGTAGTTTTCAAAGTTTGTACTACAAAAGTGCAAATGCTTTCCTTTAAAAGGGGTATATAAGAGGGAATCATGTCTATCAAATTTCGGGGGGGGGGGGGGGGGGGGGGGGGCTGGAACCATGGCAAAATTTCACGCCTCGCCACCGCTCATTCTACATACCCGATATTTTTTTTTCATTAAATTTTGCACTAAATTATAGTTTAGCAAATGTTTGCAAAAGTTTCGTTAGATTTCGTTGCCAATTAGTAAATAACTAAAATGTTATTTAAACAGCTTGCTATTGAATGTGAACATGTTCACAAATATTTGACTCTTACATACAGTTTTAATAAAAATTTTGAAAAAAAATTCTTTCATCAAATAGAAATATCATAAACATAATGAAATATCTTAATTACAGCCTATGATCAATGTAGCCAGCAAATATGAACGACGACTCGACAGAAGAAGTTTTGTTGACAAAAAGTCTTTATTTGAAGGCGTAAGTATTTTTTAAATTATACTTTTCAGTCAATTGAAACTCAATAGCAACACATGAAAACAACTTGGAGTAATTACATATAAAAAAATCCGTAACAACTTATTTTAAATTTATAAGAACACAAATAACTATTAAATAGACTATCACATTGAAAAAAAAACATCTTCATTTTTTATTCAAGGCAATGTGGGCTAAATTTCCCTTTCAAATCACAATAGTTTGTCGACATCAAACAAATCATATCTGATTATCCTTTAATGAAATGCTTAATAAACAAACAATAAAAATAAAGTCATAAAAGCCTTCCCATTTTATATAGGTGAGAGTGGGGTGCGACATTTTTTAAAAAATTACTTTTTTCTAAATATTTTACACGGATTCAAGAGAGAAACTGGTCATATTATATTCGTATGTTCCAAGACATAAAAAAAAAACAAGTATAGTCTAAACATTTTTATTGTATTATATAATTGGCATTTAAAAATTGTGAAAATATTGTTCTCCTTCTTCCACATGTGGGGGAAGAGTATGACATTAGAATGGGAGGTATGGGACTTACTTAATTTTTTTTTTAAATTCAAGGTGAATTTTATTCGTTGTCATCTCTAAATTGAAAATAAGTAGTATTGGGTTCGGATAGTGCCACCAGGCTGTGGCAAATTCCTTATAATTTCACTTTTAAAAATCTCGCTAGTTATTTTACTGCGGAAAGTTAAAAAGGTATTTTGATCTTTTCTCCTAAATTGTACAAGATAAAAGTACTCAATAATAAGTCACGGAGCAGTTACAAAACACAAAACAGTTAATTCCTACAGCCAGCAACATCTTTACACGACGAGAGCAAAACATGGAGTGACTTCACATAGGGATTTTACATGATATGAAGAAGGAAAATAGGGAATTATTATTGTGTCGTAAAGAAAGTCGGTGATCTGGGTGCTCTAGGGATAAAGGGTGCAATTGAACTTAGATGTTCCGGAGCGATAGGAATAAGAAAACTATGCGTGCGCAGGACCAATGCGTGGCGTGGGTAAGTGAGCTTTGCAGAATCAGCAGAAATCGTATGATATGTTTTGGGGAAAAGAGAGTTTTAGAAACAAGAGGGAAAAGGTGCACATTGTACTTAGTTATTTTAAGGGATAGGTGTTACATAATTTTAAATTGCGCTTTACAAAGGGGTTCGGGATTTGAAAAGAGGGTGGTTACATGAATTTTCTTTCATATATATATATATATTCATGTGTGTGTGATAACAAATACTTTTAGGGTTATATGACTGACCTAGAGGCTAGGAATTCTTCCGAATGGGAAAATAGATTGAAGAGTTTTAAGGAGCGTGGTAGTAAACTTTTAAAGTGGGACCCAAGTGCAGCTAAGAACAAAGAGAAACCTCAAACAAATGAGCTCATTGAAGAAGATGATGATCTAGGCCAAGAGCCGTTTATGGCAGGTGCCGAAGAAACAGAACAACAAGAGCAAATAGACCAAAATGTAAGGGATTTTACTTATAACCTCTTCGAACCTTATCCATAGAATTTTTTTCATTACAACCTAAATATTTATAATTCTGAAAATGCATGCAGATATGGTTAAAAATCATTCATTAATTCGATACCGTATATTTTATTTTTGATTAGGAATTTCAATTAAAGTCAGCATTACTTGAATCATTTATAAGAGAGTAAAATAACATTTTTATTACAAGTTTTTTATATATATGCCTCAATAAGTATTCAAAGTTGCATCCTTTCGTAATGAAAAGCTTCGAAATGTGGCAATAAAAGCATCGACAGTAAAGTCACTTACTGATTTAAAATTTGCTTTAATATTAAAACATGCGAATGTATACTTTCGATTTCTTCTAGATGTCCATAATATTCCTCTACATGTGACGTTTTTCTTCTAACCAAAACGCAACACCGAAGTTAATGACTGATCGCCCCACCGGATACCAATATCTGAAGCAAACTACGCATTTGTTTGCACAGCAACATTATCCCACCAGTAACCCATTAGGTTGCTTCAGAATATTTGACAGCAAGGCTATTATACATAGGTGCTAAGCGAGAATGTTTTATTCGATAAAGAGACAATAATTGGATGGTCAGAAGCAGTGGCGGCAATTGGGTTCTAAAAGTGAGGGGGTAAGATCAAAAGGGGAAAAATTTTCACTAGAAGAATTTTTTTGTTTCGAAATATTTTCTCTGCGTAATTAGCAATCAAGCTCCTAAACTTTTTTCAAAATATCCAGGAAAGAAATATATGATGCAATGTGTGTATTTTGCAGTTCGACGATTTGTTTTGATGTCTTTTTTTTTAAAAAAATTGGAAATCGAATTTTTGTTGTCCCATTTTTTTTTCTGATTTGACTTTTTCATAAATCAATATCAAGTGTATTCAGTAAAAGTTTTTTAAAAAATCACACAATTTTGTTTTTATTGGTAAATTTTGTAATACAATTGACTTATTTTTTTAATAAAGATTTAGATTATATAAGAAAGAATTAGAAGGATAACTCAGCTCGCTATTGCTTTGTTTAAAACCAATTGCGTAATTTGCGTCTAAAACTAAACCTTCTATATTCAAACTGTCCACGATTTCCTCAGTAATTGCTCTACATTGTGTGAATCAAATTCAGTACATACTGGGATATAGGTACATTTTAGCGTAGAGGTAGTTAGGGTACGAAATGTTTCCTTGTTTTGGCAATGCAGTACAACAATTACTTTTTAAATAATGCTTACTTATAATTACTTTTTAAAAAATGCTACTTTAAAAAAAGTGCGAGCCCCCCCCTCCCCTCCCATCCAATCCAACCCCCTAAACGCCGCCATTGGTCAGAAGTACGTATAATAGTATTTTTTGCCAAATTAGCCAAGTTCAATTTGCCAATCTTTCCTTTAATAAGTAATAACCATTAGATGTTATAGTTGTTTATGAGCCGTTTACAGTATGTATAGATTCCATTTCTCTTAGTAAACGATGGTATCTTTTCAAATAAAGTTTTAAAAGTACCATGAGTTGAACTTATCGTTGGCTTTTTGGAAAAACTAAGTTAATTCTCTCATTTTTTTTAAATATAAATGTTTAATGTAGTATTTTAAGTAAACTGTTGTTAAGAAAAAAATCCTAAGTTAATGCAAGTGTGGTGGAGAAATAAAACACATACTAATATTAAAACAGTCTTCTATGACTCGGTTAACCCTCCCAAACCTCTTCATCCCCAAACAAAACTTAATATATCAAAACAGCTTTATGTGACTTAGTGAGTTTTTTCATAAAGAGCATGTTATGTGAAAGTTTAAGAATTTACTCTTTCTTTTTAAGCTCATCTCCTGTTTAGTTTTCAATCGCCAGGTGAAAACACTAGTGCTAAAAATGGTAGTAATAATAGAAAAAGCATTTATAAATATTAAGGAAATTAAGCTAAATAAATAGATTCTAATTTGATTTCCTTGAAAACATCCAGTCCTTTTATTTCTTGTAATATAAAAGAAATTCACTTGTTGGGGTAATGAACCTGGTTCATAAGCGTAAACTTGTGTGAACACAAATTTTCGATAATAATAGCAAATCAGATTCGAGATAAGACAAAGCCAAACCGAATGACATCGTTGAAGCGCAAAGGTGCACCGAAAACTCGCTGACGCATCAAGAATAAAAAACAGCCGGAACAGACGAACCTTGAAAGACGAATGGAAACTAAAATAGAAACAAATTGAGAAAAGTGCAACAGGAAAACCAGCAACACGAGAATAAAATTTCACTGACATCCAAACTCGTAGAAAATAATTTTGAAAGTTAACCTGAATCCCCAAAGTCAGACACTCCAATCTTTAAGAAAATGTACTGATAACTTTTCAACATAAAAAATTGTGCATAGAAATGTTGCATTTAACAACAAATTTCACTCATCAGACGTAAAGTCTTTATATGAAAATTGCACAGGAAGAAATTTTTCCATTGGAAAAGTCTTTCTTTCATGGCTGCCCTAAGCAAATGCTTGGCTGATTGCGAATCTATTCCACGGGGCCTCTTTAGTCAAGAATTTTGAATAGTGCAAAATCGCACAAATCTAAATTGTAAAATGTCCCCCCTCTCAAATAGAATTTTTTCTAGATAATTTCAACTGTTTTTTTTCTGTACTATAGTGCTCACTTCTTAGTGTAGAACCTTTTTATTTATAGTCGAAAAGTCATTCATCAACTAACACCAGATAAGTTATGATCGATGAACAAAACTACCCTAGATATATGAGTAACCAAAAATTAAAAATAATCCAACTAGAGTTTTTAAAAATAGCATTTAATTTCCCTGTTTAACTTTTAATTTTATTATTTTAGCTGGGCGAGGGCCCTTCCAAAACTAAAAAGCCATATCCGGTGGCATTTGTTGCACACCCCCTGATTTCTAATGAAGAATTTGTTTTAACTCAAGGGATAAAAGATTATAGAAATGATAAAGAAAAATTGTTTTTGTAAATGGTCATGAGAAAATGTTACTAATTGTAAGATTAACATTTAATATTAATACGCTCGTATTAATCAACAATTCCGGAAATGTTAAAATTACAATGATATATATACTGAAAAATAAAAACAGTGATACTTGCAAGTAAATTAATATTGATTGTGATTTGTATTAGATTATGAATGTAGCTATTATGAGTTACGTTTGCATATTAACTGGAATATTAGACAGATTGAATTTTGTTTTACAAAGTTAACGGTTGTTGCGTCACCTATTACCATTCCTTTTTTACATCAAAACCATGATACTATTTCAATAAGGTTACTCCTCTTTAACTTAATTGTGTTTAATTAATTTAAAAAAAAAAATTACGCATACTATTTAGTTGAAAAAAAAATCAATTTTTGAATCAGATAATGGACAACCGCGAATTTAAATATACTTTTATTACCTAATTTGTTTTAAAATTTCAATATATTTATCCAATAAAAATTGTTGGCTAACAAGTTAAAAAGGAAAGTACTAAATTAAAAAGTATTTAATTTTTTATATATAAATTTAATATAATTTCGGTAAACTAATTCAATAATTTTATGTATATTAATTATCTCAGAATAATGTTGTGCCTGGACCAGAGATAAGTGACTGACCACGCTGTCAGGTCACGATTTATTCTCGACTGTCACCATAGAACAAACAGAACAAGCAACGTAGACAAGCTGGTTGTTATCCTTATGTTTTTTCGTTAATGAGTCCAGTAAGAGTTTTACCTCACTAAAATCATTAACAAAAAAAAAAGAAGGGAAATAAATTGTATTTAAAAAAAAAGTTCAAATTTTTGCAGTTTAATGTTTATAGACTAGTTTAAAAGTAAAAATATATATAAATATAGCAATAATAATAATCAGAATATTTGAAAAGAAGCCATAATTAATTGGGGAGTTGTATATTTTGATTAGAATAGGCCTTGGTTAGACAGTTTGTTGCAAATAATTGGATGTTTATAACTTTATAATTGGATCCATAAATTAAGTTTAAGTATCTAGTTAATCACTTCCATTTAAGGATATATGATAAATGTAGGCGCACGTGTTCTGCGCATACGTGGATGTATTTTGAAACCACACAAGTCAAAGAAAGAAGCACTTTTAAGTTTCTTAAGAGCAGTTGGGTGATCCCACTGCTCTTTAATATGCTTCCACTAAGGAAATGGCTTTGTTGTTTGTTGAAAAAGTTGCAGTTTCTGTAATATTTACCCGGACACTAAGTTTATAAGGTGGACATTTCCCACACAGTTGTTCGCAAATTGGTTTTTCCCAACGTAAATGTTAAAACTTGGACAACTGATTAACAATATACATTTTCGATTGTATAAACTTGACAACGATTTGGGAATTCGAACTTGGGACGTTTCATTTATTATTATTTTTTTTTGCATTTTAGGAAGCAGCAGCAGCCGAAGAAGAGGAAGAAGAAGAGGATGATGAATAAATTAGTTAGAATTGAGAGTAAGAAAAATTACCGGTGTTTTACTTTATAATTATATATGTTTAAACTATGGCAATATTAAGTATAAATGTGTAAGAGATAAGATTTTCTATAATTTTTTGTTTTCGACAAATTTAACAAATTTTCGGTGACATTTTTTAATTTATTTTGCTTATAACAGCAATCTTCATTTTTCATCTTCCTAAATTCATAATTGTTATGGGTTTATGGTAATTATAAACAAAGCTATAGATTTAAGATTTCTTACAAAAGAACGGGCTGTTTTCGTTCATTTTTAGGTGTTCTTTTCTTACAGTTTTTTTTTTAATTTGTTTCTTTTGTTGAGTTTCTGTCTTTCTAATAATATTAAACAGCGCCATCGGCCGAATAACTTTTTTTCAATAACAAAAATTATTTCGAAAAATTACTTTTATTAAGCATAATAAAAATATTAGTTTTCAAAAATAATATATTTAATATCGAAAATTGAAATGACGACGATTAAATCTTTTAAGCGTTATTCAAGTACCACTCACAAATAATTGACTGCCTGACAACGAATTTGAATTGGTTGGGTATTTCAACTTCCATTAGTACACCTTCGCAATTCCTCTGCTAAAATAAATATACATCTAATGTTGATATTTCAGATTGAAAATAAAAATAATACACCCTTTGAGCAGAACACAATCCCCAACCTCCGGTGTCCTATCATGAGACGTTAACCGATTGCGCCATTGAATACGGCTTGTTTTCCTGTATATTGATAATTCTCACAAAAAAGTTAGAAATAATGAAGATAAAAAACTTTTTAAGAACACAATTTTGTAATAAATTTACTATACAATTGTTCAAAATTGAATGAATATAAAAGGGTGGGGTGCTTAAGTAAACGCATTTAGAATTTCAAAGTGTGAATGCTTCATTATTAATTTTTTTAGTCGATATAAAGCACATTTAAATTAATAAAATGCTGATTTTTTTTGGAGGAGGGGGGGTAAATAAAATTTGGGAGAGATGGGGGGGGGGGGGAGGGCTCTTTAATATATTAAAACATACTTTCCATTAAACTTTTCTAAAACCTGAATTCTGAATTGTATCGATTCTTCAATATTCTAATTGTCTCTGTTCTTGTTTTTTAGGAATCATAGAAGCATACATGTGTATTGCTAGTAAGAATTATTTCAGAAATGGAATTTTTCCATGAATGTGCTTTCAAAGACAGCAGTAGCCTTTCAGCAGCGATGAGCAATGGCTAAAGAAATATCCATGGAATAATTTGCTACGCACTAATGTTTTTAATAAATATAATAGTTATTGAATAATTGTTTGATGCATTAATTTTAATACCCCTTATTTTACACATGCAGCAAAATGAAAAAAATCTTGCCATTTAAGATCGTTATGCGGCATTTGACTGTATCTGAAAGGTATCTCAGAAATGTACAAATTAAATAGGTAACGTAACAACAGTTAAAGTATATTTTGAACAAACTAAGTTTTAAGAACGATATTCTTGTTTAGTTTCTTAGTTTTTCACGTGACCCCAAATCTCTCAGTTATCCGTGTAACGTCACAACACAGTAACGACTTTTGAATGAGGTTTTCTCCTTATTGCGCAGCAAGCAAATTAGTGCTTTTACGAATATTCGTTATTTTTTTTCAATATACTTAACAAAATGAAAGTGTAGAACCCAAATGTACAATCTCCATGGTCCAATGAATGATAATTAATTAATTAATAAGTGAGCCGCAAATTGAAAAGAGAAAAATCCGCTGTTGTCAATTTGTCAATCCAGCGGTTAAGTTTCGTATGCAATAATGTACGGGACAGGAACTAATGAACTAATTTCTGCACTAAAACATATATATACAGGGATGCCCATCCCCCCCAAACTCAATGGCGCAAATAAAAAAACAAATATATACACCCTCAAATTTAAGCATATGACTTCATTAAAAGCTGTCGTAAGGACAATAATATTATTTATTGTGGGAGTTAATGTGGGGGGGGGGGAGCTTAAAAAATTGGTTATGTTCAAAAACTGGTAACGTGATCCATAAATAGTGCGTTTACTGTGTTTTTCAAAATATAAAAATTTCCATACACATGCATAGATATTCTTTCATCTATGTTTTTTTTAAATGATGCCAGAGCATATTTTAAGGACTTTTAACTGGTTGGGCAAATTAAATTCTGCAGAAAGCCGAAACCCAGATGTTAATGAAAACTTTGTACTTAAAATAACAAATTTTAAACTAATTTAATTAACTTAGTTTAAAATTATATATTTTATTAAAAGATAATTAGATAGATAGATAGATAGATAGATATGTTTATTGTAGTGGGCCGTAGCCCATTTACAAAGGTTGGCAACAAATTTTAACAAAAGCGGTTACAAAGTTTGATAACACAAAATACAATATAATACATTTTCAAAAAAACAACTAAAACACAATTTGAGACAAATATACAAAAAAAAGACAAAAATAAATTACATGAACAATTAGAATTGGGTTTTAAATCTGTTATTCCTGCACAAGTTCACTGATCAAGTCCTCCCGGAATTTTAAAACAGATATTGCATAATTATAAAAACAAAAATATTCTTTATTGTAAAATTTTAGGATGGTTGAAATGTTACTGGATTCAATTGATAAGTATTTTTGTCTGAATGCATCGTAAATAGGACAGACTAAAAAAACATGATCCCAGGTTTCATTTTCTGTTGTGTTACAAAACTTACAGGACTCGTTAGGAAAAATTTCGAAAGCAACTCCTTTAAAAAATATACGCGATTGACTGCAACGAATTTGTATAATAATTCTTTTTATAGTGATATCTATATTTGAAATTAAATAGTCTTCGATTAAATGTGAGTTTTTGATATATTTATACTGTGAGTGGTTGATACTATTGTTCATTGAAGCAAGATCATTTTGGGTGTATTGGTCGTGGTATACTTGTACAATCGTTGAAATGTAATGTTCAGCAACTTTATAGTCTTGCGAAAGCCAAACAAAATAAAAACCAGCGTTTTGTAAAATATTTCTTATCGAGATGGCCCAATTAAATTTATTGTTTGTGCAGTCAAAGGATAAATTATACATGTTTAAGTAGCAAATTTTAGCAAACCTATCATCTGACATTTTGAGAAGGTGTATCCAGTATTTTAAAATTAAACGAATAAAAACTAAAGAGATCCTAGGATGACCTAATTCGAGTCTTAAAATATATCCAGGTATATAACGGGAAACTGTAAGGAGCTTTCTAACAAAAATACAAAAACATTTTTCTAGATCATTGTCATCCTCGGATATATATTTATCGCCCAAACTGCAGCACCGTATGTTAAAACTGATAAAATCAAAGCATCAAATAATTTAAACCATGCGTTAACCGAATTAATTTTTGCACCTGTCAATATGGACCAAGAAGTGTTTACTGCACTATTTGTTTTAGAAATAAAATAATTTTTGGCAAGATTAAAACAGCCAGATGAAGAAAATGGAATACCTAGATAAACATAACTAGAAACTATTTCCAATTCGTTATTGTTGTAAAAAAATTTGTCATGCTTAGATAATTTACCGCCCTTACGAAATATAACTATTTTAGTTTTATTAATGTTAACAGTTAAAGAGAAGTTATCACAGAATTTTTCAAGAATATTAAGTTTTCTTTGGAGATTTATTGGGCAATCAGCGAGAATCACAGCATCATCGGCATAAAGCAAAATATGTATAAAAATATCGGAATTGATATATATACCAGGGATTGATGATTCGTTTAACCAAATTATTAAATTATTCAAAAACAGGATAAATAATAAAGGACTTAGAATTTCGCCTTGTAAAACACCAGTAGCAATATTAAAGGATTCGGTAGATCCGTCACCTACTCTAACTCGGGCCGTAGCTTTTTTATACATGTCTTTTATAATAGAAATACATTTTGGGCTGACTGATATCCCGTTTAAAGCTGACCACAGAAGATCGTGATCAACGCTGTCAAATGCCCCTTTTAGATCTATAAATGCAGCATAGAGTTTACCACGTTTTTTCCGTAGCTTGTTTTGTACTATTGAGTTTAAAATAAACGATTGATCCACACAACTATATCCCTTTCTAAACCCAGCCTGTTCTTCAAATAATAAGTTTTTTTGATCAAGCCAGCTTACCAGTCTATTGTTCAAAATAGATGTAAATAATTTACCTATTACTGGAAAATTATTTACATCTATTTTGAACTATTTAGATCTATTTGAACTATCTATTTGATAATTAAAAAGTTTATTTAAAAGAACTTATCGAATTCATGAAATTTTCTAACGATTCATAAAAGTATGTTTTATTTGTTTTCATAGTGCAATTTTTGTTTAAGTATTCTTTTTTTAAAAAAAAATAATGTTTTGTATTTTAAAATATATATTTCCTACATTTCCGTCATTTTATTTCACAAAAATGTAAAGTTTTAAATCTATAGTATATATACATCTAAATCAGTAATCTTAGGTAAATTTTACACTAGTACCCGAGCATATTACAAACAAAATGTGCAGTAATAAGTAGCATTTACTTTATAAGATGAACAATAATATTCTATTTATTTGTATTCGAAAAATATTTTATTTTACAGCACAAAAATGTATAAAAATAAGTAGTTTTAATTTTTAAAAAAACATAATACTTTCTTAAAACTTGTTATCATTTCTGAAAAATGTTTTTATATAATATCTGATTTTGTAAATTGCTGCTCCGACAACTTTTGTCGCCGTTCCTTCAGCTGCAGAAATTTTAGCACTAAAGGGCGGTGATTGAAAAATGCTGTTCCTCTTCCATTTCAGACTATGATGAATCTCTTATTAATTGTTTCGAGATTGTCTGACTGCCTATGATCTGACATCAACATGTTGTAGCAGAAAATTACCCTTTCCAATTGCATGGAATGTGGTGCAACCAAGAGTTAAAATTACATGAATGGAACTCCTCTTTCAAACTCTCCTTCCCTTACAGCCCACTTTTAAAAAAAATATTAAATAATTATTTTTCAAGACTAATACAAATAAATTATTCTGGTGGGGAAATATAATTTATTGTGAATCAGAGTTATTTAATATTTATAATAGTATTATTAAAAAGAAGAGTATTGGAAGCATTGCCTTTTTCACCGAAGCATGCACTTCTAAAATAACAATCTAAGATAAGTAGTTGAATAAAAAAAACTAGTATTAAATGGCATTTACAATAGTTTTGACTATTTTTTTGCATTGGTTTGAAATATTTTTTTTAAATCAAACTTTCAGGCACTTTTTCATTTCTACCAACCTTTATTAAAGTTACTCATATAATTCATATAACCTACGCATAAACGTAAGCTTGTATTGGGTCCACGGGCTCCCCCACCCCCCGAAAAAAAATATTTTTGAAAACTTTACGCCTCTGAACCTCCGAATTAAAAATATCCAATGAAAGATTTAGTGGCGAGACTAAGACTTATTGTCTCAAAATTTAAATGTGTTACCGAATGGCTTTTTATGTAAGATAGTTGGCATTAATATGGCATATTACATTGTTAAAAAGTAATATAATTGTCAAATTGGTTGTCAAAAGTGGTTGTCAAGGTGGTAGTCAAATTGGTTGTCAGAAGTGGTTGTCAAATTGGTTGTCAAATTGGTTGTCAAAAGTGGTTTTCAAAAGTGGCGGTCAAATTGGTTGTCAAAAGTGGTTGTCAAAGTGGTTGTCAAAAGTCGTTTTCAAATTTGGTTGTTAAAAAGTGGTTGTAAAAAGTGGTTGTCAAAGTGGTTGTCAAAAGTGGTTGTCAAATTGGTTGTCAAAAATGGTTGTCAAAGTGGTTGTCAAATTGGTTGTCAAAAGTGGTTGTCAAAAAGTGGTTGTCAAAGTGGTTATCAAATTGGTTGTCAAAAAATGGTTATCAAAGTGTTTGTCAAAAGTGGTTGTCAAATGAGTTGTAAAATAGGTTGTCAAAAGTGGTTGTCAAAAGTGGTTGTCATATTTGTTGTCAAATTGGTTGTCAAAAGTGGCTGTAAAAAGTGGTTGTCAAAGTGGTTGTCAAGTTATTTGTCAAAATGGTTGTCAAATTGGTTGTTAAAGTAGTTGTCAAAACTGGTTGTCAAAGTGGTTGTCAAATTGGTTGTCAAAAAATGGTTGTCGAAAGTGGTTGTCAAAAGTGGTTGTCAAAGTGGTTGTCAAAAGTGGTTGTCAAAAGTGGTTGTCAAATTGGTTGTCAAAAGTGGTTGTCAAAAGTGGTTGTCAAAAAGTGGTTGACAAAGTGGATATCAAATTGGTTGTCAAAAAATGGTTGTCAAAGTGTTTGTCCAAAGTGGTTGTCAAATGGGTTGTCAAAAAGTGGTTGTCAAAAGTGGTTGTCAAATTAGTTGTCAAAAAATGGTTGTCAAAGTGGTTGTCAAATTGGTTTGTCAACAAGTGGTTGTCAAAAGTGGTTGTCAAAAGTGGTTGTTAAAAGTGGTTGTCAAATAATTTGTCAAAAGTGGTTGTCAAATTGGTTTTTCAAAAAGTGGTTCTCAAAAGTGGTTGTCAAAAAGTGGTTGTCAAAAGTGGTTGTTAAAAGTGGTTGTCAAATTGGTTGTCAAAAGTGTTTTTCAAAATGGTTGACAAAATGGTTGTAAAAAGTGGTTGTCAAAAGTGGTTGTCAAAAGTGATTGTCATATTTGTTGTCAAAGTGGTTTTCAAAAAGTGGTTGTGATATTTGTTGTCAAGGTGGTTGTCAAGTTGGTTATCAAAATGGTTGTCAAAAAATGGTTGTCAAAGTGTTTGTCAAATGTGGTTGTCAAATGGGTTGTCAAAAAGTGGTTGTCAAAAGTGGTTGTTAAATTGGTTGTCATAAGTGGTTGTTAAATTGGTTGTCAAAAGTGGTTGTCAAAGTGGTTGTCAAATTGGTTGTCAAATGTGGTTGTCAAATTTGGTTGTCAAATTGGTTGTCAAAAATGGTTGTCAAAGTGGTTGTCAAAGTGGTTGTCAAAAGTGGTTGTCATATTTATTGTCAAAGTGGTTTTCAAATTGGTTGTCAAAAGTGGCTGTAAAAAGTGGTTGTCAAAGTGGTTGTAAAATTGGTTGTCAAGTTGGTTGTCATATTTATTGTCGAAGTGGTTTTCAAATTGGTTGTCAAATTGGTTGTCAAAAGTGGCTGTAAAAATTGGTTGTAAAATTGGTTGTCAAGTTGGTTGTCATATTTATTGTCGAAGTGGTTTTCAAATTGGTTGTCAAATTGGTTGTCAAAAGTGGCTATAAAAAGTGGTTGTCAAAGTGGTTGTAAAATTGGTTGTCAAGTTGGTTGTCAAAATGGTTGTCAAATTGGTTTGTCAACAAGTGGTTGTCAAAAGTGGTTGTCAAAAAGTGGTTGTCAAAAGTGGTTGTCATAAGTGGTTGTCAAATTGGTTGTCAAAAATGGTTGTCAAAGTGGTTGTTAAAATGGTTGTCAAAAGTGCTTGTCAAAAGTGCTTGTCAAATTGGTTGTCAAAGAATGGTTGTCAAAGTGTTTGTCAAAAGTGGTTGTTAAATGGGTTGTCAAAAAGTGGTTGTCAAAAGTGGTTGTCAAATTAGTTGTCAACAAGTGGTTGTCAAAAGTGGTTGCCAAAAAGTGGTTGTCAAAAGTGGTTGTCAAAAGTGGTTGTCAAAAGTGGTTGTCAAATTGGTTGTCAAAAATGGTTGTCAAATGGGTTGTCAAAAACTGGTTGTCAAAAATTGTTGTCAAATTAGTTGTCAAAAAATGGTTGTCAAAGTGGTTGTCAAATTGGTTTTTCAAAAAGTGGTTGTCAAAAGTGGTTGTCAAAAAAAGGTTGTCAAAAGTGGTTGTTAAAAGTGGTTGTCAAATTATTTGTCAAAAGTGGTTGTCAAATTGGTTTTTTAAAAAGTGGTTGTCAAAAGTGGTTGTCAAAAAGTGGTTGTCAAAAGTGGTTGTTAAAAGTGGTTGTCAAATTGGTTGTCAAAAGTGTTTTTCAAAATGGTTGACAAAATGGTTGTCAAAAGTGGTTGTCAAAAGTGGTTGTCAAAAGTGGTTGTCATATTTGTTATCAAAGTGGTTGTCAAAGTGGTTTTCAAAAAGTGGTTGTGATATTTGTTGTCAAGGTGGTTGTCAAAGTGGCTGTAAAAAGTGGTTGTCAAAGTGGTTGTAAAATTGGTTGTCAAGTTGGTTGTCAAAAAATGGTTGTCAAAGTGTTTGTCAAATGTGGTTGTCAAATGGGTTGTCAAAAAGTGGTTGTCAAAAGTGGTTGTTAAATTGGTTGTCATAAGTGGTTGTTAAATTGGTTGTCAAAAGAGGTTGTCAAAGTGGTTGTCAAATTGGTTGTCAAATGTGGTTTTCAAATTTGGTTGTTAAAAAGTGGATGTAAAAAGTGGTTGTTAAAGTGGTTGTCAAAAGTGGTTGTCAAATTGGTTGTCAAATTGGTTGTCAAAAATGGTTGTCAAAGTGGTTGTCAAATTGGTTGTCAAATTGGTTGTCAAATTGGTTGTCAAAAGTGGCTGTCAAAGTGGTTGTCAAAAAGTGGTTATCATTGTGGTTGTCAAATTGGTTGTCAAAAGTGGTTATCAAAAGTGGTTGTTAAATTGGTTGTCAAAAGTGGTTGTCAAAGTGGTTGTCAAAGTGGTTGTTAAAAGTGATTTTCAAATTTGTCAAAAGTGGTTGTTAAATTGGTTGTCAAAAGTGGTTGTCAAAGTGGTTGTCAAATTGGTTGTGAAAAGTGGTTTTCAAATTTGGTTGTTAAAAGTGGTTGTAAAAAGTGATTTTCAAATTGGTTGTCAAAAAGTAGTTGTCAAAGTGGTTGTCAATTTGGGTTTTGGTTGTCAATTGTGGTTGTCAAAGTGGTTTTCAAATTGGTTGTCAAACTTGGTTGTCAAAAGTGGTTCTCAAATTGGTTGTAAAAAGTGTTTGTCAAAGTGGTTGTCAAATTGGTTGTAAAAAGTGTTTGTCAAAGTGGTTGTCAAATTGGCTGTCAAAAGTGGTTGTTAAAGTGATTGTCAAATTGGTTGTCAAAAGTGGTTGTCATATTTGTTGTCAAAATGGTTGTCAAATTGGATGTCAAAAGTGGTTGTTAAAAAGTGGTTGCCATAGTGGTTATCAAATTGGTTGTCAAAAAATGGTTGTCAAAGTGTTTATCAAAAGTGGTTGTCAAATGGGTTGTCAAAAAGTGGTTGTCAAATATGGTTGTCAAAGTGGTTGTCAAAATGTTTGTCAAAAGTGTTTGTCAAATTGGTAGTCAAGTTGGTTGTCAAATATGGTTGTCAAAGTGGTTGTCAAAATGTTTGTCAAAAGTGTTTGTCAAATTGGTAGTCAAGTTGGTTGTCAAAAGTGGTTGTCAAAGTGGTTGTCAAAAGTACTTGTCAAAAGAGCTTGTCAAATTGGTTGTCAAAAGAGGTTGTCAAATTGGTTGTAAAAATTGTTTGTCAAAATGGTTGTCAAATTGGTTGTCAAAAGTGGTTGTCAAATTGGTTGTCAAAAGTGGTTGTCCAAAAGTGGTTATCCAAAGTTGTTATCAAAAAAGGTTGTCAAAGTGGTTGTCAAAAGTGCTTGTCAAAAGTGCTTGTCAAATTGGTTGTCAAAAGCGGTTGTCAAATTGGTTGTAAAAATTGTTTGTCAAAGTGGTTGTCAAAGTGGTTGTCAAATTGGTTGTCAAAAGTGGTTGTCAAATTGGTTGTCAAAAGTGGTTGTTAAAAAGTGGTTGACAAAGTGGTTATCAAAATGGTTGTCAAAAAATGGTTGTCAAAGTGTTTGTCAAATGTGGTTGTCAAATGGGTTGTCAAAAAGTGGTTTTCAAACGTGGTTGTTAAATTGGTTGTCATAAGTTGTTGTTAAATTGGTTGTCATAAGTGGTTGTTAAATTGGTTGTCAAATGTGGTTTTCAAATTTGGTTGTTAAAAAGTTTATGTAAAAAGTGGTTGCTAAAGTGGTTGTCAAAAGTGTTTGTCAAATTGGTTGTCAAATTGGTTGTCAAAAATGGTTGTCAAAGTGGTTGTCAAATTGGTTGTCAAAAGTGGTTGTCATATTTGTTGTCAAAGTGGTTGCGAAACTGGTTGTCAAAAGTGGCTGTAAAAAGTAGTTGTCAAAGTGGTTGTCAATTTGGGTTTTGGTTGTCAATTGTGGTTGTCAAAGTGGTTTTCAAATTGGTTGTCAAACTTGGTTGTCAAAAGTGGTTCTCAAATTGGTTGTAAAAAGTGTTTGTCAAAGTGGTTGTCAAATTGGTTGTAAAAAGTGTTTGTCAAAGTGGTTGTCAAATTGGCTGTCAAAAGTGGTTGTTAAAGTGATTGTCAAATTGGTTGTCAAAAGTGGTTGTCATATTTGTTGTCAAAATGGTTGTCAAATTGGATGTCAAAAGTGGTTGTTAAAAAGTGGTTGCCATAGTGGTTATCAAATTGGTTGTCAAAAAATGGTTGTCAAAGTGTTTATCAAAAGTGGTTGTCAAATGGGTTGTCAAAAAGTGGTTGTCAAATATGGTTGTCAAAGTGGTTGTCAAAATGTTTGTCAAAAGTGTTTGTCAAATTGGTAGTCAAGTTGGTTGTCAAATATGGTTGTCAAAGTGGTTGTCAAAATGTTTGTCAAAAGTGTTTGTCAAATTGGTAGTCAAGTTGGTTGTCAAAAGTGGTTGTCAAAGTGGTTGTCAAAAGTACTTGTCAAAAGAGCTTGTCAAATTGGTTGTCAAAAGAGGTTGTCAAATTGGTTGTAAAAATTGTTTGTCAAAATGGTTGTCAAATTGGTTGTCAAAAGTGGTTGTCAAATTGGTTGTCAAAAGTGGTTGTCCAAAAGTGGTTATCCAAAGTTGTTATCAAAAAAGGTTGTCAAAGTGGTTGTCAAAAGTGCTTGTCAAAAGTGCTTGTCAAATTGGTTGTCAAAAGCGGTTGTCAAATTGGTTGTAAAAATTGTTTGTCAAAGTGGTTGTCAAAGTGGTTGTCAAATTGGTTGTCAAAAGTGGTTGTCAAATTGGTTGTCAAAAGTGGTTGTTAAAAAGTGGTTGACAAAGTGGTTATCAAAATGGTTGTCAAAAAATGGTTGTCAAAGTGTTTGTCAAATGTGGTTGTCAAATGGGTTGTCAAAAAGTGGTTTTCAAACGTGGTTGTTAAATTGGTTGTCATAAGTTGTTGTTAAATTGGTTGTCATAAGTGGTTGTTAAATTGGTTGTCAAATGTGGTTTTCAAATTTGGTTGTTAAAAAGTGGATGTAAAAAGTGGTTGCTAAAGTGGTTGTCAAAAGTGTTTGTCAAATTGGTTGTCAAATTGGTTGTCAAAAATGGTTGTCAAAGTGGTTGTCAAATTGGTTGTCAAAAGTGGTTGTCATATTTGTTGTCAAAGTGGTTGCGAAACTGGTTGTCAAAAGTGGCTGTAAAAAGTGGTTGTCAAAGTGGTTGTCAAATTGGTTGTCAAGTTGGTTGTCAAAATGGTTGTCAAATTGGTTTGTCAACAAGTGGTTGTCAAAAGTGGTTGTCAAAGTTTTTGTCAAATTGATTGTTAAAAGTGGTTTTCAAATTTGGTTGTTAAAAAGTGGTTGTAAAAAGTGGTTGTAAAAAGTGGTTGTCAAAGTGGTTGTCAAAAGTGGTTGTCAAATTGGTATTCAAATATGGTTGTCAAAATGGTTGTCAAAATGATTGTCAAAAGTGGTTGTCAAAGTGGTAGTCAAAATGGTTGTCAGAAGTGGTTGTCAAATTGGTTGTCAAAAGTGGTAGTCAAAAGTGGTTGTCATATTGGTTGTCAAAGTGGTTGTCAAATTAGCTGTCATATTTGTTGTCAAAGTGGTTGTAAAGAAGTGGTTGTCCAATTGGTTGTCAAAAAGTGGTTGTCAAAAGTGGTTGTCAAATTAGTTGTCAAAAAATGGTTGTCAAAGTGGTTGTCAAATTGGTTTGTCAACAAGTGGTTGTCAAAAGTGGTTGTCAAAAGTGGTTGTCAAATTGGTTGTCAAAAATGGTTGTCAAAGTGGTTGTCAAAATGGTTGTCAAAAGTGCTTGTCAAAAGTGCTTGTCAAATTGGTTGTCAAAGAATGGTTGTCAAAGTGGTAGTCAAAAGAGGTTGTCAAATTGGTTGTAAAAATTGTTTGTCAAAATGGTTGTCAAATTGGTTGTCAAAAGTGGTTGTCAAATTGGTTGTCAAAAGTGGTTGTCCAAAAGTGGTTATCCAAAGTTGTTGTCAAAAAAGGTTGTCAAAGTGGTTGTCAAAAGTGCTTGTCAAAAGTGCTTGTCAAATTGGTTGTCAAAAGCGGTTGTCAAATTGGTTGTAAAAATTGTTTGTCAAAGTGGTTGTCAAAGTGGTTGTCAAATTGGTTGTCAAAAGTGGTTGTCAAATTGGTTGTCAAAAGTGGTTGTTAAAAAGTGGTTGACAAAGTGGTTATCAAAATGGTTGTCAAAAAATGGTTGTCAAAGTGTTTGTCAAATGTGGTTGTCAAATGGGTTGTCAAAAAGTGGTTTTCAAACGTGGTTGTTAAATTGGTTGTCATAAGTTGTTGTTAAATTGGTTGTCATAAGTGGTTGTTAAATTGGTTGTCAAATGTGGTTTTCAAATTTGGTTGTTAAAAAGTGGATGTAAAAAGTGGTTGCTAAAGTGGTTGTCAAAAGTGTTTGTCAAATTGGTTGTCAAATTGGTTGTCAAAAATGGTTGTCAAAGTGGTTGTCAAATTGGTTGTCAAAAGTGGTTGTCATATTTGTTGTCAAAGTGGTTGCGAAACTGGTTGTCAAAAGTGGCTGTAAAAAGTGGTTGTCAAAGTGGTTGTCAAATTGGTTGTCAAGTTGGTTGTCAAAATGGTTGTCAAATTGGTTTGTCAACAAGTGGTTGTCAAAAGTGGTTGTCAAAGTTTTTGTCAAATTGATTGTTAAAAGTGGTTTTCAAATTTGGTTGTTAAAAAGTGGTTGTAAAAAGTGGTTGTAAAAAGTGGTTGTCAAAGTGGTTGTCAAAAGTGGTTGTCAAATTGGTATTCAAATATGGTTGTCAAAATGGTTGTCAAAATGATTGTCAAAAGTGGTTGTCAAAGTGGTAGTCAAAATGGTTGTCAGAAGTGGTTGTCAAATTGGTTGTCAAAAGTGGTAGTCAAAAGTGGTTGTCATATTGGTTGTCAAAGTGGTTGTCAAATTAGCTGTCATATTTGTTGTCAAAGTGGTTGTAAAGAAGTGGTTGTCCAATTGGTTGTCAAAAAGTGGTTGTCAAAAGTGGTTGTCAAATTAGTTGTCAAAAAATGGTTGTCAAAGTGGTTGTCAAATTGGTTTGTCAACAAGTGGTTGTCAAAAGTGGTTGTCAAAAGTGGTTGTCAAATTGGTTGTCAAAAATGGTTGTCAAAGTGGTTGTCAAAATGGTTGTCAAAAGTGCTTGTCAAAAGTGCTTGTCAAATTGGTTGTCAAAGAATGGTTGTCAAAGTGGTAGTCAAAAGTGGTTGTCAAATGGGTTGTCAAAAAGTGGTTGTCAAATTGGTTGTCAAAAAGTGGTTGTCGAAGTGGTTGTCAATTTGGGTTTTGGTTGCCAAAAGTGGTTGTCAAATTGGTTGTCAAATTGATTGTCAAAAGTGGTTGTCAAAGTGGTTGTCAAAAGTGCTTGTCAAAAGTGCTTGTCAAATTGGTTGTCAAAAGAGGTTGTCAAATTGGTTGTAAAAATTGTTTGTCAAAGTGGTTGTCAAATTGGTTGTCAAAAGTGGTTGTCAAATTGGTTGTCAAAAGTGGTTGTCCAAAAGTGGTTATTCAAAGTTGTTGTCAAAAGTGTTTGTCAAAGTGGTTGTCAAAAGTGCTTGTCAAAAGTGCTTGTCAAATTGGTTGTCAAAAGTGGTTGTCAAATTGGTTGTCAAAAGTGGTTGTTAAAAAGTGGTTGACAAAGTGGTTATCAAAATGGTTGTCAAAAAATGGTTGTCAAAGTGTTTGTCAAATGTGGTTGTCAAATGGGTTGTCAAAAAGTGGTTTTCAAACGTGGTTGTTAAATTGGTTGTCATAAGTGGTTGTTAAATTGGTTGTCATAAGTGGTTGTTAAATTGGTTGTCAAAAGTGGTTGTCAAAGTGGTTGTCAAATTGGTTGTCAAATGTGGTTTTCAAATTTGGTTGTTAAAAAGTGGATGTAAAAAGTGGTTGCTAAAGTGGTTGTCAAAAGTGTTTGTCAAATTGGTTGTCAAATTGGTTGTCAAAAATGGTTGTCAAAGTGGTTGTCAAATTGGTTGTCAAAAGTGGTTGTCAAATTAGCTGTCATATTTGTTGTCAAAGTGGTTGTAAAGAAGTGGTTGTCCAATTGGTTGTCAAAAAGTGGTTGTCAAAAGTGGTTGTCAAATTAGTTGTCAAAAAATGGTTGTCAAAGTGGTTGTCAAATTGGTTTGTCAACAAGTGGTTGTCAAAAGTGGTTGTCAAAAGTGGTTGTCAAATTGGTTGTCAAAAATGGTTGTCAAAGTGGTTGTCAAAATGGTTGTCAAAAGTGCTTGTCAAAAGTGCTTGTCAAATTGGTTGTCAAAGAATGGTTGTCAAAGTGGTAGTCAAAAGTGGTTGTCAAATGGGTTGTCAAAAAGTGGTTGTCAAATTGGTTGTCAAATTGGTTGTCAAAAGTGGTTGTCAAATTGGTTGTCAAAAGTGGTTGTCCAAAAGTGGTTATCCAAAGTTGTTGTCAAAAAAGGTTGTCAAAGTGGTTGTCAAAAGTGCTTGTCAAAAGTGCTTGTCAAATTGGTTGTCAAAAGCGGTTGTCAAATTGGTTGTAAAAATTGTTTGTCAAAGTGGTTGTCAAAGTGGTTGTCAAATTGGTTGTCAAAAGTGGTTGTCAAATTGGTTGTCAAAAGTGGTTGTTAAAAAGTGGTTGACAAAGTGGTTATCAAAATGGTTGTCAAAAAATGGTTGTCAAAGTGTTTGTCAAATGTGGTTGTCAAATGGGTTGTCAAAAAGTGGTTTTCAAACGTGGTTGTTAAATTGGTTGTCATAAGTTGTTGTTAAATTGGTTGTCATAAGTGGTTGTTAAATTGGTTGTCAAATGTGGTTTTCAAATTTGGTTGTTAAAAAGTGGATGTAAAAAGTGGTTGCTAAAGTGGTTGTCAAAAGTGTTTGTCAAATTGGTTGTCAAATTGGTTGTCAAAAATGGTTGTCAAAGTGGTTGTCAAATTGGTTGTCAAAAGTGGTTGTCATATTTGTTGTCAAAGTGGTTGCGAAACTGGTTGTCAAAAGTGGCTGTAAAAAGTGGTTGTCAAAGTGGTTGTCAAATTGGTTGTCAAGTTGGTTGTCAAAATGGTTGTCAAATTGGTTTGTCAACAAGTGGTTGTCAAAAGTGGTTGTCAAAGTTTTTGTCAAATTGATTGTTAAAAGTGGTTTTCAAATTTGGTTGTTAAAAAGTGGTTGTAAAAAGTGGTTGTAAAAAGTGGTTGTCAAAGTGGTTGTCAAAAGTGGTTGTCAAATTGGTATTCAAATATGGTTGTCAAAATGGTTGTCAAAATGATTGTCAAAAGTGGTTGTCAAAGTGGTAGTCAAAATGGTTGTCAGAAGTGGTTGTCAAATTGGTTGTCAAAAGTGGTAGTCAAAAGTGGTTGTCATATTGGTTGTCAAAGTGGTTGTCAAATTAGCTGTCATATTTGTTGTCAAAGTGGTTGTAAAGAAGTGGTTGTCCAATTGGTTGTCAAAAAGTGGTTGTCAAAAGTGGTTGTCAAATTAGTTGTCAAAAAATGGTTGTCAAAGTGGTTGTCAAATTGGTTTGTCAACAAGTGGTTGTCAAAAGTGGTTGTCAAAAGTGGTTGTCAAATTGGTTGTCAAAAATGGTTGTCAAAGTGGTTGTCAAAATGGTTGTCAAAAGTGCTTGTCAAAAGTGCTTGTCAAATTGGTTGTCAAAGAATGGTTGTCAAAGTGGTAGTCAAAAGTGGTTGTCAAATGGGTTGTCAAAAAGTGGTTGTCAAATTGGTTGTCAAAAAGTGGTTGTCGAAGTGGTTGTCAATTTGGGTTTTGGTTGCCAAAAGTGGTTGTCAAATTGGTTGTCAAATTGATTGTCAAAAGTGGTTGTCAAAGTGGTTGTCAAAAGTGCTTGTCAAAAGTGCTTGTCAAATTGGTTGTCAAAAGAGGTTGTCAAATTGGTTGTAAAAATTGTTTGTCAAAGTGGTTGTCAAATTGGTTGTCAAAAGTGGTTGTCAAATTGGTTGTCAAAAGTGGTTGTCCAAAAGTGGTTATTCAAAGTTGTTGTCAAAAGTGTTTGTCAAAGTGGTTGTCAAAAGTGCTTGTCAAAAGTGCTTGTCAAATTGGTTGTCAAAAGTGGTTGTCAAATTGGTTGTCAAAAGTGGTTGTTAAAAAGTGGTTGACAAAGTGGTTATCAAAATGGTTGTCAAAAAATGGTTGTCAAAGTGTTTGTCAAATGTGGTTGTCAAATGGGTTGTCAAAAAGTGGTTTTCAAACGTGGTTGTTAAATTGGTTGTCATAAGTGGTTGTTAAATTGGTTGTCATAAGTGGTTGTTAAATTGGTTGTCAAAAGTGGTTGTCAAAGTGGTTGTCAAATTGGTTGTCAAATGTGGTTTTCAAATTTGGTTGTTAAAAAGTGGATGTAAAAAGTGGTTGCTAAAGTGGTTGTCAAAAGTGTTTGTCAAATTGGTTGTCAAATTGGTTGTCAAAAATGGTTGTCAAAGTGGTTGTCAAATTGGTTGTCAAAAGTGGTTGTCAAATTAGCTGTCATATTTGTTGTCAAAGTGGTTGTAAAGAAGTGGTTGTCCAATTGGTTGTCAAAAAGTGGTTGTCAAAAGTGGTTGTCAAATTAGTTGTCAAAAAATGGTTGTCAAAGTGGTTGTCAAATTGGTTTGTCAACAAGTGGTTGTCAAAAGTGGTTGTCAAAAGTGGTTGTCAAATTGGTTGTCAAAAATGGTTGTCAAAGTGGTTGTCAAAATGGTTGTCAAAAGTGCTTGTCAAAAGTGCTTGTCAAATTGGTTGTCAAAGAATGGTTGTCAAAGTGGTAGTCAAAAGTGGTTGTCAAATGGGTTGTCAAAAAGTGGTTGTCAAATTGGTTGTCAAAAAGTGGTTGTCAAAGTGGTTGTCAATTTGGGTTTTGGTTGCCAAAAGTGGTTGTCAAATTGGTTGTCAAATTGGTTGTCAAAAGTGGTTGTCAAAGTGGTTGTCAAAAGTGCTTGTCAAAAGTGCTTGTCAAATTGGTTGTCAAAAGAGGTTGTCAAATTGGTTGTAAAAATTGTTTGTCAAAGTGGTTGTCAAATTGGTTGTCAAAAGTGGTTGTCAAATTGGTTGTCAAAAGTGGTTGTCCAAAAGTGGTTATGCAAAGTTGTTGTCAAAAGTGTTTGTCAAAGTGGTTGTCAAAAGTGCTTGTCAAAAGTGCTTGTCAAATTGGTTGTCAAAAGTGGTTGTCAAATTGGTTGTCAAAAGTGGTTGTTAAAAAGTGGTTGACAAAGTGGTTATCAAAATGGTTGTCAAAAAATGGTTGTCAAAGTGTTTGTCAAATGTGGTTGTCAAATGGGTTGTCAAAAAGTGGTTTTCAAACGTGGTTGTTAAATTGGTTGTCATAAGTGGTTGTTAAATTGGTTGTCATAAGTGGTTGTTAAATTGGTTGTCAAAAGTGTTTGTCAAAGTGGTTGTCAAATTGGTTGTCAAATGTGGTTTTCAAATTTGGTTGTTAAAAAGTGGATGTAAAAAGTGGTTACTAAAGTGGTTGTCAAAAGTGTTTGTCAAATTGGTTGTCAAAAATGGTTGTCAAAGTGGTTGTCAAATTGGTTGTCAAAAGTGGTTGTCATATTTGTTGTCAAAGTGGTTGTGAAACTGGTTGTCAAAAGTGGCTGTAAAAAGTAGTTGTCAAAGTGGTTGTCAAATTGGTTGTCAAGTTGGTTGTCAAAAAATGGTTGTCAAAGTGTTTGTCAAATGTGGTTGTCAAATGGGTTGTCAAAAAGTGGTTGTCAAAAGTGGTTGTTAAATTGGTTGTCATAAGTGGTTGTTAAATTGGTTGTCAAAAGAGGTTGTCAAAGTGGTTGTCAAATTGGTTGTCAAATGTGGTTTTCAAATTTGGTTGTTAAAAAGTGGATGTAAAAAGTGGTTGTTAAAGTGGTTGTCAAAAGTGGTTGTCAAATTGGTTGTCAAATTGGTTGTCAAAAATGGTTGTCAAAGTGGTTGTCAAATTGGTTGTCAAATTGGTTGTCAAATTGGTTGTCAAAAGTGGCTGTCAAAGTGGTTGTCAAAAAGTGGTTATCATTGTGGTTGTCAAATTGGTTGTCAAAAGTGGTTATCAAAAGTGGTTGTTAAATTGGTTGTCAAAAGTGGTTGTCAAAGTGGTTGTCAAAGTGGTTGTTAAAAGTGATTTTCAAATTTGTCAAAAGTGGTTGTTAAATTGGTTGTCAAAAGTGGTTGTCAAAGTGGTTGTCAAATTGGTTGTGAAAAGTGGTTTTCAAATTTGGTTGTTAAAAGTGGTTGTAAAAAGTGATTGTCAAATTGGTTGTCAAAAAGTAGTTGTCAAAGTGGTTGTCAATTTGGGTTTTGGTTGTCAATTGTGGTTGTCAAAGTGGTTTTCAAATTGGTTGTCAAACTTGGTTGTCAAAAGGGGTTCTCAAATTGGTTGTAAAAAGTGTTTGTCAAAGTGGTTGTCAAATTGGTTGTAAAAAGTGTTTGTCAAAGTGGTTGTCAAATTGGCTGTCAAAAGTGGTTGTTAAAGTGATTGTCAAATTGGTTGTCAAAAGTGGTTGTCATATTTGTTGTCAAAATGGTTGTCAAATTGGATGTCAAAAGTGGTTGTTAAAAAGTGGTTGCCATAGTGGTTATCAAATTGGTTGTCAAAAAATGGTTGTCAAAGTGTTTATCAAAAGTGGTTGTCAAATGGGTTGTCAAAAAGTGGTTGTCAAATATGGTTGTCAAAGTGGTTGTCAAAATGTTTGTCAAAAGTGTTTGTCAAATTGGTAGTCAAGTTGGTTGTCAAATATGGTTGTCAAAGTGGTTGTCAAAATGTTTGTCAAAAGTGTTTGTCAAATTGGTAGTCAAGTTGGTTGTCAAAAGTGGTTGTCAAAGTGGTTGTCAAAAGTACTTGTCAAAAGAGCTTGTCAAATTGGTTGTCAAAAGAGGTTGTCAAATTGGTTGTAAAAATTGTTTGTCAAAATGGTTGTCAAATTGGATGTCAAAAGTGGTTGTCAAATTGGTTGTCAAAAGTGGTTGTCCAAAAGTGGTTATCCAAAGTTGTTGTCAAAAAAGGTTGTCAAAGTGGTTGTCAAAAGTGCTTGTCAAAAGTGCTTGTCAAATTGGTTGTCAAAAGCGGTTGTCAAATTGGTTGTAAAAATTGTTTGTCAAAGTGGTTGTCAAAGTGGTTGTCAAATTGGTTGTCAAAAGTGGTTGTCAAATTGGTTGTCAAAAGTGGTTGTTAAAAAGTGGTTGACAAAGTGGTTATCAAAATGGTTGTCAAAAAATGGTTGTCAAAGTGTTTGTCAAATGTGGTTGTCAAATGGGTTGTCAAAAAGTGGTTTTCAAACGTGGTTGTTAAATTGGTTGTCATAAGTTGTTGTTAAATTGGTTGTCATAAGTGGTTGTTAAATTGGTTGTCAAATGTGGTTTTCAAATTTGGTTGTTAAAAAGTGGATGTAAAAAGTGGTTGCTAAAGTGGTTGTCAAAAGTGTTTGTCAAATTGGTTGTCAAATTGGTTGTCAAAAATGGTTGTCAAAGTGGTTGTCAAATTGGTTGTCAAAAGTGGTTGTCATATTTGTTGTCAAAGTGGTTGCGAAACTGGTTGTCAAAAGTGGCTGTAAAAAGTGGTTGTCAAAGTGGTTGTCAAATTGGTTGTCAAGTTGGTTGTCAAAATGGTTGTCAAATTGGTTTGTCAACAAGTGGTTGTCAAAAGTGGTTGTCAAAGTTTTTGTCAAATTGATTGTTAAAAGTGGTTTTCAAATTTGGTTGTTAAAAAGTGGTTGTAAAAAGTGGTTGTAAAAAGTGGTTGTCAAAGTGGTTGTCAAAAGTGGTTGTCAAATTGGTATTCAAATATGGTTGTCAAAATGGTTGTCAAAATGATTGTCAAAAGTGGTTGTCAAAGTGGTAGTCAAAATGGTTGTCAGAAGTGGTTGTCAAATTGGTTGTCAAAAGTGGTAGTCAAAAGTGGTTGTCATATTGGTTGTCAAAGTGGTTGTCAAATTAGCTGTCATATTTGTTGTCAAAGTGGTTGTAAAGAAGTGGTTGTCCAATTGGTTGTCAAAAAGTGGTTGTCAAAAGTGGTTGTCAAATTAGTTGTCAAAAAATGGTTGTCAAAGTGGTTGTCAAATTGGTTTGTCAACAAGTGGTTGTCAAAAGTGGTTGTCAAAAGTGGTTGTCAAATTGGTTGTCAAAAATGGTTGTCAAAGTGGTTGTCAAAATGGTTGTCAAAAGTGCTTGTCAAAAGTGCTTGTCAAATTGGTTGTCAAAGAATGGTTGTCAAAGTGGTAGTCAAAAGTGGTTGTCAAATGGGTTGTCAAAAAGTGGTTGTCAAATTGGTTGTCAAAAAGTGGTTGTCGAAGTGGTTGTCAATTTGGGTTTTGGTTGCCAAAAGTGGTTGTCAAATTGGTTGTCAAATTGATTGTCAAAAGTGGTTGTCAAAGTGGTTGTCAAAAGTGCTTGTCAAAAGTGCTTGTCAAATTGGTTGTCAAAAGAGGTTGTCAAATTGGTTGTAAAAATTGTTTGTCAAAGTGGTTGTCAAATTGGTTGTCAAAAGTGGTTGTCAAATTGGTTGTCAAAAGTGGTTGTCCAAAAGTGGTTATTCAAAGTTGTTGTCAAAAGTGTTTGTCAAAGTGGTTGTCAAAAGTGCTTGTCAAAAGTGCTTGTCAAATTGGTTGTCAAAAGTGGTTGTCAAATTGGTTGTCAAAAGTGGTTGTTAAAAAGTGGTTGACAAAGTGGTTATCAAAATGGTTGTCAAAAAATGGTTGTCAAAGTGTTTGTCAAATGTGGTTGTCAAATGGGTTGTCAAAAAGTGGTTTTCAAACGTGGTTGTTAAATTGGTTGTCATAAGTGGTTGTTAAATTGGTTGTCATAAGTGGTTGTTAAATTGGTTGTCAAAAGTGGTTGTCAAAGTGGTTGTCAAATTGGTTGTCAAATGTGGTTTTCAAATTTGGTTGTTAAAAAGTGGATGTAAAAAGTGGTTGCTAAAGTGGTTGTCAAAAGTGTTTGTCAAATTGGTTGTCAAATTGGTTGTCAAAAATGGTTGTCAAAGTGGTTGTCAAATTGGTTGTCAAAAGTGGTTGTCAAATTAGCTGTCATATTTGTTGTCAAAGTGGTTGTAAAGAAGTGGTTGTCCAATTGGTTGTCAAAAAGTGGTTGTCAAAAGTGGTTGTCAAATTAGTTGTCAAAAAATGGTTGTCAAAGTGGTTGTCAAATTGGTTTGTCAACAAGTGGTTGTCAAAAGTGGTTGTCAAAAGTGGTTGTCAAATTGGTTGTCAAAAATGGTTGTCAAAGTGGTTGTCAAAATGGTTGTCAAAAGTGCTTGTCAAAAGTGCTTGTCAAATTGGTTGTCAAAGAATGGTTGTCAAAGTGGTAGTCAAAAGTGGTTGTCAAATGGGTTGTCAAAAAGTGGTTGTCAAATTGGTTGTCAAAAAGTGGTTGTCAAAGTGGTTGTCAATTTGGGTTTTGGTTGCCAAAAGTGGTTGTCAAATTGGTTGTCAAATTGGTTGTCAAAAGTGGTTGTCAAAGTGGTTGTCAAAAGTGCTTGTCAAAAGTGCTTGTCAAATTGGTTGTCAAAAGAGGTTGTCAAATTGGTTGTAAAAATTGTTTGTCAAAGTGGTTGTCAAATTGGTTGTCAAAAGTGGTTGTCAAATTGGTTGTCAAAAGTGGTTGTCCAAAAGTGGTTATGCAAAGTTGTTGTCAAAAGTGTTTGTCAAAGTGGTTGTCAAAAGTGCTTGTCAAAAGTGCTTGTCAAATTGGTTGTCAAAAGTGGTTGTCAAATTGGTTGTCAAAAGTGGTTGTTAAAAAGTGGTTGACAAAGTGGTTATCAAAATGGTTGTCAAAAAATGGTTGTCAAAGTGTTTGTCAAATGTGGTTGTCAAATGGGTTGTCAAAAAGTGGTTTTCAAACGTGGTTGTTAAATTGGTTGTCATAAGTGGTTGTTAAATTGGTTGTCATAAGTGGTTGTTAAATTGGTTGTCAAAAGTGTTTGTCAAAGTGGTTGTCAAATTGGTTGTCAAATGTGGTTTTCAAATTTGGTTGTTAAAAAGTGGATGTAAAAAGTGGTTACTAAAGTGGTTGTCAAAAGTGTTTGTCAAATTGGTTGTCAAAAATGGTTGTCAAAGTGGTTGTCAAATTGGTTGTCAAAAGTGGTTGTCATATTTGTTTTCAAAGTGGTTGTGAAACTGGTTGTCAAAAGTGGCTGTAAAAAGTAGTTGTCAAAGTGGTTGTCAAATTGGTTGTCAAGTTGGTTGTCAAAAAATGGTTGTCAAAGTGTTTGTCAAATGTGGTTGTCAAATGGGTTGTCAAAAAGTGGTTGTCAAAAGTGGTTGTTAAATTGGTTGTCATAAGTGGTTGTTAAATTGGTTGTCAAAAGAGGTTGTCAAAGTGGTTGTCAAATTGGTTGTCAAATGTGGTTTTCAAATTTGGTTGTTAAAAAGTGGATGTAAAAAGTGGTTGTTAAAGTGGTTGTCAAAAGTGGTTGTCAAATTGGTTGTCAAATTGGTTGTCAAAAATGGTTGTCAAAGTGGTTGTCAAATTGGTTGTCAAATTGGTTGTCAAATTGGTTGTCAAAAGTGGCTGTCAAAGTGGTTGTCAAAAAGTGGTTATCATTGTGGTTGTCAAATTGGTTGTCAAAAGTGGTTATCAAAAGTGGTTGTTAAATTGGTTGTCAAAAGTGGTTGTCAAAGTGGTTGTCAAAGTGGTTGTTAAAAGTGATTTTCAAATTTGTCAAAAGTGGTTGTTAAATTGGTTGTCAAAAGTGGTTGTCAAAGTGGTTGTCAAATTGGTTGTGAAAAGTGGTTTTCAAATTTGGTTGTTAAAAGTGGTTGTAAAAAGTGATTGTCAAATTGGTTGTCAAAAAGTAGTTGTCAAAGTGGTTGTCAATTTGGGTTTTGGTTGTCAATTGTGGTTGTCAAAGTGGTTTTCAAATTGGTTGTCAAACTTGGTTGTCAAAAGGGGTTCTCAAATTGGTTGTAAAAAGTGTTTGTCAAAGTGGTTGTCAAATTGGTTGTAAAAAGTGTTTGTCAAAGTGGTTGTCAAATTGGCTGTCAAAAGTGGTTGTTAAAGTGATTGTCAAATTGGTTGTCAAAAGTGGTTGTCATATTTGTTGTCAAAATGGTTGTCAAATTGGATGTCAAAAGTGGTTGTTAAAAAGTGGTTGCCATAGTGGTTATCAAATTGGTTGTCAAAAAATGGTTGTCAAAGTGTTTATCAAAAGTGGTTGTCAAATGGGTTGTCAAAAAGTGGTTGTCAAATATGGTTGTCAAAGTGGTTGTCAAAATGTTTGTCAAAAGTGTTTGTCAAATTGGTAGTCAAGTTGGTTGTCAAATATGGTTGTCAAAGTGGCTGTCAAAATGTTTGTCAAAAGTGTTTGTCAAATTGGTAGTCAAGTTGGTTGTCAAAAGTGGTTGTCAAAGTGGTTGTCAAAAGTACTTGTCAAAAGAGCTTGTCAAATTGGTTGTCAAAAGAGGTTGTCAAATTGGTTGTAAAAATTGTTTGTCAAAATGGTTGTCAAATTGGATGTCAAAAGTGGTTGTCAAATTGGTTGTCAAAAGTGGTTGTCCAAAAGTGGTTATCCAAAGTTGTTGTCAAAAAAGGTTGTCAAAGTGGTTGTCAAAAGTGCTTGTCAAAAGTGCTTGTCAAATTGGTTGTCAAAAGCGGTTGTCAAATTGGTTGTAAAAATTGTTTGTCAAAGTGGTTGTCAAAGTGGTTGTCAAATTGGTTGTCAAAAGTGGTTGTCAAATTGGTTGTCAAAAGTGGTTGTTAAAAAGTGGTTGACAAAGTGGTTATCAAAATGGTTGTCAAAAAATGGTTGTCAAAGTGTTTGTCAAATGTGGTTGTCAAATGGGTTGTCAAAAAGTGGTTTTCAAACGTGGTTGTTAAATTGGTTGTCATAAGTTGTTGTTAAATTGGTTGTCATAAGTGGTTGTTAAATTGGTTGTCAAATGTGGTTTTCAAATTTGGTTGTTAAAAAGTGGATGTAAAAAGTGGTTGCTAAAGTGGTTGTCAAAAGTGTTTGTCAAATTGGTTGTCAAATTGGTTGTCAAAAATGGTTGTCAAATTGGTTGTCAAAAGTGGTTGTCATATTTGTTGTCAAAGTGGTTGCGAAACTGGTTGTCAAAAGTGGCTGTAAAAAGTGGTTGTCAAAGTGGTTGTCAAAGTGGTTGTCAAATTGGTTGTCAAGTTGGTTGTCAAAATGGTTGTCAAATTGGTTTGTCAACAAGTGGTTGTCAAAAGTGGTTGTCAAAGTTTTTGTCAAATTGATTGTTAAAAGTGGTTTTCAAATTTGGTTGTTAAAAAGTGGTTGTAAAAAGTGGTTGTAAAAAGTGGTTGTCAAAGTGGTTGTCAAAAGTGGTTGTCAAATTGGTATTCAAATATGGTTGTCAAAATGGTTGTCAAAATGATTGTCAAAAGTGGTTGTCAAAGTGGTAGTCAAAATGGTTGTCAGAAGTGGTTGTCAAATTGGTTGTCAAAAGTGGTAGTCAAAAGTGGTTGTCATATTGGTTGTCAAAGTGGTTGTCAAATTAGCTGTCATATTTGTTGTCAAAGTGGTTGTAAAGAAGTGGTTGTCCAATTGGTTGTCAAAAAGTGGTTGTCAAAAGTGGTTGTCAAATTAGTTGTCAAAAAATGGTTGTCAAAGTGGTTGTCAAATTTTTTTGTCAACAAGTGGTTGTCAAAAGTGGTTGTCAAATTGGTTGTCAAAAATGGTTGTCAAAGTGGTTGTCAAAATGGTTGTCAAAAGTGCTTGTCAAAAGTGCTTGTCAAATTGGTTGTCAAAGAATGGTTGTCAAAGTGGTAGTCAAAAGTGGTTGTCAAATGGGTTGTCAAAAAGTGGTTGTCAAATTGGTTGTCAAAAAGTGGTTGTCAAAGTGGTTGTCAATTTGGGTTTTGGTTGCCAAAAGTGGTTGTCAAATTGGTTGTCAAATTGGTTGTCAAAAGTGGTTGTCAAAGTGCTTGTCAAAAGTGCTTGTCAAAAGTGCTTGTCAAATTGGTTGTCAAAAGAGGTTGTCAAATTGGTTGTAAAAATTGTTTGTCAAAGTGGTTGTCAAATTGGTTGTCAAAAGTGGTTGTCAAATTGGCTGTCAAAAGTGGTTGTTAAAGTGATTGTCAAATTGGTTGTCAAAAGTGGTTGTCATATTTGTTGTCAAAATGGTTGTCAAATTGGATGTCAAAAGTGGTTGTTAAAAAGTGGTTGCCATAGTGGTTATCAAATTGGTTGTCAAAAAATGGTTGTCAAAGTGTTTATCAAAAGTGGTTGTCAAATGGGTTGTCAAAAAGTGGTTGTCAAATATGGTTGTCAAAGTGGTTGTCAAAATGTTTGTCAAAAGTGTTTGTCAAATTGGTAGTCAAGTTGGTTGTCAAATATGGTTGTCAAAGTGGTTGTCAAAATGTTTGTCAAAAGTGTTTGTCAAATTGGTAGTCAAGTTGGTTGTCAAAAGTGGTTGTCAAAGTGGTTGTCAAAAGTACTTGTCAAAAGAGCTTGTCAAATTGGTTGTCAAAAGAGGTTGTCAAATTGGTTGTAAAAATTGTTTGTCAAAATGGTTGTCAAATTGGATGTCAAAAGTGGTTGTCAAATTGGTTGTCAAAAGTGGTTGTCCAAAAGTGGTTATCCAAAGTTGTTGTCAAAAAAGGTTGTCAAAGTGGTTGTCAAAAGTGCTTGTCAAAAGTGCTTGTCAAATTGGTTGTCAAAAGCGGTTGTCAAATTGGTTGTAAAAATTGTTTGTCAAAGTGGTTGTCAAAGTGGTTGTCAAATTGGTTGTCAAAAGTGGTTGTCAAATTGGTTGTCAAAAGTGGTTGTTAAAAAGTGGTTGACAAAGTGGTTATCAAAATGGTTGTCAAAAAATGGTTGTCAAAGTGTTTGTCAAATGTGGTTGTCAAATGGGTTGTCAAAAAGTGGTTTTCAAACGTGGTTGTTAAATTGGTTGTCATAAGTTGTTGTTAAATTGGTTGTCATAAGTGGTTGTTAAATTGGTTGTCAAATGTGGTTTTCAAATTTGGTTGTTAAAAAGTGGATGTAAAAAGTGGTTGCTAAAGTGGTTGTCAAAAGTGTTTGTCAAATTGGTTGTCAAATTGGTTGTCAAAAATGGTTGTCAAAGTGGTTGTCAAATTGGTTGTCAAGTTGGTTGTCAAAATGGTTGTCAAATTGGTTTGTCAACAAGTGGTTGTCAAAAGTGGTTGTCAAAGTTTTTGTCAAATTGATTGTTAAAAGTGGTTTTCAAATTTGGTTGTTAAAAAGTGGTTGTAAAAAGTGGTTGTAAAAAGTGGTTGTCAAAGTGGTTGTCAAAAGTGGTTGTCAAATTGGTATTCAAATATGGTTGTCAAAATGGTTGTCAAAATGATTGTCAAAAGTGGTTGTCAAAGTGGTAGTCAAAATGGTTGTCAGAAGTGGTTGTCAAATTGGTTGTCAAAAGTGGTAGTCAAAAGTGGTTGTCATATTGGTTGTCAAAGTGGTTGTCAAATTAGCTGTCATATTTGTTGTCAAAGTGGTTGTAAAGAAGTGGTTGTCCAATTGGTTGTCAAAAAGTGGTTGTCAAAAGTGGTTGTCAAATTAGTTGTCAAAAAATGGTTGTCAAAGTGGTTGTCAAATTTTTTTGTCAACAAGTGGTTGTCAAAAGTGGTTGTCAAATTGGTTGTCAAAAATGGTTGTCAAAGTGGTTGTCAAAATGGTTGTCAAAAGTGCTTGTCAAAAGTGCTTGTCAAATTGGTTGTCAAAGAATGGTTGTCAAAGTGGTAGTCAAAAGTGGTTGTCAAATGGGTTGTCAAAAAGTGGTTGTCAAATTGGTTGTCAAAAAGTGGTTGTCAAAGTGGTTGTCAATTTGGGTTTTGGTTGCCAAAAGTGGTTGTCAAATTGGTTGTCAAATTGGTTGTCAAAAGTGGTTGTCAAAGTGCTTGTCAAAAGTGCTTGTCAAAAGTGCTTGTCAAATTGGTTGTCAAAAGAGGTTGTCAAATTGGTTGTAAAAATTGTTTGTCAAAGTGGTTGTCAAATTGGTTGTCAAAAGTGGTTGTCAAATTGGTTGTCAAAAGTGGTTGTCCAAAAGTGGTTATTCAAAGTTGTTGTCAAAAGTGTTTGTCAAAGTGGTTGTCAAAAGTGCTTGTCAAAAGTGCTTGTCAAATTGGTTGTCAAAAGTGGTTGTCAAATTGGTTGTCAAAAGTGGTTGTTAAAAAGTGGTTGACAAAGTGGTTATCAAAATGGTTGTCAAAAAATGGTTGTCAAAGTGTTTGTCAAATGTGGTTGTCAAATGGGTTGTCAAAAAGTGGTTTTCAAACGTGGTTGTTAAATTGGTTGTCATAAGTGGTTGTTAAATTGGTTGTCATAAGTGGTTGTTAAATTGGTTGTCAAAAGTGGTTGTCAAAGTGGTTGTCAAATTGGTTGTCAAATGTGGTTTTCAAATTTGGTTGTTAAAAAGTGGATGTAAAAAGTGGTTGCTAAAGTGGTTGTCAAAAGTGTTTGTCAAATTGGTTGTCAAATTGGTTGTCAAAAATGGTTGTCAAAGTGGTTGTCAAATTAGTTGTCAAAAGTGGTTGTCAAATTAGCTGTCATATTTGTTGTCAAAGTGGTTGTAAAGAAGTGGTTGTCCAATTGGTTGTCAAAAAGTGGTTGTCAAAAGTGGTTGTCAAATTAGTTGTCAAAAAATGGTTGTCAAAGTGGTTGTCAAATTGGTTTGTCAACAAGTGGTTGTCAAAAGTGGTTGTCAAAAGTGGTTGTCAAATTGGTTGTCAAAAATGGTTGTCAAAGTGGTTGTCAAAATGGTTGTCAAAAGTGCTTGTCAAAAGTGCTTGTCAAATTGGTTGTCAAAGAATGGTTGTCAAAGTGGTAGTCAAAAGTGGTTGTCAAATGGGTTGTCAAAAAGTGGTTGTCAAATTGGTTGTCAAAAAGTGGTTGTCAAAGTGGTTGTCAATTTGGGTTTTGGTTGCCAAAAGTGGTTGTCAAATTGGTTGTCAAATTGGTTGTCAAAAGTGGTTGTCAAAGTGGTTGTCAAAAGTGCTTGTCAAAAGTGCTTGTCAAATTGGTTGTCAAAAGTGGTTGTCAAATTGGTTGTCAAAAGTGGTTGTCCAAAAGTGGTTATCCAAAGTTGTTGTCAAAAGTGTTTGTCAAAGTGGTTGTCAAAAGTGCTTGTCAAAAGTGCTTGTCAAATTGGTTGTCAAAAGTGGTTGTCAAATTGGTTTGCAAAAGTGGTTGTTAAAAAGTGGTTGACAAAGTGGTTATCAAAATGGTTGTCAAAAAATGGTTGTCAAAGTGTTTGTCAAATGTGGTTGTCAAATGGGTTGTCAAAAAGTGGTTTTCAAACGTGGTTGTTAAATTGGTTGTCATAAGTGGTTGTTAAATTGGTTGTCATAAGTGGTTGTTAAATTGGTTGTCAAAAGTGTTTGTCAAAGTGGTTGTCAAATTGGTTGTCAAATGTGGTTTTCAAATTTGGTTGTTAAAAAGTGGATGTAAAAAGTGGTTGCTAAAGTGGTTGTCAAAAGTGATTGTCAAATTGGTTGTCAAAAATGGTTGTCAAAGTGGTTGTCAAATTGGTTGTCAAAAGTGGTTGTCATATTTGTTGTCAAAGTGGTTGTGAAACTGGTTGTTAAAAGTGGCTGTAAAAAGTGGTTGTCAAAGTGGTTGTCAAATTGGTTGTCAAGTTGGTTGTCAAAATGGTTGTCAAATTGGTTTGTCAACAAGTGGTTGTCAAAAGTGGTTGTCAAAGTTTTTGTCAAATTGATTGTTAAAAGTGGTTTTCAAATTTGGTTGTTAAAAAGTGGTTGTAAAAAGTGGTTGTAAAAAGTGGTTGTCAAAGTGGTTGTCAAAAGTGGTTGTCAAATTGGTATTCAAATATGGTTGTCAAAATGATTGTCAAAAGTGGTTGTCAAAGTGGTAGTCAAAATGGTTGTCAGAAGTGGTTGTCAAATTGGTTGTCAAAAGTGGTTGTCAAAAGTGGTTGTCATATTGGTTGTCAAAGTGGTTGTCAAATTAGCTGTCATATTTGTTGTCAAAGTGGTTGTAAAGAAGTGGTTGTCCAATTGGTTGTCAAATGGGTTGTCAAAAAGTGGTTGTCAAAAGTGGTTGTCAAATTAGTTGTCAAAAAATGGTTGTCAAAGTGGTTGTCAAATTGGTTTGTCAACAAGTGGTTGTCAAAAGTGGTTGTCAAAAGTGGTTGTCAAATTGGTTGTCAAAAATGGTTGTCAAAAGTGCTTGTCAAAAGTGCTTGTCAAAAGTGCTTGTCAAATTGGTTGTCAAAGAATGGTTGTCAAAGTGGTAGTCAAAAGTGGTTGTCAAATGGGTTGTCAAAAAGTGGTTGTCAAATTGGTTGTCAAAAAGTGGTTGTCAAAGTGGTTGTCAATTTGGGTTTTGGTTGCCAAAAGGGGTTGTCAAATTGGTTGTCAAATTGGTTGTCAAATTGGTTGTCAAAAGTGGTTGTCAAATTAGTTGTCAAAAAATGGTTGTCAATATGGTTGTCAAATTGGTTGTCAAAAAGTGGTTGTCAAATTAATTGTCAAAAGTGGTTGTCAAATTGGTTGTCAAAAGTGGTTGTCAAAACTGGTTGTCAAAGTGGTTGTCAATTTGGGTTTTGGTTGCCAAAAGGGGTTGTCAAATTGGTTGTCAAATTGGTTGTCAAATTGGTTGTCAAAAGTGGTTGTCAAATTAGTTGTCAAAAAATGGTTGTCAATATGGTTGTCAAATTGGTTGTCAAAAAGTGGTTGTCAAATTAATTGTCAAAAGTGGTTGTCAAATTGGTTGTCAAAAGTGGTTGTCAAAACTGGTTGTCAAAGTGGTTGTCAAAATAGTTTTCAAAAAATGGTTGTCAAAAGTGGTTGTCCAAAAGTGGTTATCCAAAGTGGTTGTCAAAAGTGGTTGTCAAAGTGCTTGTCAAAAGTGCTTGTCAAAAGTGCTTGTCAAATTGGTTGTCAAAAGTGGTTGTCAAATTGGTTGTAAAAATTGTTTGTCAAAGTGGTTGTCAAATTGGTTGTCAAAAGTGGTTGACAAATTGGTTGTCAAAAGTGGTTGTTAAAAAGTGGTTGACAAAGTGGTTATCAAAATGGTTGTCAAAAAATGGTTATCAAAGTGTTTGTCAAATGTGGTTGTCAAATGGGTTGTCAAAAAGTGGTTGTCAAACGTGGTTGTTAAATTGGTTGTCATAAGTGGTTGTTAAATTGGTTGTCAAAAGTGGTTGTCAAAGTGGTTGTCAAATTGGTTGTCAAATGTGGTTTTCAAATTTGGTTGTTAAAAAGTGGATGTAAAAAGTGGTTGCTAAAGTGGTTGTCAAAAGTGTTTGTCAAATTGGTTGTCAAATTGGTTGTCAAAAATGGTTGTCAAAGTGGTTGTCAAATTGGTTGTCAAAAGTGGTTGTCATATTTGTTGTCAAAGTGGTTGTCAAATTGGTTGTCAAAAGTGGCTGTTAAAAGTGGTTGTCAAAAGTGCTTGTCAAAAGTGCTTGTCAAATTGGTTGTCAAAGAATGGTTGTCAAAGTGGTAGTCAAAAGTGGTTGTCAAATGGGTTGTCAAAAAGTGGTTGTCAAATTGGTTGTCAAAAAGTGGTTGTCAAAGTGGTTGTCAAATTGGTTGTCAAAAGTGGTTGTCAAAGTGGTTGTCAAAAGTGCTTGTCAAAAGTGCTTGTCAAATTGGTTGTCAAAAGAGGTTGTCAAATTGGTTGTAAAAATTGTTTGTCAAAGTGGTTGTCAAATTGGTTGTCAAAAGTGGTTGTCAAATTGGTTGTCAAAAGTGGTTGTCCAAAAGTGGTTATCCAAAGTTGTTGTCAAAAGTGTTTGTCAAAGTGGTTGTCAAAAGTGCTTGTCAAAAGTGCTTGTCAAATTGGTTGTCAAAAGCGGTTGTCAAATTGGTTGTAAAAATTGTTTGTCAAAGTGGTTGTCAAATTGGTTGTCAAAAGTGGTTGTCAAATTGGTTGTCAAAAGTGGTTGTTAAAAAGTGGTTGACAAAGTGGTTATCAAAATGGTTGTCAAAAAATTATTGTCAAAGTGTTTGTCAAATGTGGTTGTCAAATGGGTTGTCAAAAAGTGGTATTCAAACGTGGTTGTTAAATTGGTTGTCATAAGTGGTTGTTAAATTGGTTGTCATTAGTGGTTGTTAAATTGGTTGTCAAAAGTGTTTGTCAAATTGGTAGTCAAGTTGGTTGTCAAATATGGTTGTCAAAGTGGTTGTCAAAATGTTTGTCAAAAGTGTTTGTCAAATTGGTAGTCAAGTTGGTTGTCAAAAGTGGTTGTCAAAGTGGTTGTCAAAAGTACTTGTCAAAAGAGCTTGTCAAATTGGTTGTCAAAAGAGGTTGTCAAATTGGTTGTAAAAATTGTTTGTCAAAATGGTTGTCAAATTGGTTGTCAAAAGTGGTTGTCAAATTGGTTGTCAAAAGTGGTTGTCCAAAAGTGGTTATCCAAAGTTGTTGTCAAAAAAGGTTGTCAAAGTGGTTGTCAAAAGTGCTTGTCAAAAGTGCTTGTCAAATTGGTTGTCAAAAGCGGTTGTCAAATTGGTTGTAAAAATTGTTTGTCAAAGTAGTTGTCAAAGTGGTTGTCAAATTGGTTGTCAAAAGTGGTTGTCAAATTGGTTGTCAAAAGTGGTTGTTAAAAAGTGGTTGACAAAGTGGTTATCAAAATGGTTGTCAAAAAATGGTTGTCAAAGTGTTTGTCAAATGTGGTTGTCAAATGGGTTGTCAAAAAGTGGTTTTCAAACGTGGTTGTTAAATTGGTTGTCATAAGTTGTTGTTAAATTGGTTGTCATAAGTGGTTGTTAAATTGGTTGTCAAATGTGGTTTTCAAATTTGGTTGTTAAAAAGTGGATGTAAAAAGTGGTTGCTAAAGTGGTTGTCAAAAGTGTTTGTCAAATTGGTTGTCAAATTGGTTGTCAAAAATGGTTGTCAAAGTGGTTGTCAAATTGGTTGTCAAAAGTGGTTGTCATATTTGTTGTCAAAGTGGTTGCGAAACTGGTTGTCAAAAGTGGCTGTAAAAAGTGGTTGTCAAAGTGGTTGTCAAATTGGTTGTCAAGTTGGTTGTCAAAATGGTTGTCAAATTGGTTTGTCAACAAGTGGTTGTCAAAAGTGGTTGTCAAAGTTTTTGTCAAATTGATTGTTAAAAGTGGTTTTCAAATTTGGTTGTTAAAAAGTGGTTGTAAAAAGTGGTTGTAAAAAGTGGTTGTCAAAGTGGTTGTCAAAAGTGGTTGTCAAATTGGTATTCAAATATGGTTGTCAAAATGGTTGTCAAAATGATTGTCAAAAGTGGTTGTCAAAGTGGTAGTCAAAATGGTTGTCAGAAGTGGTTGTCAAATTGGTTGTCAAAAGTGGTAGTCAAAAGTGGTTGTCATATTGGTTGTCAAAGTGGTTGTCAAATTAGCTGTCATATTTGTTGTCAAAGTGGTTGTAAAGAAGTGGTTGTCCAATTGGTTGTCAAAAAGTGGTTGTCAAAAGTGGTTGTCAAATTAGTTGTCAAAAAATGGTTGTCAAAGTGGTTGTCAAATTGGTTTGTCAACAAGTGGTTGTCAAAAGTGGTTGTCAAAAGTGGTTGTCAAATTGGTTGTCAAAAATGGTTGTCAAAGTGGTTGTCAAAATGGTTGTCAAAAGTGCTTGTCAAAAGTGCTTGTCAAATTGGTTGTCAAAGAATGGTTGTCAAAGTGGTAGTCAAAAGTGGTTGTCAAATGGGTTGTCAAAAAGTGGTTGTCAAATTGGTTGTCAAAAAGTGGTTGTCAAAGTGGTTGTCAATTTGGGTTTTGGTTGCCAAAAGTGGTTGTCAAATTGGTTGTCAAATTGGTTGTCAAAAGTGGTTGTCAAAGTGGTTGTCAAAAGTGCTTGTCAAAAGTGCTTGTCAAATTGGTTGTCAAAAGAGGTTGTCAAATTGGTTGTAAAAATTGTTTGTCAAAGTGGTTGTCAAATTGGTTGTCAAAAGTGGTTGTCAAATTGGTTGTCAAAAGTGGTTGTCCAAAAGTGGTTATTCAAAGTTGTTGTCAAAAGTGTTTGTCAAAGTGGTTGTCAAAAGTGCTTGTCAAAAGTGCTTGTCAAATTGGTTGTCAAAAGTGGTTGTCAAATTGGTTGTCAAAAGTGGTTGTTAAAAAGTGGTTGACAAAGTGGTTATCAAAATGGTTGTCAAAAAATGGTTGTCAAAGTGTTTGTCAAATGTGGTTGTCAAATGGGTTGTCAAAAAGTGGTTTTCAAACGTGGTTGTTAAATTGGTTGTCATAAGTGGTTGTTAAATTGGTTGTCATAAGTGGTTGTTAAATTGGTTGTCAAAAGTGGTTGTCAAAGTGGTTGTCAAATTGGTTGTCAAATGTGGTTTTCAAATTTGGTTGTTAAAAAGTGGATGTAAAAAGTGGTTGCTAAAGTGGTTGTCAAAAGTGTTTGTCAAATTGGTTGTCAAATTGGTTGTCAAAAATGGTTGTCAAAGTGGTTGTCAAATTGGTTGTCAAAAGTGGTTGTCAAATTAGCTGTCATATTTGTTGTCAAAGTGGTTGTAAAGAAGTGGTTGTCCAATTGGTTGTCAAAAAGTGGTTGTCAAAAGTGGTTGTCAAATTAGTTGTCAAAAATTGGTTGTCAAAGTGGTTGTCAAATTGGTTTGTCAACAAGTGGTTGTCAAAAGTGGTTGTCAAAAGTGGTTGTCAAATTGGTTGTCAAAAATGGTTGTCAAAGTGGTTGTCAAAATGGTTGTCAAAAGTGCTTGTCAAAAGTGCTTGTCAAATTGGTTGTCAAAGAATGGTTGTCAAAGTGGTAGTCAAAAGTGGTTGTCAAATGGGTTGTCAAAAAGTGGTTGTCAAATTGGTTGTCAAAAAGTGGTTGTCAAAGTGGTTGTCAATTTGGGTTTTGGTTGCCAAAAGTGGTTGTCAAATTGGTTGTCAAATTGGTTGTCAAAAGTGGTTGTCAAAGTGGTTGTCAAAAGTGCTTGTCAAAAGTGCTTGTCAAATTGGTTGTCAAAAGAGGTTGTCAAATTGGTTGTAAAAATTGTTTGTCAAAGTGGTTGTCAAATTGGTTGTCAAAAGTGGTTGTCAAATTGGTTGTCAAAAGTGGTTGTCCAAAAGTGGTTATCCAAAGTTGTTGTCAAAAGTGTTTGTCAAAGTGGTTGTCAAGAGTGCTTGTCAAAAGTGCTTGTCAAATTGGTTGTCAAAAGTGGTTGTCAAATTGGTTGTCAAAAGTGGTTGTTAAAAAGTGGTTGACAAAGTGGTTATCAAAATGGTTGTCAAAAAATGGTTGTCAAAGTGTTTGTCAAATGTGGTTGTCAAATGGGTTGTCAAAAAGTGGTTTTCAAACGTGGTTGTTAAATTGGTTGTCATAAGTGGTTGTTAAATTGGTTGTCATAAGTGGTTGTTAAATTGGTTGTTAAAAGTGTTTGTCAAAGTGGTTGTCAAATTGGTTGTCAAATGTGGTTTTCAAATTTGGTTGTTAAAAAGTGGATGTAAAAAGTGGTTGCTAAAGTGGTTGTCAAAAGTGTTTGTCAAATTGGTTGTCAAAAATGGTTGTCAAAGTGGTTGTCAAATTGGTTGTCAAAAGTGGTTGTCATATTTGTTGTCAAAGTGGTTGTGAAACTGGTTGTCAAAAGTGGCTGTAAAAAGTGGTTGTCAAAGTGGTTGTCAAATTGGTTGTCAAGTTGGTTGTCAAAATGGTTGTCAAATTGGTTTGTCAACAAGTGGTTGTCAAAAGTGGTTGTCAAAGTTTTTGTCAAATTGATTGTTAAAAGTGGTTTTCAAATTTGGTTGTTAAAAAGTGGTTGTAAAAAGTGGTTGTAAAAAGTGGTTGTCAAAGTGGTTGTCAAAAGTGGTTGTCAAATTGGTATTCAAATATGGTTGTCAAAATGATTGTCAAAAGTGGTTGTCAAAGTGGTAGTCAAAATGGTTGTCAGAAGTGGTTGTCAAATTGGTTGTCAAAAGTGGTTGTCAAAAGTGGTTGTCATATTGGTTGTCAAAGTGGTTGTCAAATTAGCTGTCATATTTGTTGTCAAAGTGGTTGTAAAGAAGTGGTTGTCCAATTGGTTGTCAAATGGGTTGTCAAAAAGTGGTTGTCAAAAGTGGTTGTCAAATTAGTTGTCAAAAAATGGTTGTCAAAGTGGTTGTCAAATTGGTTTGTCAACAAGTGGTTGTCAAAAGTGGTTGTCAAAAGTGGTTGTCAAATTGGTTGTCAAAAATGGTTGTCAAAAGTGCTTGTCAAAAGTGCTTGTCAAAAGTGCTTGTCAAAAGTGCTTGTCAAATTGGTTGTCAAAGAATGGTTGTCAAAGTGGTAGTCAAAAGTGGTTGTCAAATGGGTTGTCAAAAAGTGGTTGTCAAATTGGTTGTCAAAAAGTGGTTGTCAAAGTGGTTGTCAATTTGGGTTTTGGTTGCCAAAAGGGGTTGTCAAATTGGTTGTCAAATTGGTTGTCAAATTGGTTGTCAAAAGTGGTTGTCAAATTAGTTGTCAAAAAATGGTTGTCAATATGGTTGTCAAATTGGTTGTCAAAAAGTGGTTGTCAAATTAATTGTCAAAAGTGGTTGTCAAATTGGTTGTCAAAAGTGGTTGTCAAAACTGGTTGTCAAAGTGGTTGTCAAAATAGTTTTCAAAAAATGGTTGTCAAAAGTGGTTGTCCAAAAGTGGTTATCCAAAGTGGTTGTCAAAAGTGGTTGTCAAAGTGCTTGTCAAAAGTGCTTGTCAAAAGTGCTTGTCAAATTGGTTGTCAAAAGTGGTTGTCAAATTGGTTGTAAAAATTGTTTGTCAAAGTGGTTGTCAAATTGGTTGTCAAAAGTGGTTGACAAATTGGTTGTCAAAAGTGGTTGTTAAAAAGTGGTTGACAAAGTGGTTATCAAAATGGTTGTCAAAAAATGGTTATCAAAGTGTTTGTCAAATGTGGTTGTCAAATGGGTTGTCAAAAAGTGGTTGTCAAACGTGGTTGTTAAATTGGTTGTCATAAGTGGTTGTTAAATTGGTTGTCAAAAGTGGTTGTCAAAGTGGTTGTCAAATTGGTTGTCAAATGTGGTTTTCAAATTTGGTTGTTAAAAAGTGGATGTAAAAAGTGGTTGCTAAAGTGGTTGTCAAAAGTGTTTGTCAAATTGGTTGTCAAATTGGTTGTCAAAAATGGTTGTCAAAGTGGTTGTCAAATTGGTTGTCAAAAGTGGTTGTCATATTTGTTGTCAAAGTGGTTGTCAAATTGGTTGTCAAAAGTGGCTGTTAAAAGTGGTTGTCAAAAGTGCTTGTCAAAAGTGCTTGTCAAATTGGTTGTCAAAGAATGGTTGTCAAAGTGGTAGTCAAAAGTGGTTGTCAAATGGGTTGTCAAAAAGTGGTTGTCAAATTGGTTGTCAAAAAGTGGTTGTCAAAGTGGTTGTCAAATTGGTTGTCAAAAGTGGTTGTCAAAGTGGTTGTCAAAAGTGCTTGTCAAAAGTGCTTGTCAAATTGGTTGTCAAAAGAGGTTGTCAAATTGGTTGTAAAAATTGTTTGTCAAAGTGGTTGTCAAATTGGTTGTCAAAAGTGGTTGTCAAATTGGTTGTCAAAAGTGGTTGTCCAAAAGTGGTTATCCAAAGTTGTTGTCAAAAGTGTTTGTCAAAGTGGTTGTCAAAAGTGCTTGTCAAAAGTGCTTGTCAAATTGGTTGTCAAAAGCGGTTGTCAAATTGGTTGTAAAAATTGTTTGTCAAAGTGGTTGTCAAATTGGTTGTCAAAAGTGGTTGTCAAATTGGTTGTCAAAAGTGGTTGTTAAAAAGTGGTTGACAAAGTGGTTATCAAAATGGTTGTCAAAAAATTGTTGTCAAAGTGTTTGTCAAATGTGGTTGTCAAATGGGTTGTCAAAAAGTGGTTTTCAAACGTGGTTGTTAAATTGGTTGTCATAAGTGGTTGTTAAATTGGTTGTCATTAGTGGTTGTTAAATTGGTTGTCAAAAGTGTTTGTCAAATTGGTAGTCAAGTTGGTTGTCAAATATGGTTGTCAAAGTGGTTGTCAAAATGTTTGTCAAAAGTGTTTGTCAAATTGGTAGTCAAGTTGGTTGTCAAAAGTGGTTGTCAAAGTGGTTGTCAAAAGTACTTGTCAAAAGAGCTTGTCAAATTGGTTGTCAAAAGAGGTTGTCAAATTGGTTGTAAAAATTGTTTGTCAAAATGGTTGTCAAATTGGTTGTCAAAAGTGGTTGTCAAATTGGTTGTCAAAAGTGGTTGTCCAAAAGTGGTTATCCAAAGTTGTTGTCAAAAAAGGTTGTCAAAGTGGTTGTCAAAAGTGCTTGTCAAAAGTGCTTGTCAAATTGGTTGTCAAAAGCGGTTGTCAAATTGGTTGTAAAAATTGTTTGTCAAAGTGGTTGTCAAAGTGGTTGTCAAATTGGTTGTCAAAAGTGGTTGTCAAATTGGTTGTCAAAAGTGGTTGTTAAAAAGTGGTTGACAAAGTGGTTATCAAAATGGTTGTCAAAAAATGGTTGTCAAAGTGTTTGTCAAATGTGGTTGTCAAATGGGTTGTCAAAAAGTGGTTTTCAAACGTGGTTGTTAAATTGGTTGTCATAAGTTGTTGTTAAATTGGTTGTCATAAGTGGTTGTTAAATTGGTTGTCAAATGTGGTTTTCAAATTTGGTTGTTAAAAAGTGGATGTAAAAAGTGGTTGCTAAAGTGGTTGTCAAAAGTGTTTGTCAAATTGGTTGTCAAATTGGTTGTCAAAAATGGTTGTCAAAGTGGTTGTCAAATTGGTTGTCAAAAGTGGTTGTCATATTTGTTGTCAAAGTGGTTGCGAAACTGGTTGTCAAAAGTGGCTGTAAAAAGTGGTTGTCAAAGTGGTTGTCAAATTGGTTGTCAAGTTGGTTGTCAAAATGGTTGTCAAATTGGTTTGTCAACAAGTGGTTGTCAAAAGTGGTTGTCAAAGTTTTTGTCAAATTGATTGTTAAAAGTGGTTTTCAAATTTGGTTGTTAAAAAGTGGTTGTAAAAAGTGGTTGTAAAAAGTGGTTGTCAAAGTGGTTGTCAAAAGTGGTTGTCAAATTGGTATTCAAATATGGTTGTCAAAATGGTTGTCAAAATGATTGTCAAAAGTGGTTGTCAAAGTGGTAGTCAAAATGGTTGTCAGAAGTGGTTGTCAAATTGGTTGTCAAAAGTGGTAGTCAAAAGTGGTTGTCATATTGGTTGTCAAAGTGGTTGTCAAATTAGCTGTCATATTTGTTGTCAAAGTGGTTGTAAAGAAGTGGTTGTCCAATTGGTTGTCAAAAAGTGGTTGTCAAAAGTGGTTGTCAAATTAGTTGTCAAAAAATGGTTGTCAAAGTGGTTGTCAAATTGGTTTGTCAACAAGTGGTTGTCAAAAGTGGTTGTCAAAAGTGGTTGTCAAATTGGTTGTCAAAAATGGTTGTCAAAGTGGTTGTCAAAATGGTTGTCAAAAGTGCTTGTCAAAAGTGCTTGTCAAATTGGTTGTCAAAGAATGGTTGTCAAAGTGGTAGTCAAAAGTGGTTGTCAAATGGGTTGTCAAAAAGTGGTTGTCAAATTGGTTGTCAAAAAGTGGTTGTCAAAGTGGTTGTCAATTTGGGTTTTGGTTGCCAAAAGTGGTTGTCAAATTGGTTGTCAAATTGGTTGTCAAAAGTGGTTGTCAAAGTGGTTGTCAAAAGTGCTTGTCAAAAGTGCTTGTCAAATTGGTTGTCAAAAGAGGTTGTCAAATTGGTTGTAAAAATTGTTTGTCAAAGTGGTTGTCAAATTGGTTGTCAAAAGTGGTTGTCAAATTGGTTGTCAAAAGTGGTTGTCCAAAAGTGGTTATTCAAAGTGGTTGTCAAAAGTGCTTGTCAAAAGTGCTTGTCAAATTGGTTGTCAAAAGTGGTTGTCAAATTGGTTGTCAAAAGTGGTTGTTAAAAAGTGGTTGACAAAGTGGTTATCAAAATGGTTGTCAAAAAATGGTTGTCAAAGTGTTTGTCAAATGTGGTTGTCAAATGGGTTGTCAAAAAGTGGTTTTCAAACGTGGTTGTTAAATTGGTTGTCATAAGTGGTTGTTAAATTGGTTGTCATAAGTGGTTGTTAAATTGGTTGTCAAAAGTGGTTGTCAAAGTGGTTGTCCAATTGGTTGTCAAATGTGGTTTTCAAATTTGGTTGTTAAAAAGTGGATGTAAAAAGTGGTTGCTAAAGTGGTTGTCAAAAGTGTTTGTCAAATTGGTTGTCAAATTGGTTGTCAAAAATGGTTGTCAAAGTGGTTGTCAAATTGGTTGTCAAAAGTGGTTGTCAAATTAGCTGTCATATTCGTTGTCAAAGTGGTTGTAAAGAAGTGGTTGTCCAATTGGTTGTCAAAAAGTGGTTGTCAAAAGTGGTTGTCAAATTAGTTGTCAAAAAATGGTTGTCAAAGTGGTTGTCAAATTGGTTTGTCAACAAGTGGTTGTCAAAAGTGGTTGTCAAAAGTGGTTGTCAAATTGGTTGTCAAAAATGGTTGTCAAAGTGGTTGTCAAAATGGTTGTCAAAAGTGCTTGTCAAAAGTGCTTGTCAAATTGGTTGTCAAAGAATGGTTGTCAAAGTGGTAGTCAAAAGTGGTTGTCAAATGGGTTGTCAAAAAGTGGTTGTCAAATTGGTTGTCAAAAAGTGGTTGTCAAAGTGGTTGTCAATTTGGGTTTTGGTTGCCAAAAGTGGTTGTCAAATTGGTTGTCAAATTGGTTGTCAAAAGTGGTTGTCAAAGTGGTTGTCAAAAGTGCTTGTCAAAAGTGCTTGTCAAATTGGTTGTCAAAAGAGGTTGTCAAATTGGTTGTAAAAATTGTTTGTCAAAGTGGTTGTCAAATTGGTTGTCAAAAGTGGTTGTCAAATTGGTTGTCAAAAGTGGTTGTCCAAAAGTGGTTATCCAAAGTTGTTGTCAAAAGTGTTTGTCAAAGTGGTTGTCAAAAGTGCTTGTCAAAAGTGCTTGTCAAATTGGTTGTCAAAAGTGGTTGTCAAATTGGTTGTCAAAAGTGGTTGTTAAAAAGTGGTTGACAAAGTGGTTATCAAAATGGTTGTCAAAAAATGGTTGTCAAAGTGTTTGTCAAATGTGGTTGTCAAATGGGTTGTCAAAAAGTGGTTTTCAAACGTGGTTGTTAAATTGGTTGTCATAAGTGGTTGTTAAATTGGTTGTCATAAGTGGTTGTTAAATTGGTTGTCAAAAGTGTTTGTCAAAGTGGTTGTCAAATTGGTTGTCAAAAATGGTTGTCAAAGTGGTTGTCAAATTGGTTGTCAAAAGTGGTTGTCATATTTGTTGTCAAAGTGGTTGTGAAACTGGTTGTCAAAAGTGGCTGTAAAAAGTGGTTGTCAAAGTGGTTGTCAAATTGGTTGTCAAGTTGGTTGTCAAAATGGTTGTCAAATTGGTTTGTCAACAAGTGGTTGTCAAAAGTGGTTGTCAAAGTTTTTGTCAAATTGATTGTTAAAAGTGGTTTTCAAATTTGGTTGTTAAAAAGTGGTTGTAAAAAGTGGTTGTAAAAAGTGGTTGTCAAAGTGGTTGTCAAAAGTGGTTGTCAAATTGGTATTCAAATATGGTTGTCAAAATGATTGTCAAAAGTGGTTGTCAAAGTGGTAGTCAAAATGGTTGTCAGAAGTGGTTGTCAAATTGGTTGTCAAAAGTGGTTGTCAAAAGTGGTTGTCATATTGGTTGTCAAAGTGGTTGTCAAATTAGCTGTCATATTTGTTGTCAAAGTGGTTGTAAAGAAGTGGTTGTCCAATTGGTTGTCAAATGGGTTGTCAAAAAGTGGTTGTCAAAAGTGGTTGTCAAATTAGTTGTCAAAAAATGGTTGTCAAAGTGGTTGTCAAATTGGTTTGTCAACAAGTGGTTGTCAAAAGTGGTTGTCAAAAGTGGTTGTCAAATTGGTTGTCAAAAATGGTTGTCAAAAGTGCTTGTCAAAAGTGCTTGTCAAAAGTGCTTGTCAAAAGTGCTTGTCAAATTGGTTGTCAAAGAATGGTTGTCAAAGTGGTAGTCAAAAGTGGTTGTCAAATGGGTTGTCAAAAAGTGGTTGTCAAATTGGTTGTCAAAAAGTGGTTGTCAAAGTGGTTGTCAATTTGGGTTTTGGTTGCCAAAAGTGGTTGTCAAATTGGTTGTCAAATTGGTTGTCAAAAGTGGTTGTCAAAGTGGTTGTCAAAAGTGCTTGTCAAAAGTGCTTGTCAAATTGGTTGTCAAAAGAGGTTGTCAAATTGGTTGTAAAAATTGTTTGTCAAAGTGGTTGTCAAATTGGTTGTCAAAAGTGGTTGTCAAATTGGTTGTCAAAAGTGGTTGTCCAAAAGTGGTTATTCAAAGTTGTTGTCAAAAGTGTTTGTCAAAGTGGTTGTCAAAAGTGCTTGTCAAAAGTGCTTGTCAAATTGGTTGTCAAAAGTGGTTGTCAAATTGGTTGTCAAAAGTGGTTGTTAAAAAGTGGTTGACAAAGTGGTTATCAAAATGGTTGTCAAAAAATGGTTGTCAAAGTGTTTGTCAAATGTGGTTGTCAAATGGGTTGTCAAAAAGTGGTTTTCAAACGTGGTTGTTAAATTGGTTGTCATAAGTGGTTGTTAAATTGGTTGTCATAAGTGGTTGTTAAATTGGTTGTCAAAAGTGGTTGTCAAAGTGGTTGTCCAATTGGTTGTCAAATGTGGTTTTCAAATTTGGTTGTTAAAAAGTGGATGTAAAAAGTGGTTGCTAAAGTGGTTGTCAAAAGTGTTTGTCAAATTGGTTGTCAAATTGGTTGTCAAAAATGGTTGTCAAAGTGGTTGTCAAATTGGTTGTCAAAAGTGGTTGTCAAATTAGCTGTCATATTCGTTGTCAAAGTGGTTGTAAAGAAGTGGTTGTCCAATTGGTTGTCAAAAAGTGGTTGTCAAAAGTGGTTGTCAAATTAGTTGTCAAAAAATGGTTGTCAAAGTGGTTGTCAAATTGGTTTGTCAACAAGTGGTTGTCAAAAGTGGTTGTCAAAAGTGGTTGTCAAATTGGTTGTCAAAAATGGTTGTCAAAGTGGTTGTCAAAATGGTTGTCAAAAGTGCTTGTCAAAAGTGCTTGTCAAATTGGTTGTCAAAGAATGGTTGTCAAAGTGGTAGTCAAAAGTGGTTGTCAAATGGGTTGTCAAAAAGTGGTTGTCAAATTGGTTGTCAAAAAGTGGTTGTCAAAGTGGTTGTCAATTTGGGTTTTGGTTGCCAAAAGTGGTTGTCAAATTGGTTGTCAAATTGGTTGTCAAAAGTGGTTGTCAAAGTGGTTGTCAAAAGTGCTTGTCAAAAGTGCTTGTCAAATTGGTTGTCAAAAGAGGTTGTCAAATTGGTTGTAAAAATTGTTTGTCAAAGTGGTTGTCAAATTGGTTGTCAAAAGTGGTTGTCAAATTGGTTGTCAAAAGTGGTTGTCCAAAAGTGGTTATCCAAAGTTGTTGTCAAAAGTGTTTGTCAAAGTGGTTGTCAAAAGTGCTTGTCAAAAGTGCTTGTCAAATTGGTTGTCAAAAGTGGTTGTCAAATTGGTTGTCAAAAGTGGTTGTTAAAAAGTGGTTGACAAAGTGGTTATCAAAATGGTTGTCAAAAAATGGTTGTCAAAGTGTTTGTCAAATGTGGTTGTCAAATGGGTTGTCAAAAAGTGGTTTTCAAACGTGGTTGTTAAATTGGTTGTCATAAGTGGTTGTTAAATTGGTTGTCATAAGTGGTTGTTAAATTGGTTGTCAAAAGTGTTTGTCAAAGTGGTTGTCAAATTGGTTGTCAAATGTGGTTTTCAAATTTGGTTGTTAAAAAGTGGATGTAAAAAGTGGTTGCTAAAGTGGTTGTCAAAAGTGTTTGTCAAATTGGTTGTCAAAAATGGTTGTCAAAGTGGTTGTCAAATTGGTTGTCAAAAGTGGTTGTCATATTTGTTGTCAAAGTGGTTGTGAAACTGGTTGTCAAAAGTGGCTGTAAAAAGTGGTTGTCAAAGTGGTTGTCAAATTGGTTGTCAAGTTGGTTGTCAAAATGGTTGTCAAATTGGTTTGTCAACAAGTGGTTGTCAAAAGTGGTTGTCAAAGTTTTTGTCAAATTGATTGTTAAAAGTGGTTTTCAAATTTGGTTGTTAAAAAGTGGTTGTAAAAAGTGGTTGTAAAAAGTGGTTGTCAAAGTGGTTGTCAAAAGTGGTTGTCAAATTGGTATTCAAATATGGTTGTCAAAATGATTGTCAAAAGTGGTTGTCAAAGTGGTAGTCAAAATGGTTGTCAGAAGTGGTTGTCAAATTGGTTGTCAAAAGTGGTTGTCAAAAGTGGTTGTCATATTGGTTGTCAAAGTGGTTGTCAAATTAGCTGTCATATTTGTTGTCAAAGTGGTTGTAAAGAAGTGGTTGTCCAATTGGTTGTCAAATGGGTTGTCAAAAAGTGGTTGTCAAAAGTGGTTGTCAAATTAGTTGTCAAAAAATGGTTGTCAAAGTGGTTGTCAAATTGGTTTGTCAACAAGTGGTTGTCAAAAGTGGTTGTCAAAAGTGGTTGTCAAATTGGTTGTCAAAAATGGTTGTCAAAAGTGCTTGTCAAAAGTGCTTGTCAAAAGTGCTTGTCAAAAGTGCTTGTCAAATTGGTTGTCAAAGAATGGTTGTCAAAGTGGTAGTCAAAAGTGGTTGTCAAATGGGTTGTCAAAAAGTGGTTGTCAAATTGGTTGTCAAAAAGTGGTTGTCAAAGTGGTTGTCAATTTGGGTTTTGGTTGCCAAAAGGGGTTGTCAAATTGGTTGTCAAATTGGTTGTCAAATTGGTTGTCAAAAGTGGTTGTCAAATTAGTTGTCAAAAAATGGTTGTCAATATGGTTGTCAAATTGGTTGTCAAAAAGTGGTTGTCAAATTAATTGTCAAAAGTGGTTGTCAAATTGGTTGTCAAAAGTGGTTGTCAAAACTGGTTGTCAAAGTGGTTGTCAAAATAGTTTTCAAAAAATGGTTGTCAAAAGTGGTTGTCCAAAAGTGGTTATCCAAAGTGGTTGTCAAAAGTGGTTGTCAAAGTGCTTGTCAAAAGTGCTTGTCAAAAGTGCTTGTCAAATTGGTTGTCAAAAGTGGTTGTCAAATTGGTTGTAAAAATTGTTTGTCAAAGTGGTTGTCAAATTGGTTGTCAAAAGTGGTTGACAAATTGGTTGTCAAAAGTGGTTGTTAAAAAGTGGTTGACAAAGTGGTTATCAAAATGGTTGTCAAAAAATGGTTATCAAAGTGTTTGTCAAATGTGGTTGTCAAATGGGTTGTCAAAAAGTGGTTGTCAAACGTGGTTGTTAAATTGGTTGTCATAAGTGGTTGTTAAATTGGTTGTCAAAAGTGGTTGTCAAAGTGGTTGTCAAATTGGTTGTCAAATGTGGTTTTCAAATTTGGTTGTTAAAAAGTGGATGTAAAAAGTGGTTGCTAAAGTGGTTGTCAAAAGTGTTTGTCAAATTGGTTGTCAAATTGGTTGTCAAAAATGGTTGTCAAAGTGGTTGTCAAATTGGTTGTCAAAAGTGGTTGTCATATTTGTTGTCAAAGTGGTTGTCAAATTGGTTGTCAAAAGTGGCTGTTAAAAGTGGTTGTCAAAAGTGCTTGTCAAAAGTGCTTGTCAAATTGGTTGTCAAAGAATGGTTGTCAAAGTGGTAGTCAAAAGTGGTTGTCAAATGGGTTGTCAAAAAGTGGTTGTCAAATTGGTTGTCAAAAAGTGGTTGTCAAAGTGGTTGTCAAATTGGTTGTCAAAAGTGGTTGTCAAAGTGGTTGTCAAAAGTGCTTGTCAAAAGTGCTTGTCAAATTGGTTGTCAAAAGAGGTTGTCAAATTGGTTGTAAAAATTGTTTGTCAAAGTGGTTGTCAAATTGGTTGTCAAAAGTGGTTGTCAAATTGGTTGTCAAAAGTGGTTGTCCAAAAGTGGTTATCCAAAGTTGTTGTCAAAAGTGTTTGTCAAAGTGGTTGTCAAAAGTGCTTGTCAAAAGTGCTTGTCAAATTGGTTGTCAAAAGCGGTTGTCAAATTGGTTGTAAAAATTGTTTGTCAAAGTGGTTGTCAAATTGGTTGTCAAAAGTGGTTGTCAAATTGGTTGTCAAAAGTGGTTGTTAAAAAGTGGTTGACAAAGTGGTTATCAAAATGGTTGTCAAAAAATTGTTGTCAAAGTGTTTGTCAAATGTGGTTGTCAAATGGGTTGTCAAAAAGTGGTTTTCAAACGTGGTTGTTAAATTGGTTGTCATAAGTGGTTGTTAAATTGGTTGTCATTAGTGGTTGTTAAATTGGTTGTCAAAAGTGTTTGTCAAATTGGTAGTCAAGTTGGTTGTCAAATATGGTTGTCAAAGTGGTTGTCAAAATGTTTGTCAAAAGTGTTTGTCAAATTGGTAGTCAAGTTGGTTGTCAAAAGTGGTTGTCAAAGTGGTTGTCAAAAGTACTTGTCAAAAGAGCTTGTCAAATTGGTTGTCAAAAGAGGTTGTCAAATTGGTTGTAAAAATTGTTTGTCAAAATGGTTGTCAAATTGGTTGTCAAAAGTGGTTGTCAAATTGGTTGTCAAAAGTGGTTGTCCAAAAGTGGTTATCCAAAGTTGTTGTCAAAAAAGGTTGTCAAAGTGGTTGTCAAAAGTGCTTGTCAAAAGTGCTTGTCAAATTGGTTGTCAAAAGCGGTTGTCAAATTGGTTGTAAAAATTGTTTGTAAAAATTGTTTGTCAAAGTGGTTGTCAAAGTGGTTGTCAAATTGGTTGTCAAAAGTGGTTGTCAAATTGGTTGTCAAAAGTGGTTGTTAAAAAGTGGTTGACAAAGTGGTTATCAAAATGGTTGTCAAAAAATGGTTGTCAAAGTGTTTGTCAAATGTGGTTGTCAAATGGGTTGTCAAAAAGTGGTTTTCAAACGTGGTTGTTAAATTGGTTGTCATAAGTTGTTGTTAAATTGGTTGTCATAAGTGGTTGTTAAATTGGTTGTCAAATGTGGTTTTCAAATTTGGTTGTTAAAAAGTGGATGTAAAAAGTGGTTGCTAAAGTGGTTGTCAAAAGTGTTTGTCAAATTGGTTGTCAAATTGGTTGTCAAAAATGGTTGTCAAAGTGGTTGTCAAATTGGTTGTCAAAAGTGGTTGTCATATTTGTTGTCAAAGTGGTTGCGAAACTGGTTGTCAAAAGTGGCTGTAAAAAGTGGTTGTCAAAGTGGTTGTCAAATTGGTTGTCAAGTTGGTTGTCAAAATGGTTGTCAAATTGGTTTGTCAACAAGTGGTTGTCAAAAGTGGTTGTCAAAGTTTTTGTCAAATTGATTGTTAAAAGTGGTTTTCAAATTTGGTTGTTAAAAAGTGGTTGTAAAAAGTGGTTGTAAAAAGTGGTTGTCAAAGTGGTTGTCAAAAGTGGTTGTCAAATTGGTATTCAAATATGGTTGTCAAAATGGTTGTCAAAATGATTGTCAAAAGTGGTTGTCAAAGTGGTAGTCAAAATGGTTGTCAGAAGTGGTTGTCAAATTGGTTGTCAAAAGTGGTAGTCAAAAGTGGTTGTCAAAGTGGTTGTCAAATTAGCTGTCATATTTGTTGTCAAAGTGGTTGTAAAGAAGTGGTTGTCCAATTGGTTGTCAAAAAGTGGTTGTCAAAAGTGGTTGTCAAATTAGTTGTCAAAAAATGGTTGTCAAAGTGGTTGTCAAATTGGTTTGTCAACAAGTGGTTGTCAAAAGTGGTTGTCAAAAGTGGTTGTCAAATTGGTTGTCAAAAATGGTTGTCAAAGTGGTTGTCAAAATGGTTGTCAAAAGTGCTTGTCAAAAGTGCTTGTCAAATTGGTTGTCAAAGAATGGTTGTCAAAGTGGTAGTCAAAAGTGGTTGTCAAATGGGTTGTCAAAAAGTGGTTGTCAAATTGGTTGTCAAAAAGTGGTTGTCAAAGTGGTTGTCAAAAGTGCTTGTCAAAAGTGCTTGTCAAATTGGTTGTCAAAAGCGGTTGTCAAATTGGTTGTAAAAATTGTTTGTCAAAGTGGTTGTCAAATTGGTTGTCAAAAGTGGTTGTCAAATTGGTTGTCAAAAGTGGTTGTTAAAAAGTGGTTGACAAAGTGGTTATCAAAATGGTTGTCAAAAAATTGTTGTCAAAGTGTTTGTCAAATGTGGTTGTCAAATGGGTTGTCAAAAAGTGGTTTTCAAACGTGGTTGTTAAATTGGTTGTCATAAGTGGTTGTTAAATTGGTTGTCATTAGTGGTTGTTAAATTGGTTGTCAAAAGTGTTTGTCAAATTGGTAGTCAAGTTGGTTGTCAAATATGGTTGTCAAAGTGGTTGTCAAAATGTTTGTCAAAAGTGTTTGTCAAATTGGTAGTCAAGTTGGTTGTCAAAAGTGGTTGTCAAAGTGGTTGTCAAAAGTACTTGTCAAAAGAGCTTGTCAAATTGGTTGTCAAAAGAGGTTGTCAAATTGGTTGTAAAAATTGTTTGTCAAAATGGTTGTCAAATTGGTTGTCAAAAGTGGTTGTCAAATTGGTTGTCAAAAGTGGTTGTCCAAAAGTGGTTATCCAAAGTTGTTGTCAAAAAAGGTTGTCAAAGTGGTTGTCAAAAGTGCTTGTCAAAAGTGCTTGTCAAATTGGTTGTCAAAAGCGGTTGTCAAATTGGTTGTAAAAATTGTTTGTAAAAATTGTTTGTCAAAGTGGTTGTCAAAGTGGTTGTCAAATTGGTTGTCAAAAGTGGTTGTCAAATTGGTTGTCAAAAGTGGTTGTTAAAAAGTGGTTGACAAAGTGGTTATCAAAATGGTTGTCAAAAAATGGTTGTCAAAGTGTTTGTCAAATGTGGTTGTCAAATGGGTTGTCAAAAAGTGGTTTTCAAACGTGGTTGTTAAATTGGTTGTCATAAGTTGTTGTTAAATTGGTTGTCATAAGTGGTTGTTAAATTGGTTGTCAAATGTGGTTTTCAAATTTGGTTGTTAAAAAGTGGATGTAAAAAGTGGTTGCTAAAGTGGTTGTCAAAAGTGTTTGTCAAATTGGTTGTCAAATTGGTTGTCAAAAATGGTTGTCAAAGTGGTTGTCAAATTGGTTGTCAAAAGTGGTTGTCATATTTGTTGTCAAAGTGGTTGCGAAACTGGTTGTCAAAAGTGGCTGTAAAAAGTGGTTGTCAAAGTGGTTGTCAAATTGGTTGTCAAGTTGGTTGTCAAAATGGTTGTCAAATTGGTTTGTCAACAAGTGGTTGTCAAAAGTGGTTGTCAAAGTTTTTGTCAAATTGATTGTTAAAAGTGGTTTTCAAATTTGGTTGTTAAAAAGTGGTTGTAAAAAGTGGTTGTAAAAAGTGGTTGTCAAAGTGGTTGTCAAAAGTGGTTGTCAAATTGGTATTCAAATATGGTTGTCAAAATGGTTGTCAAAATGATTGTCAAAAGTGGTTGTCAAAGTGGTAGTCAAAATGGTTGTCAGAAGTGGTTGTCAAATTGGTTGTCAAAAGTGGTAGTCAAAAGTGGTTGTCAAAGTGGTTGTCAAATTAGCTGTCATATTTGTTGTCAAAGTGGTTGTAAAGAAGTGGTTGTCCAATTGGTTGTCAAAAAGTGGTTGTCAAAAGTGGTTGTCAAATTAGTTGTCAAAAAATGGTTGTCAAAGTGGTTGTCAAATTGGTTTGTCAACAAGTGGTTGTCAAAAGTGGTTGTCAAAAGTGGTTGTCAAATTGGTTGTCAAAAATGGTTGTCAAAGTGGTTGTCAAAATGGTTGTCAAAAGTGCTTGTCAAAAGTGCTTGTCAAATTGGTTGTCAAAGAATGGTTGTCAAAGTGGTAGTCAAAAGTGGTTGTCAAATGGGTTGTCAAAAAGTGGTTGTCAAATTGGTTGTCAAAAAGTGGTTGTCAAAGTGGTTGTCAATTTGGGTTTTGGTTGCCAAAAGTGGTTGTCAAATTGGTTGTCAAATTGGTTGTCAAAAGTGGTTGTCAAAGTGGTTGTCAAAAGTGCTTGTCAAAAGTGCTTGTCAAATTGGTTGTCAAAAGAGGTTGTCAAATTGGTTGTAAAAATTGTTTGTCAAAGTGGTTGTCAAATTGGTTGTCAAAAGTGGTTGTCAAATTGGTTGTCAAAAGTGGTTGTCCAAAAGTGGTTATTCAAAGTTGTTGTCAAAAGTGTTTGTCAAAGTGGTTGTCAAAAGTGCTTGTCAAAAGTGCTTGTCAAATTGGTTGTCAAAAGTGGTTGTCAAATTGGTTGTCAAAAGTGGTTGTTAAAAAGTGGTTGACAAAGTGGTTATCAAAATGGTTGTCAAAAAATGGTTGTCAAAGTGTTTGTCAAATGTGGTTGTCAAATGGGTTGTCAAAAAGTGGTTTTCAAACGTGGTTGTTAAATTGGTTGTCATAAGTGGTTGTTAAATTGGTTGTCATAAGTGGTTGTTAAATTGGTTGTCAAAAGTGGTTGTCAAAGTGGTTGTCAAATTGGTTGTCAAATGTGTTTTCAAATTTGGTTGTTAAAAAGTGGATGTAAAAAGTGGTTGCTAAAGTGGTTGTCAAAAGTGTTTGTCAAATTGGTTGTCAAATTGGTTGTCAAAAATGGTTGTCAAAGTGGTTGTCAAATTGGTTGTCAAAAGTGGTTGTCAAATTAGCTGTCATATTTGTTGTCAAAGTGGTTGTAAAGAAGTGGTTGTCCAATTGGTTGTCAAAAAGTGGTTGTCAAAAGTGGTTGTCAAATTAGTTGTCAAAAAATGGTTGTCAAAGTGGTTGTCAAATTGGTTTGTCAACAAGTGGTTGTCAAAAGTGGTTGTCAAAAGTGGTTGTCAAATTGGTTGTCAAAAATGGTTGTCAAAGTGGTTGTCAAAATGGTTGTCAAAAGTGCTTGTCAAAAGTGCTTGTCAAATTGGTTGTCAAAGAATGGTTGTCAAAGTGGTAGTCAAAAGTGGTTGTCAAATGGGTTGTCAAAAAGTGGTTGTCAAATTGGTTGTCAAAAAGTGGTTGTCAAAGTGGTTGTCAATTTGGGTTTTGGTTGCCAAAAGTGGTTGTCAAATTGGTTGTCAAATTGGTTGTCAAAAGTGGTTGTCAAAGTGGTTGTCAAAAGTGCTTGTCAAAAGTGCTTGTCAAATTGGTTGTCAAAAGAGGTTGTCAAATTGGTTGTAAAAATTGTTTGTCAAAGTGGTTGTCAAATTGGTTGTCAAAAGTGGTTGTCAAATTGGTTGTCAAAAGTGGTTGTCCAAAAGTGGTTATCCAAAGTTGTTGTCAAAAGTGTTTGTCAAAGTGGTTGTCAAAAGTGCTTGTCAAAAGTGGTTGTCAAATTGGTTGTCAAAAGTGGTTGTCAAATTGGTTGTCAAAAGTGGTTGTTAAAAAGTGGTTGACAAAGTGGTTATCAAAATGGTTGTCAAAAAATGGTTGTCAAAGTGTTTGTCAAATGTGGTTGTCAAATGGGTTGTCAAAAAGTGGTTTTCAAACGTGGTTGTTAAATTGGTTGTCATAAGTGGTTGTTAAATTGGTTGTCATAAGTGGTTGTTAAATTGGTTGTCAAAAGTGTTTGTCAAAGTGGTTGTCAAATTGGTTGTCAAATGTGGTTTTCAAATTTGGTTGTTAAAAAGTGGATGTAAAAAGTGGTTGCTAAAGTGGTTGTCAAAAGTGTTTGTCAAATTGGTTGTCAAAAATGGTTGTCAAAGTGGTTGTCAAATTGGTTGTCAAAAGTGGTTGTCATATTTGTTGTCAAAGTGGTTGTGAAACTGGTTGTCAAAAGTGGCTGTAAAAAGTGGTTGTCAAAGTGGTTGTCAAATTGGTTGTCAAGTTGGTTGTCAAAATGGTTGTCAAATTGGTTTGTCAACAAGTGGTTGTCAAAAGTGGTTGTCAAAGTTTTTGTCAAATTGATTGTTAAAAGTGGTTTTCAAATTTGGTTGTTAAAAAGTGGTTGTAAAAAGTGGTTGTAAAAAGTGGTTGTCAAAGTGGTTGTCAAAAGTGGTTGTCAAATTGGTATTCAAATATGGTTGTCAAAATGATTGTCAAAAGTGGTTGTCAAAGTGGTAGTCAAAATGGTTGTCAAAAGTGGTTGTCAAAAGTGGTTGTCATATTGGTTGTCAAAGTGGTTGTCAAATTAGCTGTCATATTTGTTGTCAAAGTGGTTGTAAAGAAGTGGTTGTCCAATTGGTTGTCAAATGGGTTGTCAAAAAGTGGTTGTCAAAAGTGGTTGTCAAATTAGTTGTCAAAAAATGGTTGTCAAAGTGGTTGTCAAATTGGTTTGTCAACAAGTGGTTGTCAAAAGTGGTTGTCAAAAGTGGTTGTCAAATTGGTTGTCAAAAATGGTTGTCAAAAGTGCTTGTCAAAAGTGCTTGTCAAAAGTGCTTGTCAAAAGTGCTTGTCAAATTGGTTGTCAAAGAATGGTTGTCAAAGTGGTAGTCAAAAGTGGTTGTCAAATGGGTTGTCAAAAAGTGGTTGTCAAATTGGTTGTCAAAAAGTGGTTGTCAAAGTGGTTGTCAATTTGGGTTTTGGTTGCCAAAAGGGGTTGTCAAATTGGTTGTCAAATTGGTTGTCAAATTGGTTGTCAAAAGTGGTTGTCAAATTAGTTGTCAAAAAATGGTTGTCAATATGGTTGTCAAATTGGTTGTCAAAAAGTGGTTGTCAAATTAATTGTCAAAAGTGGTTGTCAAATTGGTTGTCAAAAGTGGTTGTCAAAACTGGTTGTCAAAGTGGTTGTCAAAATAGTTTTCAAAAAATGGTTGTCAAAAGTGGTTGTCCAAAAGTGGTTATCCAAAGTGGTTGTCAAAAGTGGTTGTCAAAGTGCTTGTCAAAAGTGCTTGTCAAAAGTGCTTGTCAAATTGGTTGTCAAAAGTGGTTGTCAAATTGGTTGTAAAAATTGTTTGTCAAAGTGGTTGTCAAATTGGTTGTCAAAAGTGGTTGACAAATTGGTTGTCAAAAGTGGTTGTTAAAAAGTGGTTGACAAAGTGGTTATCAAAATGGTTGTCAAAAAATGGTTATCAAAGTGTTTGTCAAATGTGGTTGTCAAATGGGTTGTCAAAAAGTGGTTGTCAAACGTGGTTGTTAAATTGGTTGTCATAAGTGGTTGTTAAATTGGTTGTCAAAAGTGGTTGTCAAAGTGGTTGTCAAATTGGTTGTCAAAAATGGTTGTCAAAGTGGTTGTCAAATTGGTTGTCAAAAGTGGTTGTCAAATTAGCTGTCATATTTGTTGTCAAAGTGGTTGTAAAGAAGTGGTTGTCCAATTGGTTGTCAAAAAGTGGTTGTCAAAAGTGGTTGTCAAATTAGTTGTCAAAAAATGGTTGTCAAAGTGGTTGTCAAATTGGTTTGTCAACAAGTGGTTGTCAAAAGTGGTTGTCAAAAGTGGTTGTCAAATTGGTTGTCAAAAATGGTTGTCAAAGTGGTTGTCAAAATGGTTGTCAAAAGTGCTTGTCAAAAGTGCTTGTCAAATTGGTTGTCAAAGAATGGTTGTCAAAGTGGTAGTCAAAAGTGGTTGTCAAATGGGTTGTCAAAAAGTGGTTGTCAAATTGGTTGTCAAAAAGTGGTTGTCAAAGTGGTTGTCAATTTGGGTTTTGGTTGCCAAAAGTGGTTGTCAAATTGGTTGTCAAATTGGTTGTCAAAAGTGGTTGTCAAAGTGGTTGTCAAAAGTGCTTGTCAAAAGTGCTTGTCAAATTGGTTGTCAAAAGAGGTTGTCAAATTGGTTGTAAAAATTGTTTGTCAAAGTGGTTGTCAAATTGGTTGTCAAAAGTGGTTGTCAAATTGGTTGTCAAAAGTGGTTGTCCAAAAGTGGTTATCCAAAGTTGTTGTCAAAAGTGTTTGTCAAAGTGGTTGTCAAAAGTGCTTGTCAAAAGTGCTTGTCAAATTGGTTGTCAAAAGTGGTTGTCAAATTGGTTGTCAAAAGTGGTTGTTAAAAAGTGGTTGACAAAGTGGTTATCAAAATGGTTGTCAAAAAATGGTTGTCAAAGTGTTTGTCAAATGTGGTTGTCAAATGGGTTGTCAAAAAGTGGTTTTCAAACGTGGTTGTTAAATTGGTTGTCATAAGTGGTTGTTAAATTGGTTGTCATAAGTGGTTGTTAAATTGGTTGTCAAAAGTGTTTGTCAAAGTGGTTGTCAAATTGGTTGTCAAATGTGGTTTTCAAATTTGGTTGTTAAAAAGTGGATGTAAAAAGTGGTTGCTAAAGTGGTTGTCAAAAGTGTTTGTCAAATTGGTTGTCAAAAATGGTTGTCAAAGTGGTTGTCAAATTGGTTGTCAAAAGTGGTTGTCATATTTGTTGTCAAAGTGGTTGTGAAACTGGTTGTCAAAAGTGGCTGTAAAAAGTGGTTGTCAAAGTGGTTGTCAAATTGGTTGTCAAGTTGGTTGTCAAAATGGTTGTCAAATTGGTTTGTCAACAAGTGGTTGTCAAAAGTGGTTGTCAAAGTTTTTGTCAAATTGATTGTTAAAAGTGGTTTTCAAATTTGGTTGTTAAAAAGTGGTTGTAAAAAGTGGTTGTAAAAAGTGGTTGTCAAAGTGGTTGTCAAAAGTGGTTGTCAAATTGGTATTCAAATATGGTTGTCAAAATGATTGTCAAAAGTGGTTGTCAAAGTGGTAGTCAAAATGGTTGTCAAAAGTGGTTGTCAAAAGTGGTTGTCATATTGGTTGTCAAAGTGGTTGTCAAATTAGCTGTCATATTTGTTGTCAAAGTGGTTGTAAAGAAGTGGTTGTCCAATTGGTTGTCAAATGGGTTGTCAAAAAGTGGTTGTCAAAAGTGGTTGTCAAATTAGTTGTCAAAAAATGGTTGTCAAAGTGGTTGTCAAATTGGTTTGTCAACAAGTGGTTGTCAAAAGTGGTTGTCAAAAGTGGTTGTCAAATTGGTTGTCAAAAATGGTTGTCAAAAGTGCTTGTCAAAAGTGCTTGTCAAAAGTGCTTGTCAAAAGTGCTTGTCAAATTGGTTGTCAAAGAATGGTTGTCAAAGTGGTAGTCAAAAGTGGTTGTCAAATGGGTTGTCAAAAAGTGGTTGTCAAATTGGTTGTCAAAAAGTGGTTGTCAAAGTGGTTGTCAATTTGGGTTTTGGTTGCCAAAAGGGGTTGTCAAATTGGTTGTCAAATTGGTTGTCAAATTGGTTGTCAAAAGTGGTTGTCAAATTAGTTGTCAAAAAATGGTTGTCAATATGGTTGTCAAATTGGTTGTCAAAAAGTGGTTGTCAAATTAATTGTCAAAAGTGGTTGTCAAATTGGTTGTCAAAAGTGGTTGTCAAAACTGGTTGTCAAAGTGGTTGTCAAAATAGTTTTCAAAAAATGGTTGTCAAAAGTGGTTGTCCAAAAGTGGTTATCCAAAGTGGTTGTCAAAAGTGGTTGTCAAAGTGCTTGTCAAAAGTGCTTGTCAAAAGTGCTTGTCAAATTGGTTGTCAAAAGTGGTTGTCAAATTGGTTGTAAAAATTGTTTGTCAAAGTGGTTGTCAAATTGGTTGTCAAAAGTGGTTGACAAATTGGTTGTCAAAAGTGGTTGTTAAAAAGTGGTTGACAAAGTGGTTATCAAAATGGTTGTCAAAAAATGGTTATCAAAGTGTTTGTCAAATGTGGTTGTCAAATGGGTTGTCAAAAAGTGGTTGTCAAACGTGGTTGTTAAATTGGTTGTCATAAGTGGTTGTTAAATTGGTTGTCAAAAGTGGTTGTCAAAGTGGTTGTCAAATTGGTTGTCAAATGTGGTTTTCAAATTTGGTTGTTAAAAAGTGGATGTAAAAAGTGGTTGCTAAAGTGGTTGTCAAAAGTGTTTGTCAAATTGGTTGTCAAATTGGTTGTCAAAAATGGTTGTCAAAGTGGTTGTCAAATTGGTTGTCAAAAGTGGTTGTCATATTTGTTGTCAAAGTGGTTGTCAAATTGGTTGTCAAAAGTGGCTGTTAAAAGTGGTTGTCAAAAGTGCTTGTCAAAAGTGCTTGTCAAATTGGTTGTCAAAGAATGGTTGTCAAAGTGGTAGTCAAAAGTGGTTGTCAAATGGGTTGTCAAAAAGTGGTTGTCAAATTGGTTGTCAAAAAGTGGTTGTCAAAGTGGTTGTCAAATTGGTTGTCAAAAGTGGTTGTCAAAGTGGTTGTCAAAAGTGCTTGTCAAAAGTGCTTGTCAAATTGGTTGTCAAAAGAGGTTGTCAAATTGGTTGTAAAAATTGTTTGTCAAAGTGGTTGTCAAATTGGTTGTCAAAAGTGGTTGTCAAATTGGTTGTCAAAAGTGGTTGTCCAAAAGTGGTTATCCAAAGTTGTTGTCAAAAGTGTTTGTCAAAGTGGTTGTCAAAAGTGCTTGTCAAAAGTGCTTGTCAAATTGGTTGTCAAAAGCGGTTGTCAAATTGGTTGTAAAAATTGTTTGTCAAAGTGGTTGTCAAATTGGTTGTCAAAAGTGGTTGTCAAATTGGTTGTCAAATTGGTTGTCAAATGTGGTTTTCAAATTTGGTTGTTAAAAAGTGGATGTAAAAAGTGGTTGCTAAAGTGGTTGTCAAAAGTGTTTGTCAAATTGGTTGTCAAATTGGTTGTCAAAAATGGTTGTCAAAGTGGTTGTCAAATTGGTTGTCAAATGGGTTGTCAAAAAGTGGTTGTCAAAGTGTTTGTCCAAAGTGGTTGTCAAATGGGTTGTCAAAAAGTGGTTGTCAAAAGTGGTTGTCAAATTAGTTGTCAAAAAATGGTTGTCAAAGTGGTTGTCAAATTGGTTTGTCAACAAGTGGTTGTCAAAAGTGGTTGTCAAAAGTGGTTGTTAAAAGTGGTTGTCAAATAATTTGTCAAAAGTGGTTGTCAAATTGGTTTTTCAAAAAGTGGTTCTCAAAAGTGGTTGTCAAAAGTGGTTGTTAAAAGTGGTTGTCAAATTGGTTGTCAAAAGTGTTTTTCAAAATGGTTGACAAAATGGTTGTCAAAAGTGGTTGTCAAAAGTGGTTGTCAAAAGTGGTTGTCATATTTGTTGTCAAAGTGGTTGTCAAAGTGGTTTTCAAAAAGTGGTTGTGATATTTGTTGTCAAGGTGGTTGTCAAGTTGGTTATCAAAATGGTTGTCAAAGTGTTTGTCAAATGTGGTTGTCAAATGGGTTGTCAAAAAGTGGTTGTCAAAAGTGGTTGTTAAATTGGTTGTCATAAGTGGTTGTTAAATTGGTTGTCAAAAGTGGTTGTCAAAGTGGTTGTCAAATTGGTTGTCAAATGTGGTTGTCAAATTTGGTTGTCAAATTGGTTGTCAAAAATGGTTGTCAAAGTGGTTGTCAAAGTGGTTGTCAAAAGTGGTTGTCATATTTATTGTCAAAGTGGTTTTCAAATTGGTTGTCAAAAGTGGCTGTAAAAAGTGGTTGTCAAAGTGGTTGTAAAATTGGTTGTCAAGTTGGTTGTCATATTTATTGTCGAAGTGGTTTTCAAATTGGTTGTCAAATTGGTTGTCAAAAGTGGCTGTAAAAAGTGGTTGTAAAATTGGTTGTCAAGTTGGTTGTCATATTTATTGTCGAAGTGGTTTTCAAATTGGTTGTCAAATTGGTTGTCAAAAGTGGCTATAAAAAGTGGTTGTCAAAGTGGTTGTCAAAAATGGTTGTCAAAGTGGTTGTCAAAATAGTTGTCAAAAGTGCTTGTCAAAAGTGCTTGTCAAATTGGTTGTCAAAGAATGGTTGTCAAAGTGGTAGTCAAAAGTGGTTGTCAAATGGGTTGTCAAAAAGTGGTTGTCAAATTGGTTGTCAAAAAGTGGTTGTCAAAGTGGTTGTCAATTTGGGTTTTGGTTGCCAAAAGTGGTTGTCAAATTGGTTGTCAAATTGGTTGTCAAAAGTGGTTGTCAAAGTGGTTGTCAAAAGTGCTTGTCAAAAGTGCTTGTCAAATTGGTTGTCAAAAGAGGTTGTCAAATTGGTTGTAAAAATTGTTTGTCAAAGTGGTTGTCAAATTGGTTGTCAAAAGTGGTTGTCAAATTGGTTGTCAAAAGTGGTTGTCCAAAAGTGGTTATCCAAAGTTGTTGTCAAAAGTGTTTGTCAAAGTGGTTGTCAAAAGTGCTTGTCAAAAGTGCTTGTCAAATTGGTTGTCAAAAGTGGTTGTCAAATTGGTTGTCAAAAGTGGTTGTTAAAAAGTGGTTGACAAAGTGGTTATCAAAATGGTTGTCAAAAAATGGTTGTCAAAGTGTTTGTCAAATGTGGTTGTCAAATGGGTTGTCAAAAAGTGGTTTTCAAACGTGGTTGTTAAATTGGTTGTCATAAGTGGTTGTTAAATTGGTTGTCATAAGTGGTTGTTAAATTGGTTGTCAAAAGTGTTTGTCAAAGTGGTTGTCAAATTGGTTGTCAAATGTGGTTTTCAAATTTGGTTGTTAAAAAGTGGATGTAAAAAGTGGTTGCTAAAGTGGTTGTCAAAAGTGTTTGTCAAATTGGTTGTCAAAAATGGTTGTCAAAGTGGTTGTCAAATTGGTTGTCAAAAGTGGTTGTCATATTTGTTGTCAAAGTGGTTGTGAAACTGGTTGTCAAAAGTGGCTGTAAAAAGTGGTTGTCAAAGTGGTTGTCAAATTGGTTGTCAAGTTGGTTGTCAAAATGGTTGTCAAATTGGTTTGTCAACAAGTGGTTGTCAAAAGTGGTTGTCAAAGTTTTTGTCAAATTGATTGTTAAAAGTGGTTTTCAAATTTGGTTGTTAAAAAGTGGTTGTAAAAAGTGGTTGTAAAAAGTGGTTGTCAAAGTGGTTGTCAAAAGTGGTTGTCAAATTGGTATTCAAATATGGTTGTCAAAATGATTGTCAAAAGTGGTTGTCAAAGTGGTAGTCAAAATGGTTGTCAGAAGTGGTTGTCAAATTGGTTGTCAAAAGTGGTTGTCAAAAGTGGTTGTCATATTGGTTGTCAAAGTGGTTGTCAAATTAGCTGTCATATTTGTTGTCAAAGTGGTTGTAAAGAAGTGGTTGTCCAATTGGTTGTCAAATGGGTTGTCAAAAAGTGGTTGTCAAAAGTGGTTGTCAAATTAGTTGTCAAAAAATGGTTGTCAAAGTGGTTGTCAAATTGGTTTGTCAACAAGTGGTTGTCAAAAGTGGTTGTCAAAAGTGGTTGTCAAATTGGTTGTCAAAAATGGTTGTCAAAAGTGCTTGTCAAAAGTGCTTGTCAAAAGTGCTTGTCAAAAGTGCTTGTCAAATTGGTTGTCAAAGAATGGTTGTCAAAGTGGTAGTCAAAAGTGGTTGTCAAATGGGTTGTCAAAAAGTGGTTGTCAAATTGGTTGTCAAAAAGTGGTTGTCAAAGTGGTTGTCAATTTGGGTTTTGGTTGCCAAAAGGGGTTGTCAAATTGGTTGTCAAATTGGTTGTCAAATTGGTTGTCAAAAGTGGTTGTCAAATTAGTTGTCAAAAAATGGTTGTCAATATGGTTGTCAAATTGGTTGTCAAAAAGTGGTTGTCAAATTAATTGTCAAAAGTGGTTGTCAAATTGGTTGTCAAAAGTGGTTGTCAAAACTGGTTGTCAAAGTGGTTGTCAAAATAGTTTTCAAAAAATGGTTGTCAAAAGTGGTTGTCCAAAAGTGGTTATCCAAAGTGGTTGTCAAAAGTGGTTGTCAAAGTGCTTGTCAAAAGTGCTTGTCAAAAGTGCTTGTCAAATTGGTTGTCAAAAGTGGTTGTCAAATTGGTTGTAAAAATTGTTTGTCAAAGTGGTTGTCAAATTGGTTGTCAAAAGTGGTTGACAAATTGGTTGTCAAAAGTGGTTGTTAAAAAGTGGTTGACAAAGTGGTTATCAAAATGGTTGTCAAAAAATGGTTATCAAAGTGTTTGTCAAATGTGGTTGTCAAATGGGTTGTCAAAAAGTGGTTGTCAAACGTGGTTGTTAAATTGGTTGTCATAAGTGGTTGTTAAATTGGTTGTCAAAAGTGGTTGTCAAAGTGGTTGTCAAATTGGTTGTCAAATGTGGTTTTCAAATTTGGTTGTTAAAAAGTGGATGTAAAAAGTGGTTGCTAAAGTGGTTGTCAAAAGTGTTTGTCAAATTGGTTGTCAAATTGGTTGTCAAAAATGGTTGTCAAAGTGGTTGTCAAATTGGTTGTCAAAAGTGGTTGTCATATTTGTTGTCAAAGTGGTTGTCAAATTGGTTGTCAAAAGTGGCTGTTAAAAGTGGTTGTCAAAAGTGCTTGTCAAAAGTGCTTGTCAAATTGGTTGTCAAAGAATGGTTGTCAAAGTGGTAGTCAAAAGTGGTTGTCAAATGGGTTGTCAAAAAGTGGTTGTCAAATTGGTTGTCAAAAAGTGGTTGTCAAAGTGGTTGTCAAATTGGTTGTCAAAAGTGGTTGTCAAAGTGGTTGTCAAAAGTGCTTGTCAAAAGTGCTTGTCAAATTGGTTGTCAAAAGAGGTTGTCAAATTGGTTGTAAAAATTGTTTGTCAAAGTGGTTGTCAAATTGGTTGTCAAAAGTGGTTGTCAAATTGGTTGTCAAAAGTGGTTGTCCAAAAGTGGTTATCCAAAGTTGTTGTCAAAAGTGTTTGTCAAAGTGGTTGTCAAAAGTGCTTGTCAAAAGTGCTTGTCAAATTGGTTGTCAAAAGCGGTTGTCAAATTGGTTGTAAAAATTGTTTGTCAAAGTGGTTGTCAAATTGGTTGTCAAAAGTGGTTGTCAAAGTGGTTGTCAAATGGGTTGTCAAAAAGTGGTTGTCAAAAGTGGTTGTCAAATTAGTTGTCAAAAAATGGTTGTCAAAGTGGTTGTCAAATTGGTTTGTCAACAAGTGGTTGTCAAAAGTGGTTGTCAAAAGTGGTTGTTAAAAGTGGTTGTCAAATAATTTGTCAAAAGTGGTTGTCAAATTGGTTTTTCAAAAAGTGGTTCTCAAAAGTGGTTGTCAAAAGTGGTTGTTAAAAGTGGTTGTCAAATTGGTTGTCAAAAGTGTTTTTCAAAATGGTTGACAAAATGGTTGTCAAAAGTGGTTGTCAAAAGTGGTTGTCAAAAGTGGTTGTCATATTTGTTGTCAAAGTGGTTGTCAAAGTGGTTTTCAAAAAGTGGTTGTGATATTTGTTGTCAAGGTGGTTGTCAAGTTGGTTATCAAAATGGTTGTCAAATTGGTTTGTCAACAAGTGGTTGTCAAAAGTGGTTGTCAAAGTTTTTGTCAAATTGATTGTTAAAAGTGGTTTTCAAATTTGGTTGTTAAAAAGTGGTTGTAAAAAGTGGTTGTAAAAAGTGCTTGTCAAAGTGGTTGTCAAAAGTGGTTGTCAAATTGGTATTCAAATATGGTTGTCAAAATGATTGTCAAAAGTGGTTGTCAAAGTGGTAGTCAAAATGGTTGTCAGAAGTGGTTGTCAAATTGGTTGTCAAAAGTGGTTGTCAAAAGTGGTTGTCATATTGGTTGTCAAAGTGGTTGTCAAATTAGCTGTCATATTTGTTGTCAAAGTGGTTGTAAAGAAGTGGTTGTCCAATTGGTTGTCAAATGGGTTGTCAAAAAGTGGTTGTCAAAAGTGGTTGTCAAATTAGTTGTCAAAAAATGGTTGTCAAAGTGGTTGTCAAATTGGTTTGTCAACAAGTGGTTGTCAAAAGTGGTTGTCAAAAGTGGTTGTCAAATTGGTTGTCAAAAATGGTTGTCAAAAGTGCTTGTCAAAAGTGCTTGTCAAAAGTGCTTGTCAAAAGTGCTTGTCAAATTGGTTGTCAAAGAATGGTTGTCAAAGTGGTAGTCAAAAGTGGTTGTCAAATGGGTTGTCAAAAAGTGGTTGTCAAATTGGTTGTCAAAAAGTGGTTGTCAAAGTGGTTGTCAATTTGGGTTTTGGTTGCCAAAAGGGGTTGTCAAATTGGTTGTCAAATTGGTTGTCAAATTGGTTGTCAAAAGTGGTTGTCAAATTAGTTGTCAAAAAATGGTTGTCAATATGGTTGTCAAATTGGTTGTCAAAAAGTGGTTGTCAAATTAATTGTCAAAAGCGGTTGTCAAATTGGTTGTCAAAAGTGGTTGTCAAAACTGGTTGTCAAAGTGGTTGTCAAAATAGTTTTCAAAAAATGGTTGTCAAAAGTGGTTGTCCAAAAGTGGTTATCCAAAGTGGTTGTCAAAAGTGGTTGTCAAAGTGCTTGTCAAAAGTGCTTGTCAAAAGTGCTTGTCAAAAGTGCTTGTCAAATTGGTTGTCAAAAGTGGTTGTCAAATTGGTTGTAAAAATTGTTTGTCAAAGTGGTTGTCAAATTGGTTGTCAAAAGTGGTTGACAAATTGGTTGTCAAAAGTGGTTGTTAAAAAGTGGTTGACAAAGTGGTTATCAAAATGGTTGTCAAAAAATGGTTATCAAAGTGTTTGTCAAATGTGGTTGTCAAATGGGTTGTCAAAAAGTGGTTGTCAAACGTGGTTGTTAAATTGGTTGTCATAAGTGGTTGTTAAATTGGTTGTCAAAAGTGGTTGTCAAAGTGGTTGTCAAATTGGTTGTCAAATGTGGTTTTCAAATTTGGTTGTTAAAAAGTGGATGTAAAAAGTGGTTGCTAAAGTGGTTGTCAAAAGTGTTTGTCAAATTGGTTGTCAAATTGGTTGTCAAAAATGGTTGTCAAAGTGGTTGTCAAATTGGTTGTCAAAAGTGGTTGTCATATTTGTTGTCAAAGTGGTTGTCAAATTGGTTGTCAAAAGTGGCTGTTAAAAGTGGTTGTCAAAAGTGCTTGTCAAAAGTGCTTGTCAAATTGGTTGTCAAAGAATGGTTGTCAAAGTGGTAGTCAAAAGTGGTTGTCAAATGGGTTGTCAAAAAGTGGTTGTCAAATTGGTTGTCAAAAAGTGGTTGTCAAAGTGGTTGTCAAATTGGTTGTCAAAAGTGGTTGTCAAAGTGGTTGTCAAAAGTGCTTGTCAAAAGTGCTTGTCAAATTGGTTGTCAAAAGAGGTTGTCAAATTGGTTGTAAAAATTGTTTGTCAAAGTGGTTGTCAAATTGGTTGTCAAAAGTGGTTGTCAAATTGGTTGTCAAAAGTGGTTGTCCAAAAGTGGTTATCCAAAGTTGTTGTCAAAAGTGTTTGTCAAAGTGGTTGTCAAAAGTGCTTGTCAAAAGTGCTTGTCAAATTGGTTGTCAAAAGCGGTTGTCAAATTGGTTGTAAAAATTGTTTGTCAAAGTGGTTGTCAAATTGGTTGTCAAAAGTGGTTGTCAAAGTGGTTGTCAAATGGGTTGTCAAAAAGTGGTTGTCAAAAGTGGTTGTCAAATTAGTTGTCAAAAAATGGTTGTCAAAGTGGTTGTCAAATTGGTTTGTCAACAAGTGGTTGTCAAAAGTGGTTGTCAAAAGTGGTTGTTAAAAGTGGTTGTCAAATAATTTGTCAAAAGTGGTTGTCAAATTGGTTTTTCAAAAAGTGGTTCTCAAAAGTGGTTGTCAAAAGTGGTTGTTAAAAGTGGTTGTCAAATTGGTTGTCAAAAGTGTTTTTCAAAATGGTTGACAAAATGGTTGTCAAAAGTGGTTGTCAAAAGTGGTTGTCAAAAGTGGTTGTCATATTTGTTGTCAAAGTGGTTGTCAAAGTGGTTTTCAAAAAGTGGTTGTGATATTTGTTGTCAAGGTGGTTGTCAAGTTGGTTATCAAAATGGTTGTCAAATTGGTTTGTCAACAAGTGGTTGTCAAAAGTGGTTGTCAAAGTTTTTGTCAAATTGATTGTTAAAAGTGGTTTTCAAATTTGGTTGTTAAAAAGTGGTTGTAAAAAGTGGTTGTCAAAGTGGTTGTCAAAAGTGGTTGTCAAATTGGTATTCAAATATGGTTGTCAAAATGATTGTCAAAAGTGGTTGTCAAAGTGGTAGTCAAAATGGTTGTCAGAAGTGGTTGTCAAATTGGTTGTCAAAAGTGGTTGTCAAAAGTGGTTGTCATATTGGTTGTCAAAGTGGTTGTCAAATTAGCTGTCATATTTGTTGTCAAAGTGGTTGTAAAGAAGTGGTTGTCCAATTGGTTGTCAAATGGGTTGTCAAAAAGTGGTTGTCAAAAGTGGTTGTCAAATTAGTTGTCAAAAAATGGTTGTCAAAGTGGTTGTCAAATTGGTTTGTCAACAAGTGGTTGTCAAAAGTGGTTGTCAAAAGTGGTTGTCAAATTGGTTGTCAAAAATGGTTGTCAAAAGTGCTTGTCAAAAGTGCTTGTCAAAAGTGCTTGTCAAAAGTGCTTGTCAAATTGGTTGTCAAAGAATGGTTGTCAAAGTGGTAGTCAAAAGTGGTTGTCAAATGGGTTGTCAAAAAGTGGTTGTCAAATTGGTTGTCAAAAAGTGGTTGTCAAAGTGGTTGTCAATTTGGGTTTTGGTTGCCAAAAGGGGTTGTCAAATTGGTTGTCAAATTGGTTGTCAAATTGGTTGTCAAAAGTGGTTGTCAAATTAGTTGTCAAAAAATGGTTGTCAATATGGTTGTCAAATTGGTTGTCAAAAAGTGGTTGTCAAATTAATTGTCAAAAGCGGTTGTCAAATTGGTTGTCAAAAGTGGTTGTCAAAACTGGTTGTCAAAGTGGTTGTCAAAATAGTTTTCAAAAAATGGTTGTCAAAAGTGGTTGTCCAAAAGTGGTTATCCAAAGTGGTTGTCAAAAGTGGTTGTCAAAGTGCTTGTCAAAAGTGCTTGTCAAAAGTGCTTGTCAAATTGGTTGTCAAAAGTGGTTGTCAAATTGGTTGTAAAAATTGTTTGTCAAAGTGGTTGTCAAATTGGTTGTCAAAAGTGGTTGACAAATTGGTTGTCAAAAGTGGTTGTTAAAAAGTGGTTGACAAAGTGGTTATCAAAATGGTTGTCAAAAAATGGTTATCAAAGTGTTTGTCAAATGTGGTTGTCAAATGGGTTGTCAAAAAGTGGTTGTCAAACGTGGTTGTTAAATTGGTTGTCATAAGTGGTTGTTAAATTGGTTGTCAAAAGTGGTTGTCAAAGTGGTTGTCAAATTGGTTGTCAAATGTGGTTTTCAAATTTGGTTGTTAAAAAGTGGATGTAAAAAGTGGTTGCTAAAGTGGTTGTCAAAAGTGTTTGTCAAATTGGTTGTCAAATTGGTTGTCAAAAATGGTTGTCAAAGTGGTTGTCAAATTGGTTGTCAAAAGTGGTTGTCATATTTGTTGTCAAAGTGGTTGTCAAATTGGTTGTCAAAAGTGGCTGTTAAAAGTGGTTGTCAAAAGTGCTTGTCAAAAGTGCTTGTCAAATTGGTTGTCAAAGAATGGTTGTCAAAGTGGTAGTCAAAAGTGGTTGTCAAATGGGTTGTCAAAAAGTGGTTGTCAAATTGGTTGTCAAAAAGTGGTTGTCAAAGTGGTTGTCAAATTGGTTGTCAAAAGTGGTTGTCAAAGTGGTTGTCAAAAGTGCTTGTCAAAAGTGCTTGTCAAATTGGTTGTCAAAAGAGGTTGTCAAATTGGTTGTAAAAATTGTTTGTCAAAGTGGTTGTCAAATTGGTTGTCAAAAGTGGTTGTCAAATTGGTTGTCAAAAGTGGTTGTCCAAAAGTGGTTATCCAAAGTTGTTGTCAAAAGTGTTTGTCAAAGTGGTTGTCAAAAGTGCTTGTCAAAAGTGCTTGTCAAATTGGTTGTCAAAAGTGGTTGTCAAATTAGTTGTCAAAAAATGGTTGTCAATATGGTTGTCAAATTGGTTGTCAAAAAGTGGTTGTCAAATTAATTGTCAAAAGTGGTTGTCAAATTGGTTGTCAAAAGTGGTTGTCAAAACTGGTTGTCAAAGTGGTTGTCAAAATAGTTTTCAAAAAATGGTTGTCAAAAGTGGTTGTCCAAAAGTGGTTATCCAAAGTGGTTGTCAAAAGTGGTTGTCAAAGTGCTTGTCAAAAGTGCTTGTCAAAAGTGCTTGTCAAATTGGTTGTCAAAAGTGGTTGTCAAATTGGTTGTAAAAATTGTTTGTCAAAGTGGTTGTCAAATTGGTTGTCAAAAGTGGTTGACAAATTGGTTGTCAAAAGTGGTTGTTAAAAAGTGGTTGACAAAGTGGTTATCAAAATGGTTGTCAAAAAATGGTTATCAAAGTGTTTGTCAAATGTGGTTGTCAAATGGGTTGTCAAAAAGTGGTTGTCAAACGTGGTTGTTAAATTGGTTGTCATAAGTGGTTGTTAAATTGGTTGTCAAAAGTGGTTGTCAAAGTGGTTGTCAAATTGGTTGTCAAATGTGGTTTTCAAATTTGGTTGTTAAAAAGTGGATGTAAAAAGTGGTTGCTAAAGTGGTTGTCAAAAGTGTTTGTCAAATTGGTTGTCAAATTGGTTGTCAAAAATGGTTGTCAAAGTGGTTGTCAAATTGGTTGTCAAAAGTGGTTGTCATATTTGTTGTCAAAGTGGTTGTCAAATTGGTTGTCAAAAGTGGCTGTTAAAAGTGGTTGTCAAAAGTGCTTGTCAAAAGTGCTTGTCAAATTGGTTGTCAAAGAATGGTTGTCAAAGTGGTAGTCAAAAGTGGTTGTCAAATGGGTTGTCAAAAAGTGGTTGTCAAATTGGTTGTCAAAAAGTGGTTGTCAAAGTGGTTGTCAAATTGGTTGTCAAAAGTGGTTGTCAAAGTGGTTGTCAAAAGTGCTTGTCAAAAGTGCTTGTCAAATTGGTTGTCAAAAGAGGTTGTCAAATTGGTTGTAAAAATTGTTTGTCAAAGTGGTTGTCAAATTGGTTGTCAAAAGTGGTTGTCAAATTGGTTGTCAAAAGTGGTTGTCCAAAAGTGGTTATCCAAAGTTGTTGTCAAAAGTGTTTGTCAAAGTGGTTGTCAAAAGTGCTTGTCAAAAGTGCTTGTCAAATTGGTTGTCAAAAGCGGTTGTCAAATTGGTTGTAAAAATTGTTTGTCAAAGTGGTTGTCAAATTGGTTGTCAAAAGTGGTTGTCAAAGTGGTTGTCAAATGGGTTGTCAAAAAGTGGTTGTCAAAAGTGGTTGTCAAATTAGTTGTCAAAAAATGGTTGTCAAAGTGGTTGTCAAATTGGTTTGTCAACAAGTGGTTGTCAAAAGTGGTTGTCAAAAGTGGTTGTTAAAAGTGGTTGTCAAATAATTTGTCAAAAGTGGTTGTCAAATTGGTTTTTCAAAAAGTGGTTCTCAAAAGTGGTTGTCAAAAGTGGTTGTTAAAAGTGGTTGTCAAATTGGTTGTCAAAAGTGTTTTTCAAAATGGTTGACAAAATGGTTGTCAAAAGTGGTTGTCAAAAGTGGTTGTCAAAAGTGGTTGTCATATTTGTTGTCAAAGTGGTTGTCAAAGTGGTTTTCAAAAAGTGGTTGTGATATTTGTTGTCAAGGTGGTTGTCAAGTTGGTTATCAAAATGGTTGTCAAATTGGTTTGTCAACAAGTGGTTGTCAAAAGTGGTTGTCAAAGTTTTTGTCAAATTGATTGTTAAAAGTGGTTTTCAAATTTGGTTGTTAAAAAGTGGTTGTAAAAAGTGGTTGTAAAAAGTGGTTGTCAAAGTGGTTGTCAAAAGTGGTTGTCAAATTGGTATTCAAATATGGTTGTCAAAATGATTGTCAAAAGTGGTTGTCAAAGTGGTAGTCAAAATGGTTGTCAGAAGTGGTTGTCAAATTGGTTGTCAAAAGTGGTTGTCAAAAGTGGTTGTCATATTGGTTGTCAAAGTGGTTGTCAAATTAGCTGTCATATTTGTTGTCAAAGTGGTTGTAAAGAAGTGGTTGTCCAATTGGTTGTCAAATGGGTTGTCAAAAAGTGGTTGTCAAAAGTGGTTGTCAAATTAGTTGTCAAAAAATGGTTGTCAAAGTGGTTGTCAAATTGGTTTGTCAACAAGTGGTTGTCAAAAGTGGTTGTCAAAAGTGGTTGTCAAATTGGTTGTCAAAAATGGTTGTCAAAAGTGCTTGTCAAAAGTGCTTGTCAAAAGTGCTTGTCAAAAGTGCTTGTCAAATTGGTTGTCAAAGAATGGTTGTCAAAGTGGTAGTCAAAAGTGGTTGTCAAATGGGTTGTCAAAAAGTGGTTGTCAAATTGGTTGTCAAAAAGTGGTTGTCAAAGTGGTTGTCAATTTGGGTTTTGGTTGCCAAAAGGGGTTGTCAAATTGGTTGTCAAATTGGTTGTCAAATTGGTTGTCAAAAGTGGTTGTCAAATTAGTTGTCAAAAAATGGTTGTCAATATGGTTGTCAAATTGGTTGTCAAAAAGTGGTTGTCAAATTAATTGTCAAAAGCGGTTGTCAAATTGGTTGTCAAAAGTGGTTGTCAAAACTGGTTGTCAAAGTGGTTGTCAAAATAGTTTTCAAAAAATGGTTGTCAAAAGTGGTTGTCCAAAAGTGGTTATCCAAAGTGGTTGTCAAAAGTGGTTGTCAAAGTGCTTGTCAAAAGTGCTTGTCAAAAGTGCTTGTCAAAAGTGCTTGTCAAATTGGTTGTCAAAAGTGGTTGTCAAATTGGTTGTAAAAATTGTTTGTCAAAGTGGTTGTCAAATTGGTTGTCAAAAGTGGTTGACAAATTGGTTGTCAAAAGTGGTTGTTAAAAAGTGGTTGACAAAGTGGTTATCAAAATGGTTGTCAAAAAATGGTTATCAAAGTGTTTGTCAAATGTGGTTGTCAAATGGGTTGTCAAAAAGTGGTTGTCAAACGTGGTTGTTAAATTGGTTGTCATAAGTGGTTGTTAAATTGGTTGTCAAAAGTGGTTGTCAAAGTGGTTGTCAAATTGGTTGTCAAATGTGGTTTTCAAATTTGGTTGTTAAAAAGTGGATGTAAAAAGTGGTTGCTAAAGTGGTTGTCAAAAGTGTTTGTCAAATTGGTTGTCAAATTGGTTGTCAAAAATGGTTGTCAAAGTGGTTGTCAAATTGGTTGTCAAAAGTGGTTGTCATATTTGTTGTCAAAGTGGTTGTCAAATTGGTTGTCAAAAGTGGCTGTTAAAAGTGGTTGTCAAAAGTGCTTGTCAAAAGTGCTTGTCAAATTGGTTGTCAAAGAATGGTTGTCAAAGTGGTAGTCAAAAGTGGTTGTCAAATGGGTTGTCAAAAAGTGGTTGTCAAATTGGTTGTCAAAAAGTGGTTGTCAAAGTGGTTGTCAAATTGGTTGTCAAAAGTGGTTGTCAAAGTGGTTGTCAAAAGTGCTTGTCAAAAGTGCTTGTCAAATTGGTTGTCAAAAGAGGTTGTCAAATTGGTTGTAAAAATTGTTTGTCAAAGTGGTTGTCAAATTGGTTGTCAAAAGTGGTTGTCAAATTGGTTGTCAAAAGTGGTTGTCCAAAAGTGGTTATCCAAAGTTGTTGTCAAAAGTGTTTGTCAAAGTGGTTGTCAAAAGTGCTTGTCAAAAGTGCTTGTCAAATTGGTTGTCAAAAGCGGTTGTCAAATTGGTTGTAAAAATTGTTTGTCAAAGTGGTTGTCAAATTGGTTGTCAAAAGTGGTTGTCAAAGTGGTTGTCAAATGGGTTGTCAAAAAGTGGTTGTCAAAAGTGGTTGTCAAATTAGTTGTCAAAAAATGGTTGTCAAAGTGGTTGTCAAATTGGTTTGTCAACAAGTGGTTGTCAAAAGTGGTTGTCAAAAGTGGTTGTTAAAAGTGGTTGTCAAATAATTTGTCAAAAGTGGTTGTCAAATTGGTTTTTCAAAAAGTGGTTCTCAAAAGTGGTTGTCAAAAGTGGTTGTTAAAAGTGGTTGTCAAATTGGTTGTCAAAAGTGTTTTTCAAAATGGTTGACAAAATGGTTGTCAAAAGTGGTTGTCAAAAGTGGTTGTCAAAAGTGGTTGTCATATTTGTTGTCAAAGTGGTTGTCAAAGTGGTTTTCAAAAAGTGGTTGTGATATTTGTTGTCAAGGTGGTTGTCAAGTTGGTTATCAAAATGGTTGTCAAATTGGTTTGTCAACAAGTGGTTGTCAAAAGTGGTTGTCAAAGTTTTTGTCAAATTGATTGTTAAAAGTGGTTTTCAAATTTGGTTGTTAAAAAGTGGTTGTAAAAAGTGGTTGTAAAAAGTGGTTGTCAAAGTGGTTGTCAAAAGTGGTTGTCAAATTGGTATTCAAATATGGTTGTCAAAATGATTGTCAAAAGTGGTTGTCAAAGTGGTAGTCAAAATGGTTGTCAGAAGTGGTTGTCAAATTGGTTGTCAAAAGTGGTTGTCAAAAGTGGTTGTCATATTGGTTGTCAAAGTGGTTGTCAAATTAGCTGTCATATTTGTTGTCAAAGTGGTTGTAAAGAAGTGGTTGTCCAATTGGTTGTCAAATGGGTTGTCAAAAAGTGGTTGTCAAAAGTGGTTGTCAAATTAGTTGTCAAAAAATGGTTGTCAAAGTGGTTGTCAAATTGGTTTGTCAACAAGTGGTTGTCAAAAGTGGTTGTCAAAAGTGGTTGTCAAATTGGTTGTCAAAAATGGTTGTCAAAAGTGCTTGTCAAAAGTGCTTGTCAAAAGTGCTTGTCAAAAGTGCTTGTCAAATTGGTTGTCAAAGAATGGTTGTCAAAGTGGTAGTCAAAAGTGGTTGTCAAATGGGTTGTCAAAAAGTGGTTGTCAAATTGGTTGTCAAAAAGTGGTTGTCAAAGTGGTTGTCAATTTGGGTTTTGGTTGCCAAAAGGGGTTGTCAAATTGGTTGTCAAATTGGTTGTCAAATTGGTTGTCAAAAGTGGTTGTCAAATTAGTTGTCAAAAAATGGTTGTCAATATGGTTGTCAAATTGGTTGTCAAAAAGTGGTTGTCAAATTAATTGTCAAAAGCGGTTGTCAAATTGGTTGTCAAAAGTGGTTGTCAAAACTGGTTGTCAAAGTGGTTGTCAAAATAGTTTTCAAAAAATGGTTGTCAAAAGTGGTTGTCCAAAAGTGGTTATCCAAAGTGGTTGTCAAAAGTGGTTGTCAAAGTGCTTGTCAAAAGTGCTTGTCAAAAGTGCTTGTCAAATTGGTTGTCAAAAGTGGTTGTCAAATTGGTTGTAAAAATTGTTTGTCAAAGTGGTTGTCAAATTGGTTGTCAAAAGTGGTTGACAAATTGGTTGTCAAAAGTGGTTGTTAAAAAGTGGTTGACAAAGTGGTTATCAAAATGGTTGTCAAAAAATGGTTATCAAAGTGTTTGTCAAATGTGGTTGTCAAATGGGTTGTCAAAAAGTGGTTGTCAAACGTGGTTGTTAAATTGGTTGTCATAAGTGGTTGTTAAATTGGTTGTCAAAAGTGGTTGTCAAAGTGGTTGTCAAATTGGTTGTCAAATGTGGTTTTCAAATTTGGTTGTTAAAAAGTGGATGTAAAAAGTGGTTGCTAAAGTGGTTGTCAAAAGTGTTTGTCAAATTGGTTGTCAAATTGGTTGTCAAAAATGGTTGTCAAAGTGGTTGTCAAATTGGTTGTCAAAAGTGGTTGTCATATTTGTTGTCAAAGTGGTTGTCAAATTGGTTGTCAAAAGTGGCTGTTAAAAGTGGTTGTCAAAAGTGCTTGTCAAAAGTGCTTGTCAAATTGGTTGTCAAAGAATGGTTGTCAAAGTGGTAGTCAAAAGTGGTTGTCAAATGGGTTGTCAAAAAGTGGTTGTCAAATTGGTTGTCAAAAAGTGGTTGTCAAAGTGGTTGTCAAATTGGTTGTCAAAAGTGGTTGTCAAAGTGGTTGTCAAAAGTGCTTGTCAAAAGTGCTTGTCAAATTGGTTGTCAAAAGAGGTTGTCAAATTGGTTGTAAAAATTGTTTGTCAAAGTGGTTGTCAAATTGGTTGTCAAAAGTGGTTGTCAAATTGGTTGTCAAAAGTGGTTGTCCAAAAGTGGTTATCCAAAGTTGTTGTCAAAAGTGTTTGTCAAAGTGGTTGTCAAAAGTGCTTGTCAAAAGTGCTTGTCAAATTGGTTGTCAAAAGCGGTTGTCAAATTGGTTGTAAAAATTGTTTGTCAAAGTGGTTGTCAAATTGGTTGTCAAAAGTGGTTGTCAAAGTGGTTGTCAAATGGGTTGTCAAAAAGTGGTTGTCAAAAGTGGTTGTCAAATTAGTTGTCAAAAAATGGTTGTCAAAGTGGTTGTCAAATTGGTTTGTCAACAAGTGGTTGTCAAAAGTGGTTGTCAAAAGTGGTTGTTAAAAGTGGTTGTCAAATAATTTGTCAAAAGTGGTTGTCAAATTGGTTTTTCAAAAAGTGGTTCTCAAAAGTGGTTGTCAAAAGTGGTTGTTAAAAGTGGTTGTCAAATTGGTTGTCAAAAGTGTTTTTCAAAATGGTTGACAAAATGGTTGTCAAAAGTGGTTGTCAAAAGTGGTTGTCAAAAGTGGTTGTCATATTTGTTGTCAAAGTGGTTGTCAAAGTGGTTTTCAAAAAGTGGTTGTGATATTTGTTGTCAAGGTGGTTGTCAAGTTGGTTATCAAAATGGTTGTCAAATTGGTTTGTCAACAAGTGGTTGTCAAAAGTGGTTGTCAAAGTTTTTGTCAAATTGATTGTTAAAAGTGGTTTTCAAATTTGGTTGTTAAAAAGTGGTTGTAAAAAGTGGTTGTAAAAAGTGGTTGTCAAAGTGGTTGTCAAAAGTGGTTGTCAAATTGGTATTCAAATATGGTTGTCAAAATGATTGTCAAAAGTGGTTGTCAAAGTGGTAGTCAAAATGGTTGTCAGAAGTGGTTGTCAAATTGGTTGTCAAAAGTGGTTGTCAAAAGTGGTTGTCATATTGGTTGTCAAAGTGGTTGTCAAATTAGCTGTCATATTTGTTGTCAAAGTGGTTGTAAAGAAGTGGTTGTCCAATTGGTTGTCAAATGGGTTGTCAAAAAGTGGTTGTCAAAAGTGGTTGTCAAATTAGTTGTCAAAAAATGGTTGTCAAAGTGGTTGTCAAATTGGTTTGTCAACAAGTGGTTGTCAAAAGTGGTTGTCAAAAGTGGTTGTCAAATTGGTTGTCAAAAATGGTTGTCAAAAGTGCTTGTCAAAAGTGCTTGTCAAAAGTGCTTGTCAAAAGTGCTTGTCAAATTGGTTGTCAAAGAATGGTTGTCAAAGTGGTAGTCAAAAGTGGTTGTCAAATGGGTTGTCAAAAAGTGGTTGTCAAATTGGTTGTCAAAAAGTGGTTGTCAAAGTGGTTGTCAATTTGGGTTTTGGTTGCCAAAAGGGGTTGTCAAATTGGTTGTCAAATTGGTTGTCAAATTGGTTGTCAAAAGTGGTTGTCAAATTAGTTGTCAAAAAATGGTTGTCAATATGGTTGTCAAATTGGTTGTCAAAAAGTGGTTGTCAAATTAATTGTCAAAAGCGGTTGTCAAATTGGTTGTCAAAAGTGGTTGTCAAAACTGGTTGTCAAAGTGGTTGTCAAAATAGTTTTCAAAAAATGGTTGTCAAAAGTGGTTGTCCAAAAGTGGTTATCCAAAGTGGTTGTCAAAAGTGGTTGTCAAAGTGCTTGTCAAAAGTGCTTGTCAAAAGTGCTTGTCAAATTGGTTGTCAAAAGTGGTTGTCAAATTGGTTGTAAAAATTGTTTGTCAAAGTGGTTGTCAAATTGGTTGTCAAAAGTGGTTGACAAATTGGTTGTCAAAAGTGGTTGTTAAAAAGTGGTTGACAAAGTGGTTATCAAAATGGTTGTCAAAAAATGGTTATCAAAGTGTTTGTCAAATGTGGTTGTCAAATGGGTTGTCAAAAAGTGGTTGTCAAACGTGGTTGTTAAATTGGTTGTCATAAGTGGTTGTTAAATTGGTTGTCAAAAGTGGTTGTCAAAGTGGTTGTCAAATTGGTTGTCAAATGTGGTTTTCAAATTTGGTTGTTAAAAAGTGGATGTAAAAAGTGGTTGCTAAAGTGGTTGTCAAAAGTGTTTGTCAAATTGGTTGTCAAATTGGTTGTCAAAAATGGTTGTCAAAGTGGTTGTCAAATTGGTTGTCAAAAGTGGTTGTCATATTTGTTGTCAAAGTGGTTGTCAAATTGGTTGTCAAAAGTGGCTGTTAAAAGTGGTTGTCAAAAGTGCTTGTCAAAAGTGCTTGTCAAATTGGTTGTCAAAGAATGGTTGTCAAAGTGGTAGTCAAAAGTGGTTGTCAAATGGGTTGTCAAAAAGTGGTTGTCAAATTGGTTGTCAAAAAGTGGTTGTCAAAGTGGTTGTCAAATTGGTTGTCAAAAGTGGTTGTCAAAGTGGTTGTCAAAAGTGCTTGTCAAAAGTGCTTGTCAAATTGGTTGTCAAAAGAGGTTGTCAAATTGGTTGTAAAAATTGTTTGTCAAAGTGGTTGTCAAATTGGTTGTCAAAAGTGGTTGTCAAATTGGTTGTCAAAAGTGGTTGTCCAAAAGTGGTTATCCAAAGTTGTTGTCAAAAGTGTTTGTCAAAGTGGTTGTCAAAAGTGCTTGTCAAAAGTGCTTGTCAAATTGGTTGTCAAAAGCGGTTGTCAAATTGGTTGTAAAAATTGTTTGTCAAAGTGGTTGTCAAATTGGTTGTCAAAAGTGGTTGTCAAATTGGTTGTCAAAAGTGGTTGTTAAAAAGTGGTTGACAAAGTGGTTATCAAAATGGTTGTCAAAAAATTGTTGTCAAAGTGTTTGTCAAATGTGGTTGTCAAATGGGTTGTCAAAAAGTGGTTTTCAAACGTGGTTGTTAAATTGGTTGTCATAAGTGGTTGTTAAATTGGTTGTCATTAGTGGTTGTTAAATTGGTTGTCAAAAGTGGTTGTCAAAGTGGTTGTCAAATTGGTTGTCAAATGTGGTTTTCAAATTTGGTTGTTAAAAAGTGGATGTAAAAAGTGGTTGCTAAAGTGGTTGTCAAAAGTGTTTGTCAAATTGGTTGTCAAATTGGTTGTCAAAAATGGTTGTCAAAGTGGTTGTCAAATTGGTTGTCAAATGGGTTGTCAAAAAGTGGTTGTCAAAGTGTTTGTCCAAAGTGGTTGTCAAATGGGTTGTCAAAAAGTGGTTGTCAAAAGTGGTTGTCAAATTAGTTGTCAAAAAATGGTTGTCAAAGTGGTTGTCAAATTGGTTTGTCAACAAGTGGTTGTCAAAAGTGGTTGTCAAAAGTGGTTGTTAAAAGTGGTTGTCAAATAATTTGTCAAAAGTGGTTGTCAAATTGGTTTTTCAAAAAGTGGTTCTCAAAAGTGGTTGTCAAAAGTGGTTGTTAAAAGTGGTTGTCAAATTGGTTGTCAAAAGTGTTTTTCAAAATGGTTGACAAAATGGTTGTCAAAAGTGGTTGTCAAAAGTGGTTGTCAAAAGTGGTTGTCATATTTGTTGTCAAAGTGGTTGTCAAAGTGGTTTTCAAAAAGTGGTTGTGATATTTGTTGTCAAGGTGGTTGTCAAGTTGGTTATCAAAATGGTTGTCAAAGTGTTTGTCAAATGTGGTTGTCAAATGGGTTGTCAAAAAGTGGTTGTCAAAAGTGGTTGTTAAATTGGTTGTCATAAGTAATTGTTAAATTGGTTGTCAAAAGTGGTTGTCAAAGTGGTTGTCAAATTGGTTGTCAAATGTGGTTGTCAAATTTGGTTGTCAAATTGGTTGTCAAAAATGGTTGTCAAAGTGGTTGTCAAAGTGGTTGTCAAAAGTGGTTGTCATATTTATTGTCAAAGTGGTTTTCAAATTGGTTGTCAAAAGTGGCTGTAAAAAGTGGTTGTCAAAGTGGTTGTAAAATTGGTTGTCAAGTTGGTTGTCATATTTATTGTCGAAGTGGTTTTCAAATTGGTTGTCAAATTGGTTGTCAAAAGTGGCTGTAAAAAGTGGTTGTAAAATTGGTTGTCAAGTTGGTTGTCATATTTATTGTCGAAGTGGTTTTCAAATTGGTTGTCAAATTGGTTGTCAAAAGTGGCTATAAAAAGTGGTTGTCAAAGTGGTTGTCAAGTTGGTTGTGAAAATGGTTGTCAAATTGGTTTGTCAACAAGTGGTTGTCAAAAGTGGTTGTCAAAAAGTGGTTGTCAAAAGTGGTTGTCATAAGTGGTTGTCAAATTGGTTGTCAAAAATGGTTGTCAAAGTGGTTGTTAAAATGGTTGTCAAAAGTGCTTGTCAAAAGTGCTTGTCAAATTGGTTGTCAAAGAATGGTTGTCAAAGTGTTTGTCAAAAGTGGTTGTTAAATGGGTTGTCAAAAAGTGGTTGTCAAAAGTGGTTGTCAAATTAGTTGTCAACAAGTGGTTGTCAAAAGTGGTTGCCAAAAAGTGGTTGTCAAAAGTGGTTGTCAAAAGTGGTTGTCAAAAGTGGTTGTCAAATTGGTTGTCAAAAATGGTTGTCAAATGGGTTGTCAAAAACTGGTTGTCAAAAATTGTTGTCAAATTAGTTGTCAAAAAATGGTTGTCAAAGTGGTTGTCAAATTGGTTTTTCAAAAAGTGGTTGTCAAAAGTGGTTGTCAAAAAAAGGTTGTCAAAAGTGGTTGTTAAAAGTGGTTGTCAAATTATTTGTCAAAAGTGGTTGTCAAATTGGTTTTTTAAAATGTGGTTGTCAAAAGTGGTTGTCAAAAAGTGGTTGTCAAAAGTGGTTGTTAAAAGTGGTTGTCAAATTGGTTGTCAAAAGTGTTTTTCAAAATGGTTGACAAAATGGTTGTCAAAAGTGGTTGTCAAAAGTGGTTGTCAAAAGTGGTTGTCATATTTGTTGTCAAAGTGGTTTTCAAAAAGTGGTTGTGATATTTGTTGTCAAGGTGGTTGTCAAAGTGGCTGTAAAAAGTGGTTGTCAAAGTGGTTGTAAAATTGGTTGTCAAGTTGGTTGTCAAAAAATGGTTGTCAAAGTGTTTGTCAAATGTGGTTGTCAAATGGGTTGTCAAAAAGTGGTTGTCAAAAGTGGTTGTTAAATTGGTTGTCATAAGTGGTTGTTAAATTGGTTGTCAAAAGAGGTTGTCAAAGTGGTTGTCAAATTGGTTGTCAAATGTGGTTTTCAAATTTGGTTGTTAAAAAGTGGATGTAAAAAGTGGTTGTTAAAGTGGTTGTCAAAAGTGGTTGTCAAATTGGTTGTCAAATTGGTTGTCAAAAATGGTTGTCAAAGTGGTTGTCAAATTGGTTGTCAAATTGGTTGTCAAATTGGTTGTCAAAAGTGGCTGTCAAAGTGGTTGTCAAAAAGTGGTTATCATTGTGGTTGTCAAATTGGTTGTCAAAAGTGGTTATCAAAAGTGGTTGTTAAATTGGTTGTCAAAAGTGGTTGTCAAAGTGGTTGTCAAAGTGGTTGTTAAAAGTGATTTTCAAATTTGTCAAAAGTGGTTGTTAAATTGGTTGTCAAAAGTGGTTGTCAAAGTGGTTGTCAAATTGGTTGTGAAAAGTGGTTTTCAAATTTGGTTGTTAAAAGTGGTTGTAAAAAGTGATTGTCAAATTGGTTGTCAAAAAGTAGTTGTCAAAGTGGTTGTCAATTTGGGTTTTGGTTGTCAATTGTGGTTGTCAAAGTGGTTTTCAAATTGGTTCTCAAATTGGTTGTAAAAAGTGTTTGTCAAAGTGGTTGTCAAATTGGTTGTAAAAAGTGTTTGTCAAAGTGGTTGTCAAATTGGCTGTCAAAAGTGGTTGTTAAAGTGATTGTCAAATTGGTTGTCAAAAGTGGTTGTCATATTTGTTGTCAAAATGGTTGTCAAATTGGATGTCAAAAGTGGTTGTTAAAAAGTGGTTGCCATAGTGGTTATCAAATTGGTTGTCAAAAAATGGTTGTCAAAGTGTTTATCAAAAGTGGTTGTCAAATGGGTTGTCAAAAAGTGGTTGTCAAATATGGTTGTCAAAGTGGTTGGCAAAATGTTTGTCAAAAGTGTTTGTCAAATTGGTAGTCAAGTTGGTTGTCAAATATGGTTGTCAAAGTGGTTGTCAAAATGTTTGTCAAAAGTGTTTGTCAAATTGGTAGTCAAGTTGGTTGTCAAAAGTGGTTGTCAAAGTGGTTGTCAAAAGTACTTGTCAAAAGAGCTTGTCAAATTGGTTGTCAAAAGAGGTTGTCAAATTGGTTGTAAAAATTGTTTGTCAAAATGGTTGTCAAATTGGTTGTCAAAAGTGGTTGTCAAATTGGTTGTCAAAAGTGGTTGTCCAAAAGTGGTTATCCAAAGTTGTTGTCAAAAGTGGTTGTCAAAGTGGTTGTCAAAAGTGCTTGTCAAAAGTGCTTGTCAAATTGGTTGTCAAAAGCGGTTGTCAAATTGGTTGTAAAAATTGTTTGTCAAAGTGGTTGTCAAAGTGGTTGTCAAATTGGTTGTCAAAAGTGGTTGTCAAATTGGTTGTCAAAAGTGGTTGTCAAATTGGTTGTCAAAAGTGGTTGTCCAAAAGTGGTTATCCAAAGTTGTTGTCAAAAGTGTTTGTCAAAGTGGTTGTCAAAAGTGCTTGTCAAAAGTGCTTGTCAAATTGGTTGTCAAAAGCGGTTGTCAAATTGGTTGTAAAAATTGTTTGTCAAAGTGGTTGTCAAATTGGTTGTCAAAAGTGGTTGTCAAATTGGTTGTCAAAAGTGGTTGTTAAAAAGTGGTTGACAAAGTGGTTATCAAAATGGTTGTCAAAAAATTGTTGTCAAAGTGTTTGTCAAATGTGGTTGTCAAATGGGTTGTCAAAAAGTGGTTTTCAAACGTGGTTGTTAAATTGGTTGTCATAAGTGGTTGTTAAATTGGTTGTCATTAGTGGTTGTTAAATTGGTTGTCAAAAGTGGTTGTCAAAGTGGTTGTCAAATTGGTTGTCAAATGTGGTTTTCAAATTTGGTTGTTAAAAAGTGGATGTAAAAAGTGGTTGCTAAAGTGGTTGTCAAAAGTGTTTGTCAAATTGGTTGTCAAATTGGTTGTCAAAAATGGTTGTCAAAGTGGTTGTCAAATTGGTTGTCAAATGGGTTGCCAAAAAGTGGTTGTCAAAGTGTTTGTCCAAAGTGGTTGTCAAATGGGTTGTCAAAAAGTGGTTGTCAAAAGTGGTTGTCAAATTAGTTGTCAAAAAATGGTTGTCAAAGTGGTTGTCAAATTGGTTTGTCAACAAGTGGTTGTCAAAAGTGGTTGTCAAAAGTGGTTGTTAAAAGTGGTTGTCAAATAATTTGTCAAAAGTGGTTGTCAAATTGGTTTTTCAAAAAGTGGTTCTCAAAAGTGGTTGTCAAAAGTGGTTGTTAAAAGTGGTTGTCAAATTGGTTGTCAAAAGTGTTTTTCAAAATGGTTGACAAAATGGTTGTCAAAAGTGGTTGTCAAAAGTGGTTGTCAAAAGTGGTTGTCATATTTGTTGTCAAAGTGGTTGTCAAAGTGGTTTTCAAAAAGTGGTTGTGATATTTGTTGTCAAGGTGGTTGTCAAGTTGGTTATCAAAATGGTTGTCAAAGTGTTTGTCAAATGTGGTTGTCAAATGGGTTGTCAAAAAGTGGTTGTCAAAAGTGGTTGTAAATTGGTTGTCATAAGTGGTTGTTAAATTGGTTGTCAAAAGTGGTTGTCAAAGTGGTTGTCAAATTGGTTGTCAAATGTGGTTGTCAAATTTGGTTGTCAAATTGGTTGTCAAAAATGGTTGTCAAAGTGGTTGTCAAAGTGGTTGTCAAAAGTGGTTGTCATATTTATTGTCAAAGTGGTTTTCAAATTGGTTGTCAAAAGTGGCTGTAAAAAGTGGTTGTCAAAGTGGTTGTAAAATTGGTTGTCAAGTTGGTTGTCATATTTATTGTCGAAGTGGTTTTCAAATTGGTTGTCAAATTGGTTGTCAAAAGTGGCTGTAAAAAGTGGTTGTAAAATTGGTTGTCAAGTTGGTTGTCATATTTATTGTCGAAGTGGTTTTCAAATTGGTTGTCAAATTGGTTGTCAAAAGTGGCTATAAAAAGTGGTTGTCAAAGTGGTTGTCAAGTTGGTTGTCAAAATGGTTGTCAAATTGGTTTGTCAACAAGTGGTTGTCAAAAGTGGTTGTCAAAAAGTGGTTGTCAAAAGTGGTTGTCATAAGTGGTTGTCAAATTGGTTGTCAAAAATGGTTGTCAAAGTGGTTGTTAAAATGGTTGTCAAAAGTGCTTGTCAAAAGTGCTTGTCAAATTGGTTGTCAAAGAATGGTTGTCAAAGTGTTTGTCAAAAGTGGTTGTTAAATGGGTTGTCAAAAAGTGGTTGTCAAAAGTGGTTGTCAAATTAGTTGTCAACAAGTGGTTGTCAAAAGTGGTTGCCAAAAAGTGGTTGTCAAAAGTGGTTGTCAAAAGTGGTTGTCAAAAGTGGTTGTCAAATTGGTTGTCAAAAATGGTTGTCAAATGGGTTGTCAAAAACTGGTTGTCAAAAATTGTTGTCAAATTAGTTGTCAAAAAATGGTTGTCAAAGTGGTTGTCAAATTGGTTTTTCAAAAAGTGGTTGTCAAAAGTGGTTGTCAAAGTGGTTGTCAAGTTGGTTGTCAAAATGGTTGTCAAATTGGTTTGTCAACAAGTGGTTGTCAAAAGTGGTTGTCAAAAAGTGGTTGTCAAAAGTGGTTGTCATAAGTGGTTGTCAAATTGGTTGTCAAAAATGGTTGTCAAAGTGGTTGTTAAAATGGTTGTCAAAAGTGCTTGTCAAAAGTGCTTGTCAAATTGGTTGTCAAAGAATGGTTGTCAAAGTGTTTGTCAAAAGTGGTTGTTAAATGGGTTGTCAAAAAGTGGTTGTCAAAAGTGGTTGTCAAATTAGTTGTCAACAAGTGGTTGTCAAAAGTGGTTGCCAAAAAGTGGTTGTCAAAAGTGGTTGTCAAAAGTGGTTGTCAAAAGTGGTTGTCAAATTGGTTGTCAAAAATGGTTGTCAAATGGGTTGTCAAAAACTGGTTGTCAAAAATTGTTGTCAAATTAGTTGTCAAAAAATGGTTGTCAAAGTGGTTGTCAAATTGGTTTTTCAAAAAGTGGTTGTCAAAAGTGGTTGTCAAAAAAAGGTTGTCAAAAGTGGTTGTTAAAAGTGGTTGTCAAATTATTTGTCAAAAGTGGTTGTCAAATTGGTTTTTTAAAAAGTGGTTGTCAAAAGTGGTTGTCAAAAAGTGGTTGTCAAAAGTGGTTGTTAAAAGTGGTTGTCAAATTGGTTGTCAAAAGTGTTTTTCAAAATGGTTGACAAAATGGTTGTCAAAAGTGGTTGTCAAAAGTGGTTGTCAAAAGTGGTTGTCATATTTGTTGTCAAAGTGGTTTTCAAAAAGTGGTTGTGATATTTGTTGTCAAGGTGGTTGTCAAAGTGGCTGTAAAAAGTGGTTGTCAAAGTGGTTGTAAAATTGGTTGTCAAGTTGGTTGTCAAAAAATGGTTGTCAAAGTGTTTGTCAAATGTGGTTGTCAAATGGGTTGTCAAAAAGTGGTTGTCAAAAGTGGTTGTTAAATTGGTTGTCATAAGTGGTTGTTAAATTGGTTGTCAAAAGAGGTTGTCAAAGTGGTTGTCAAATTGGTTGTCAAATGTGGTTTTCAAATTTGGTTGTTAAAAAGTGGATGTAAAAAGTGGTTGTTAAAGTGGTTGTCAAAAGTGGTTGTCAAATTGGTTGTCAAATTGGTTGTCAAAAATGGTTGTCAAAGTGGTTGTCAAATTGGTTGTCAAATTGGTTGTCAAATTGGTTGTCAAAAGTGGCTGTCAAAGTGGTTGTCAAAAAGTGGTTATCATTGTGGTTGTCAAATTGGTTGTCAAAAGTGGTTATCAAAAGAGGTTGTTAAATTGGTTGTCAAAAGTGGTTGTCAAAGTGGTTGTCAAAGTGGTTGTTAAAAGTGATTTTCAAATTTGTCAAAAGTGGTTGTTAAATTGGTTGTCAAAAGTGGTTGTCAAAGTGGTTGTCAAATTGGTTGTGAAAAGTGGTTTTCAAATTTGGTTGTTAAAAGTGGTTGTAAAAAGTGATTGTCAAATTGGTTGTCAAAAAGTAGTTGTCAAAGTGGTTGTCAATTTGGGTTTTGGTTGTCAATTGTGGTTGTCAAAGTGGTTTTCAAATTGGTTGTCAAACTTGGTTGTCAAAAGTGGTTCTCAAATTGGTTGTAAAAAGTGTTTGTCAAAGTGGTTGTCAAATTGGTTGTAAAAAGTGTTTGTCAAAGTGGTTGTCAAATTGGCTGTCAAAAGTGGTTGTTAAAGTGATTGTCAAATTGGTTGTCAAAAGTGGTTGTCATATTTGTTGTCAAAATGGTTGTCAAATTGGATGTCAAAAGTGGTTGTTAAAAAGTGGTTGCCATAGTGGTTATCAAATTGGTTGTCAAAAAATGGTTGTCAAAGTGTTTATCAAAAGTGGTTGTCAAATGGGTTGTCAAAAAGTGGTTGTCAAATATGGTTGTCAAAGTGGTTGTCAAAATGTTTGTCAAAAGTGTTTGTCAAATTGGTAGTCAAGTTGGTTGTCAAATATGGTTGTCAAAGTGGTTGTCAAAATGTTTGTCAAAAGTGTTTGTCAAATTGGTAGTCAAGTTGGTTGTCAAAAGTGGTTGTCAAAGTGGTTGTCAAAAGTACTTGTCAAAAGAGCTTGTCAAATTGGTTGTCAAAAGAGGTTGTCAAATTGGTTGTAAAAATTGTTTGTCAAAATGGTTGTCAAATTGGTTGTCAAAAGTGGTTGTCAAATTGGTTGTCAAAAGTGGTTGTCCAAAAGTGGTTATCCAAAGTTGTTGTCAAAAGTGGTTGTCAAAGTGGTTGTCAAAAGTGGTTGTCAAAAGTGCTTGTCAAATTGGTTGTCAAAAGCGGTTGTCAAATTGGTTGTAAAAATTGTTTGTCAAAGTGGTTGTCAAAGTGGTTGTCAAATTGGTTGTCAAAAGTGGTTGTCAAATTGGTTGTCAAAAGTGGTTGTTAAAAAGTGGTTGACAAAGTGGTTATCAAAATGGTTGTCAAAAAATGGTTGTCAAAGTGTTTGTCAAATGTGGTTGTCAAATGGGTTGTCAAAAAGTGGTTTTCAAACGTGGTTGTTAAATTGGTTGTCATAAGTTGTTGTTAAATTGGTTGTCATAAGTGGTTGTTAAATTGGTTGTCAAATGTGGTTTTCAAATTTGGTTGTTAAAAAGTGGATGTAAAAAGTGGTTGCTAAAGTGGTTGTCAAAAGTGTTTGTCAAATTGGTTGTCAAATTGGTTGTCAAAGTGGTTGTCAAATTGGTTGTCAAAAGTGGTTGTCAAAAAGTGGTTGTCAAAAGTGGTTGTTAAAAGTGGTTGTCAAATTGGTTGTCAAAAGTGTTTTTCAAAATGGTTGACAAAATGGTTGTCAAAAGTGGTTGTCAAAAGTGGTTGTCAAAAGTGGTTGTCATATTTGTTGTCAAAGTGGTTGTCAAAGTGGTTTTCAAAAAGTGGTTGTGATATTTGTTGTCAAGGTGGTTGTCAAGTTGGTTATCAAAATGGTTGTCAAAGTGTTTGTCAAATGTGGTTGTCAAATGGGTTGTCAAAAAGTGGTTGTCAAAAGTGGTTGTTAAATTGGTTGTCATAAGTGGTTGTTAAATTGGTTGTCAAAAGTGGTTGTCAAAGTGGTTGTCAAATTGGTTGTCAAATGTGGTTGTCAAATTTGGTTGTCAAATTGGTTGTCAAAAATGGTTGTCAAAGTGGTTGTCAAAGTGGTTGTCAAAAGTGGTTGTCATATTTATTGTCAAAGTGGTTTTCAAATTGGTTGTCAAAAGTGGCTGTAAAAAGTGGTTGTCAAAGTGGTTGTAAAATTGGTTGTCAAGTTGGTTGTCATATTTATTGTCGAAGTGGTTTTCAAATTGGTTGTCAAATTGGTTGTCAAAAGTGGCTGTAAAAAGTGGTTGTAAAATTGGTTGTCAAGTTGGTTGTCATATTTATTGTCGAAGTGGTTTTCAAATTGGTTGTCAAATTGGTTGTCAAAAGTGGCTATAAAAAGTGGTTGTCAAAGTGGTTGTCAAGTTGGTTGTCAAAATGGTTGTCAAATTGGTTTGTCAACAAGTGGTTGTCAAAAGTGGTTGTCAAAAAGTGGTTGTCAAAAGTGGTTGTCATAAGTGGTTGTCAAATTGGTTGTCAAAAATGGTTGTCAAAGTGGTTGTTAAAATGGTTGTCAAAAGTGCTTGTCAAAAGTGCTTGTCAAATTGGTTGTCAAAGAATGGTTGTCAAAGTGTTTGTCAAAAGTGGTTGTTAAATGGGTTGTCAAAAAGTGGTTGTCAAAAGTGGTTGTCAAATTAGTTGTCAACAAGTGGTTGTCAAAAGTGGTTGCCAAAAAGTGGTTGTCAAAAGTGGTTGTCAAAAGTGGTTGTCAAAAGTGGTTGTCAAATTGGTTGTCAAAAATGGTTGTCAAATGGGTTGTCAAAAACTGGTTGTCAAAAATTGTTGTCAAATTAGTTGTCAAAAAATGGTTGTCAAAGTGGTTGTCAAATTGGTTTTTCAAAAAGTGGTTGTCAAAAGTGGTTGTCAAAAAAAGGTTGTCAAAAGTGGTTGTTAAAAGTGGTTGTCAAATTATTTGTCAAAAGTGGTTGTCAAATTGGTTTTTTAAAAAGTGGTTGTCAAAAGTGGTTGTCAAAAAGTGGTTGTCAAAAGTGGTTGTTAAAAGTGGTTGTCAAATTGGTTGTCAAAAGTGTTTTTCAAAATGGTTGACAAAATGGTTGTCAAAAGTGGTTGTCAAAAGTGGTTGTCAAAAGTGGTTGTCATATTTGTTGTCAAAGTGGTTTTCAAAAAGTGGTTGTGATATTTGTTGTCAAGGTGGTTGTCAAAGTGGCTGTAAAAAGTGGTTGTCAAAGTGGTTGTAAAATTGGTTGTCAAGTTGGTTGTCAAAAAATGGTTGTCAAAGTGTTTGTCAAATGTGGTTGTCAAATGGGTTGTCAAAAAGTGGTTGTCAAAAGTGGTTGTTAAATTGGTTGTCATAAGTGGTTGTTAAATTGGTTGTCAAAAGAGGTTGTCAAAGTGGTTGTCAAATTGGTTGTCAAATGTGGTTTTCAAATTTGGTTGTTAAAAAGTGGATGTAAAAAGTGGTTGTTAAAGTGGTTGTCAAAAGTGGTTGTCAAATTGGTTGTCAAATTGGTTGTCAAAAATGGTTGTCAAAGTGGTTGTCAAATTGGTTGTCAAATTGGTTGTCAAATTGGTTGTCAAAAGTGGCTGTCAAAGTGGTTGTCAAAAAGTGGTTATCATTGTGGTTGTCAAATTGGTTGTCAAAAGTGGTTATCAAAAGTGGTTGTTAAATTGGTTGTCAAAAGTGGTTGTCAAAGTGGTTGTCAAAGTGGTTGTTAAAAGTGATTTTCAAATTTGTCAAAAGTGGTTGTTAAATTGGTTGTCAAAAGTGGTTGTCAAAGTGGTTGTCAAATTGGTTGTGAAAAGTGGTTTTCAAATTTGGTTGTTAAAAGTGGTTGTAAAAAGTGATTGTCAAATTGGTTGTCAAAAAGTGTTTGTCAAAGTGGTTGTCAAATTGGTTGTAAAAAGTGTTTGTCAAAGTGGTTGTCAAATTGGCTGTCAAAAGTGGTTGTTAAAGTGATTGTCAAATTGGTTGTCAAAAGTGGTTGTCATATTTGTTGTCAAAATGGTTGTCAAATTGGATGTCAAAAGTGGTTGTTAAAAAGTGGTTGCCATAGTGGTTATCAAATTGGTTGTCAAAAAATGGTTGTCAAAGTGTTTATCAAAAGTGGTTGTCAAATGGGTTGTCAAAAAGTGGTTGTCAAATATGGTTGTCAAAGTGGTTGTCAAAATGTTTGTCAAAAGTGTTTGTCAAATTGGTAGTCAAGTTGGTTGTCAAATATGGTTGTCAAAGTGGTTGTCAAAATGTTTGTCAAAAGTGTTTGTAAAATTGGTAGTCAAGTTGGTTGTCAAAAGTGGTTGTCAAAGTGGTTGTCAAAAGTACTTGTCAAAAGAGCTTGTCAAATTGGTTGTCAAAAGAGGTTGTCAAATTGGTTGTAAAAATTGTTTGTCAAAATGGTTGTCAAATTGGTTGTCAAAAGTGGTTGTCAAATTGGTTGTCAAAAGTGGTTGTCCAAAAGTGGTTATCCAAAGTTGTTGTCAAAAGTGGTTGTCAAAGTGGTTGTCAAAAGTGCTTGTCAAAAGTGCTTGTCAAATTGGTTGTCAAAAGCGGTTGTCAAATTGGTTGTAAAAATTGTTTGTCAAAGTGGTTGTCAAAGTGGTTGTCAAATTGGTTGTCAAAAGTGGTTGTCAAATTGGTTGTCAAAAGTGGTTGTTAAAAAGTGGTTGACAAAGTGGTTATCAAAATGGTTGTCAAAAAATGGTTGTCAAAGTGTTTGTCAAATGTGGTTGTCAAATGGGTTGTCAAAAAGTGGTTTTCAAACGTGGTTCTTAAATTGGTTGTCATAAGTTGTTGTTAAATTGGTTGTCATAAGTGGTTGTTAAATTGGTTGTCAAATGTGGTTTTCAAATTTGGTTGTTAAAAAGTGGATGTAAAAAGTGGTTGCTAAAGTGGTTGTCAAAAGTGTTTGTCAAATTGGTTGTCAAATTGGTTGTCAAAGTGGTTGTCAAATTGGTTGTCAAAAGTGGTTGTCAAAAAGTGGTTGTCAAAAGTGGTTGTTAAAAGTGGTTGTCAAATTGGTTGTCAAAAGTGTTTTTCAAAATGGTTGACAAAATGGTTGTCAAAAGTGGTTGTCAAAAGTGGTTGTCAAAAGTGGTTGTCATATTTGTTGTCAAAGTGGTTGTCAAAGTGGTTTTCAAAAAGTGGTTGTGATATTTGTTGTCAAGGTGGTTGTCAAGTTGGTTATCAAAATGGTTGTCAAAGTGTTTGTCAAATGTGGTTGTCAAATGGGTTGTCAAAAAGTGGTTGTCAAAAGTGGTTGTTAAATTGGTTGTCATAAGTGGTTGTTAAATTGGTTGTCAAAAGTGGTTGTCAAAGTGGTTGTCAAATTTGGTTGTCAAATTGGTTGTCAAAAATGGTTGTCAAAGTGGTTGTCAAAGTGGTTGTCAAAAGTGGTTGTCATATTTATTGTCAAAGTGGTTTTCAAATTGGTTGTCAAAAGTGGCTGTAAAAAGTGGTTGTCAAAGTGGTTGTAAAATTGGTTGTCAAGTTGGTTGTCATATTTATTGTCGAAGTGGTTTTCAAATTGGTTGTCAAATTGGTTGTCAAAAGTGGCTGTAAAAAGTGGTTGTAAAATTGGTTGTCAAGTTGGTTGTCATATTTATTGTCGAAGTGGTTTTCAAATTGGTTGTCAAATTGGTTGTCAAAAGTGGCTATAAAAAGTGGTTGTCAAAGTGGTTGTCAAGTTGGTTGTCAAAATGGTTGTCAAATTGGTTTGTCAACAAGTGGTTGTCAAAAGTGGTTGTCAAAAAGTGGTTGTCAAAAGTGGTTGTCATAAGTGGTTGTCAAATTGGTTGTCAAAAATGGTTGTCAAAGTGGTTGTTAAAATGGTTGTCAAAAGTGCTTGTCAAAAGTGCTTGTCAAATTGGTTGTCAAAGAATGGTTGTCAAAGTGTTTGTCAAAAGTGGTTGTTAAATGGGTTGTCAAAAAGTGGTTGTCAAAAGTGGTTGTCAAATTAGTTGTCAACAAGTGGTTGTCAAAAGTGGTTGCCAAAAGTGGTTGTCAAATTGGTTGTCAAAAATGGTTGTCAAATGGGTTGTCAAAAACTGGTTGTCAAAAATTGTTGTCAAATTAGTTGTCAAAAAATGGTTGTCAAAGTGGTTGTCAAATTGGTTTTTCAAAAAGTGGTTGTCAAAAGTGGTTGTCAAAAAAAGGTTGTCAAAAGTGGTTGTTAAAAGTGGTTGTCAAATTATTTGTCAAAAGTGGTTGTCAAATTGGTTTTTTAAAAAGTGGTTGTCAAAAGTGGTTGTCAAAAAGTGGTTGTCAAAAGTGGTTGTTAAAAGTGGTTGTCAAATTGGTTGTCAAAAGTGTTTTTCAAAATGGTTGACAAAATGGTTGTCAAAAGTGGTTGTCAAAAGTGGTTGTCAAAAGTGGTTGTCATATTTGTTGTCAAAGTGGTTTTCAAAAAGTGGTTGTGATATTTGTTGTCAAGGTGGTTGTCAAAGTGGCTGTAAAAAGTGGTTGTCAAAGTGGTTGTAAAATTGGTTGTCAAGTTGGTTGTCAAAAAATGGTTGTCAAAGTGTTTGTCAAATGTGGTTGTCAAATGGGTTGTCAAAAAGTGGTTGTCAAAAGTGGTTGTTAAATTGGTTGTCATAAGTGGTTGTTAAATTGGTTGTCAAAAGAGGTTGTCAAAGTGGTTGTCAAATTGGTTGTCAAATGTGGTTTTCAAATTTGGTTGTTAAAAAGTGGATGTAAAAAGTGGTTGTTAAAGTGGTTGTCAAAAGTGGTTGTCAAATTGGTTGTCAAATTGGTTGTCAAAAATGGTTGTCAAAGTGGTTGTCAAATTGGTTGTCAAATTGGTTGTCAAATTGGTTGTCAAAAGTGGCTGTCAAAGTGGTTGTCAAAAAGTGGTTATCATTGTGGTTGTCAAATTGGTTGTCAAAAGTGGTTATCAAAAGTGGTTGTTAAATTGGTTGTCAAAAGTGGTTGTCAAAGTGGTTGTCAAAGTGGTTGTTAAAAGTGATTTTCAAATTTGTCAAAAGTGGTTGTTAAATTGGTTGTCAAAAGTGGTTGTCAAAGTGGTTGTCAAATTGGTTGTGAAAAGTGGTTTTCAAATTTGGTTGTTAAAAGTGGTTGTAAAAAGTGATTGTCAAATTGGTTGTCAAAAAGTAGTTGTCAAAGTGGTTGTCAATTTGGGTTTTGGTTGTCAATTGTGGTTGTCAAAGTGGTTTTCAAATTGGTTGTCAAACTTGGTTGTCAAAAGTGGTTCTCAAATTGGTTGTAAAAAGTGTTTGTCAAAGTGGTTGTCAAATTGGTTGTAAAAAGTGTTTGTCAAAGTGGTTGTCAAATTGGCTGTCAAAAGTGGTTGTTAAAGTGATTGTCAAATTGGTTGTCAAAAGTGGTTGTCATATTTGTTGTCAAAATGGTTGTCAAATTGGATGTCAAAAGTGGTTGTTAAAAAGTGGTTGCCATAGTGGTTATCAAATTGGTTGTCAAAAAATGGTTGTCAAAGTGTTTATCAAAAGTGGTTGTCAAATGGGTTGTCAAAAAGTGGTTGTCAAATATGGTTGTCAAAGTGGTTGTCAAAATGTTTGTCAAAAGTGTTTGTCAAATTGGTAGTCAAGTTGGTTGTCAAATATGGTTGTCAAAGTGGTTGTCAAAATGTTTGTCAAAAGTGTTTGTCAAATTGGTAGTCAAGTTGGTTGTCAAAAGTGGTTGTCAAAGTGGTTGTCAAAAGTACTTGTCAAAAGAGCTTGTCAAATTGGTTGTCAAAAGAGGTTGTCAAATTGGTTGTAAAAATTGTTTGTCAAAATGGTTGTCAAATTGGTTGTCAAAAGTGGTTGTCAAATTGGTTGTCAAAAGTGGTTGTCCAAAAGTGGTTATCCAAAGTTGTTGTCAAAAGTGGTTGTCAAAGTGGTTGTCAAAAGTGCTTGTCAAAAGTGCTTGTCAAATTGGTTGTCAAAAGCGGTTGTCAAATTGGTTGTAAAAATTGTTTGTCAAAGTGGTTGTCAAAGTGGTTGTCAAATTGGTTGTCAAAAGTGGTTGTCAAATTGGTTGTCAAAAGTGGTTGTTAAAAAGTGGTTGACAAAGTGGTTATCAAAATGGTTGTCAAAAAATGGTTGTCAAAGTGTTTGTCAAATGTGGTTGTCAAATGGGTTGTCAAAAAGTGGTTTTCAAACGTGGTTGTTAAATTGGTTGTCATAAGTTGTTGTTAAATTGGTTGTCATAAGTGGTTGTTAAATTGGTTGTCAAATGTGGTTTTCAAATTTGGTTGTTAAAAAGTGGATGTAAAAAGTGGTTGCTAAAGTGGTTGTCAAAAGTGTTTGTCAAATTGGTTGTCAAATTGGTTGTCAAAAATGGTTGTCAAAGTGGTTGTCAAATTGGTTGTCAAAAGTGGTTGTCATATTTGTTGTCAAAGTGGTTGCGAAACTGGTTGTCAAAAGTGGCTGTAAAAAGTGGTTGTCAAAGTGGTTGTCAAAGTGGTTGTCAAAAGTGGTTGTCAAATTGGTATTCAAATATGGTTGTCAAAATGGTTGTCAAAATGATTGTCAAAAGTGGTTGTCAAAGTGGTAGTCAAAATGGTTGTCAGAAGTGGTTGTCAAATTGGTTGTCAAAAGTGGTAGTCAAAAGTGGTTGTCATATTGGTTGTCAAAGTGGTTGTCAAATTTGCTGTCATATTTGTTGTCAAAGTGGTTGTAAAGAAGTGGTTGTCCAATTGGTTGTCAAAAAGTGGTTGTCAAAAGTGGTTGTCAAATTAGTTGTCAAAAAATGGTTGTCAAAAGTGCTTGTCAAATTGGTTGTCAAAGAATGGTTGTCAAAGTGGTAGTCAAAAGTGGTTGTCAAATGGGTTGTCAAAAAGTGGTTGTCAAATTGGTTGTCAAATTGGTTGTCAAAAAGTGGTTGTCAAAGTGGTTGTCAATTTGGGTTTTGGTTGCCAAAAGTGGTTGTCAAATTGGTTGTCAAATTGGTTGTCAAAAGTGGTTGTCAAAGTGGTTGTCAAAAGTGCTTGTCAAAAGTGCTTGTCAAATTGGTTGTCAAAAGAGGTTGTCAAATTGGTTGTAAAAATTGTTTGTCAAAGTGGTTGTCAAATTGGTTGTCAAAAGTGGTTGTCAAATTGGTTGTCAAAAGTGGTTGTCCAAAAGTGGTTGTCAAATTGGTTGTCAAAAGTGGTTGTTAAAAAGTGGTTGACAAAGTGGTTATCAAAATGGTTGTCAAAAAATGGTTGTCAAAGTGTTTGTCAAATGTGGTTGTCAAATGGGTTGTCAAAAAGTGGTTTTCAAACGTGGTTGTTAAATTGGTTGTCATAAGTGGTTGTTAAATTGGTTGTCATAAGTGGTTGTTAAATTGGTTGTCAAAAGTGGTTGTCAAAGTGGTTGTCAAATTGGTTGTCAAATGTGGTTTTCAAATTTGGTTGTTAAAAAGTGGATGTAAAAAGTGGTTGCTAAAGTGGTTGTCAAAAGTGTTTGTCAAATTGGTTGTCAAATTGGTTGTCAAAAATGGTTGTCAAAGTGGTTGTTAAATTGGTTGTCAAAAGTGGTTGTCAAATTAGCTGTCATATTTGTTGTCAAAGTGGTTGTAAAGAAGTGGTTGTCCAATTGGTTGTCAAAAAGTGGTTGTCAAAAGTGGTTGTCATATTTGTTGTCAAAGTGGTTTTCAAAAAGTGGTTGTGATATTTGTTGTCAAGGTGGTTGTCAAAGTGGCTGTAAAAAGTGGTTGTCAAAGTGGTTGTAAAATTGGTTGTCAAGTTGGTTGTCAAAAAATGGTTGTCAAAGTGTTTGTCAAATGTGGTTGTCAAATGGGTTGTCAAAAAGTGGTTGTCAAAAGTGGTTGTTAAATTGGTTGTCATAAGTGGTTGTTAAATTGGTTGTCAAAAGAGGTTGTCAAAGTGGTTGTCAAATTGGTTGTCAAATGTGGTTTTCAAATTTGGTTGTTAAAAAGTGGATGTAAAAAGTGGTTGTTAAAGTGGTTGTCAAAAGTGGTTGTCAAATTGGTTGTCAAATTGGTTGTCAAAAATGGTTGTCAAAGTGGTTGTCAAATTGGTTGTCAAATTGGTTGTCAAATTGGTTGTCAAAAGTGGCTGTCAAAGTGGTTGTCAAAAAGTGGTTATCATTGTGGTTGTCAAATTGGTTGTCAAAAGTGGTTATCAAAAGTGGTTGTTAAATTGGTTGTCAAAAGTGGTTGTCAAAGTGGTTGTCAAAGTGGTTGTTAAAAGTGATTTTCAAATTTGTCAAAAGTGGTTGTTAAATTGGTTGTCAAAAGTGGTTGTCAAAGTGGTTGTCAAATTGGTTGTGAAAAGTGGTTTTCAAATTTGGTTGTTAAAAGTGGTTGTAAAAAGTGATTGTCAAATTGGTTGTCAAAAAGTAGTTGTCAAAGTGGTTGTCAATTTGGGTTTTGGTTGTCAATTGTGGTTGTCAAAGTGGTTTTCAAATTGGTTGTCAAACTTGGTTGTCAAAAGTGGTTCTCAAATTGGTTGTAAAAAGTGTTTGTCAAAGTGGTTGTCAAATTGGTTGTAAAAAGTGTTTGTCAAAGTGGTTGTCAAATTGGCTGTCAAAAGTGGTTGTTAAAGTGATTGTCAAATTGGTTGTCAAAAGTGGTTGTCATATTTGTTGTCAAAATGGTTGTCAAATTGGATGTCAAAAGTGGTTGTTAAAAAGTGGTTGCCATAGTGGTTATCAAATTGGTTGTCAAAAAATGGTTGTCAAAGTGTTTATCAAAAGTGGTTGTCAAATGGGTTGTCAAAAAGTGGTTGTCAAATATGGTTGTCAAAGTGGTTGTCAAAATGTTTGTCAAAAGTGTTTGTCAAATTGGTAGTCAAGTTGGTTGTCAAATATGGTTGTCAAAGTGGTTGTCAAAATGTTTGTCAAAAGTGTTTGTCAAATTGGTAGTCAAGTTGGTTGTCAAAAGTGGTTGTCAAAGTGGTTGTCAAAAGTACTTGTCAAAAGAGCTTGTCAAATTGGTTGTCAAAAGAGGTTGTCAAATTGGTTGTAAAAATTGTTTGTCAAAATGGTTGTCAAATTGGTTGTCAAAAGTGGTTGTCAAATTGGTTGTCAAAAGTGGTTGTCCAAAAGTGGTTATCCAAAGTTGTTGTCAAAAGCGGTTGTCAAATTGGTTGTAAAAATTGTTTGTCAAAGTGGTTGTCAAAGTGGTTGTCAAATTGGTTGTCAAAAGTGGTTGTCAAATTGGTTGTCAAAAGTGGTTGTTAAAAAGTGGTTGACAAAGTGGTTATCAAAATGGTTGTCAAAAAATGGTTGTCAAAGTGTTTGTCAAATGTGGTTGTCAAATGGGTTGTCAAAAAGTGGTTTTCAAACGTGGTTGTTAAATTGGTTGTCATAAGTTGTTGTTAAATTGGTTGTCATAAGTGGTTGTTAAATTGGTTGTCAAATGTGGTTTTCAAATTTGGTTGTTAAAAAGTGGATGTAAAAAGTGGTTGCTAAAGTGGTTGTCAAAAGTGTTTGTCAAATTGGTTGTCAAATTGGTTGTCAAAAATGGTTGTCAAAGTGGTTGTCAAATTGGTTGTCAAAAGTGGTTGTCATATTTGTTGTCAAAGTGGTTGCGAAACTGGTTGTCAAAAGTGGCTGTAAAAAGTGGTTGTCAAAGTGGTTGTCAAATTGGTTGTCAAGTTGGTTGTCAAAATGGTTGTCAAATTGGTTTGTCAACAAGTGGTTGTCAAAAGTGGTTGTCAAAGTTTTTGTCAAATTGATTGTTAAAAGTGGTTTTCAAATTTGGTTGTTAAAAAGTGGTTGTAAAAAGTGGTTGTAAAAAGTGGTTGTCAAAGTGGTTGTCAAAAGTGGTTGTCAAATTGGTATTCAAATATGGTTGTCAAAATGGTTGTCAAAATGATTGTCAAAAGTGGTTGTCAAAGTGGTAGTCAAAATGGTTGTCAGAAGTGGTTGTCAAATTGGTTGTCAAAAGTGGTAGTCAAAAGTGGTTGTCATATTGGTTGTCAAAGTGGTTGTCAAATTTGCTGTCATATTTGTTGTCAAAGTGGTTGTAAAGAAGTGGTTGTCCAATTGGTTGTCAAAAAGTGGTTGTCAAAAGTGGTTGTCAAATTAGTTGTCAAAAAATGGTTGTCAAAAGTGCTTGTCAAATTGGTTGTCAAAGAATGGTTGTCAAAGTGGTAGTCAAAAGTGGTTGTCAAATGGGTTGTCAAAAAGTGGTTGTCAAATTGGTTGTCAAATTGGTTGTCAAAAAGTGGTTGTCAAAGTGGTTGTCAATTTGGGTTTTGGTTGCCAAAAGTGGTTGTCAAATTGGTTGTCAAATTGGTTGTCAAAAGTGGTTGTCAAAGTGGTTGTCAAAAGTGCTTGTCAAAAGTGCTTGTCAAATTGGTTGTCAAAAGAGGTTGTCAAATTGGTTGTAAAAATTGTTTGTCAAAGTGGTTGTCAAATTGGTTGTCAAAAGTGGTTGTCAAATTGGTTGTCAAAAGTGGTTGTCCAAAAGTGGTTGTCAAATTGGTTGTCAAAAGTGGTTGTTAAAAAGTGGTTGACAAAGTGGTTATCAAAATGGTTGTCAAAAAATGGTTGTCAAAGTGTTTGTCAAATGTGGTTGTCAAATGGGTTGTCAAAAAGTGGTTTTCAAACGTGGTTGTTAAATTGGTTGTCATAAGTGGTTGTTAAATTGGTTGTCATAAGTGGTTGTTAAATTGGTTGTCAAAAGTGGTTGTCAAAGTGGTTGTCAAATTGGTTGTCAAATGTGGTTTTCAAATTTGGTTGTTAAAAAGTGGATGTAAAAAGTGGTTGCTAAAGTGGTTGTCAAAAGTGTTTGTCAAATTGGTTGTCAAATTGGTTGTCAAAAATGGTTGTCAAAGTGGTTGTTAAATTGGTTGTCAAAAGTGGTTGTCAAATTAGCTGTCATATTTGTTGTCAAAGTGGTTGTAAAGAAGTGGTTGTCCAATTGGTTGTCAAAAAGTGGTTGTCAAAAGTGGTTGTCAAATTAGTTGTCAAAAAATGGTTGTCAAAGTGGTTGTCAAATTGGTTTGTCAACAAGTGGTTGTCAAAAGTGGTTGTCAAAAGTGGTTGTCAAATTGGTTGTCAAAAATGGTTGTCAAAGTGGTTGTCAAAATGGTTGTCAAAAGTGCTTGTCAAAAGTGCTTGTCAAATTGGTTGTCAAAGAATGGTTGTCAAAGTGGTAGTCAAAAGTGGTTGTCAAATGGGTTGTCAAAAAGTGGTTGTCATATTGGTTGTCAAAAAGTGGTTGTCAAAGTGGTTGTCAATTTGGGTTTTGGTTGCCAAAAGTGGTTGTCAAATTGGTTGTCAAATTGGTTGTCAAAAGTGGTTGTCAAAGTGGTTGTCAAAAGTGCTTGTCAAAAGTGCTTGTCAAATTGGTTGTCAAAAGAGGTTGTCAAATTGGTTGTAAAAATTGTTTGTCAAAGTGGTTGTCAAATTGGTTGTCAAAAGTGGTTGTCAAATTGGTTGTCAAAAGTGGTTGTCCAAAAGTGGTTATCCAAAGTTGTTGTCAAAAGTGTTTGTCAAAGTGGTTGTCAAAAGTGCTTGTCAAAAGTGCTTGTCAAATTGGTTGTCAAAAGTGGTTGTCAAATTGGTTGTCAAAAGTGGTTGTTAAAAAGTGGTTGACAAAGTGGTTATCAAAATGGTTGTCAAAAAATGGTTGTCAAAGTGTTTGTCAAATGTGGTTGTCAAATGGGTTGTCAAAAAGTGGTTTTCAAACGTGGTTGTTAAATTGGTTGTCATAAGTGGTTGTTAAATTGGTTGTCATAAGTGGTTGTTAAATTGGTTGTCAAAAGTGTTTGTCAAAGTGGTTGTCAAATTGGTTGTCAAATGTGGTTTTCAAATTTGGTTGTTAAAAAGTGGATGTAAAAAGTGGTTGCTAAAGTGGTTGTCAAAAGTGTTTGTCAAATTGGTTGTCAAATTGGTTGTCAAAAATGGTTGTCAAAGTGGTTGTCAAATTGGTTGTCAAAAGTGGTTGTCATATTTGTTGTCAAAGTGGTTGTGAAACTGGTTGTCAAAAGTGGCTGTAAAAAGTGGTTGTCAAAGTGGTTGTCAAATTGGTTGTCAAGTTGGTTGTCAAAATGGTTGTCAAATTGGTTTGTCAACAAGTGGTTGTCAAAGTTTTTGTCAAATTGATTGTTAAAAGTGGTTTTCAAATTTGGTTGTTAAAAAGTGGTTGTAAAAAGTGGTTGTAAAAAGTGGTTGTCAAAGTGGTTGTCAAAAGTGGTTGTCAAATTGGTATTCAAATATGGTTGTCAAAATGATTGTCAAAAGTGGTTGTCAAAGTGGTAGTCAAAATGGTTGTCAGAAGTGGTTGTCAAATTGGTTGTCAAAAGTGGTTGTCAAAAGTGGTTGTCATATTGGTTGTCAAAGTGGTTGTCAAATTAGCTGTCATATTTGTTGTCAAAGTGGTTGTAAAGAAGTGGTTGTCCAATTGGTTGTCAAATGGGTTGTCAAAAAGTGGTTGTCAAAAGTGGTTGTCAAATTAGTTGTCAAAAAATGGTTGTCAAAGTGGTTGTCAAATTGGTTTGTCAACAAGTGGTTGTCAAAAGTGGTTGTCAAAAGTGGTTGTCAAATTGGTTGTCAAAAATGGTTGTCAAAAGTGCTTGTCAAAAGTGCTTGTCAAAAGTGCTTGTCAAATTGGTTGTCAAAGAATGGTTGTCAAAGTGGTAGTCAAAAGTGGTTGTCAAATGGGTTGTCAAAAAGTGGTTGTCAAATTGGTTGTCAAAAAGTGGTTGTCAAAAAGTGGTTGTCAAAGTGGTTGTCAATTTGGGTTTTGGTTGCCAAAAGGGGTTGTCAAATTGGTGGTCAAATTGGTTGTCAAATTGGTTGTCAAAAGTGGTTGTCAAATTAGTTGTCAAAAAATGGTTGTCAATATGGTTGTCAAATTGGTTGTCAAAAAGTGGTTGTCAAATTAATTGTCAAAAGTGGTTGTCAAATTGGTTGTCAAAAGTGGTTGTCAAAACTGGTTGTCAAAGTGGTTGTCAAAATAGTTTTCAAAAAAAAGTTGTCAAAAGTGGTTGTCCAAAAGTGGTTATCCAAAGTGGTTGTCAAAAGTGGTTGTCAAAGTGCTTGTCAAAAGTGCTTGTCAAAAGTGCTTGTCAAATTGGTTGTCAAAAGTGGTTGTCAAATTGGTTGTAAAAATTGTTTGTCAAAGTGGTTGTCAAATTGGTTGTCAAAAGTGGTTGACAAATTGGTTGTCAAAAGTGGTTGTTAAAAAGTGGTTGACAAAGTGGTTATCAAAATGGTTGTCAAAAAATGGTTATCAAAGTGTTTGTCAAATGTGGTTGTCAAATGGGTTGTCAAAAAGTGGTTGTCAAACGTGGTTGTTAAATTGGTTGTCATAAGTGGTTGTTAAATTGGTTGTCAAAAGTGGTTGTCAAAGTGGTTGTCAAATTGGTTGTCAAATGTGGTTTTCAAATTTGGTTGTTAAAAAGTGGATGTAAAAAGTGGTTGCTAAAGTGGTTGTCAAAAGTGTTTGTCAAATTGGTTGTCAAATTGGTTGTCAAAAATGGTTGTCAAAGTGGTTGTCAAATTGGTTGTCAAAAGTGGTTGTCATATTTGTTGTCAAAGTGGTTGTCAAATTGGTTGTCAAAAGTGGCTGTTAAAAGTGGTTGTCAAAAGTGCTTGTCAAAAGTGCTTGTCAAATTGGTTGTCAAAGAATGGTTGTCAAAGTGGTAGTCAAAAGTGGTTGTCAAATGGGTTGTCAAAAAGTGGTTGTCAAATTGGTTGTCAAAAAGTGGTTGTCAAAGTGGTTGTCAAATTGGTTGTCAAAAGTGGTTGTCAAAGTGGTTGTCAAAAGTGCTTGTCAAAAAGTGGTTTTCAAACGTGGTTGTTAAATTGGTTGTCATAAGTGGTTGTTAAATTGGTTGTCATTAGTGGTTGTTAAATTGGTTGTCAAAAGTGGTTGTCAAAGTGGTTGTCAAATTGGTTGTCAAATGTGGTTTTCAAATTTGGTTGTTAAAAAGTGGATGTAAAAAGTGGTTGCTAAAGTGGTTGTCAAAAGTGTTTGTCAAATTGGTTGTCAAATTGGTTGTCAAAAATGGTTGTCAAAGTGGTTGTCAAATTGGTTGTCAAATGGGTTGTCAAAAAGTGGTTGTCAAAGTGTTTGTCCAAAGTGGTTGTCAAATGGGTTGTCAAAAAGTGGTTGTCAAAAGTGGTTGTCAAATTAGTTGTCAAAAAATGGTTGTCAAAGTGGTTGTCAAATTGGTTTGTCAACAAGTGGTTGTCAAAAGTGGTTGTCAAAAGTGGTTGTTAAAAGTGGTTGTCAAATAATTTGTCAAAAGTGGTTGTCAAATTGGTTTTTCAAAAAGTGGTTCTCAAAAGTGGTTGTCAAAAAGTGGTTGTCAAAATTGGTTGTTAAAAGTGGTTGTCAAATTGGTTGTCAAAAGTGTTTTTCAAAATGGTTGACAAAATGGTTGTCAAAAGTGGTTGTCAAAAGTGGTTGTCAAAAGTGGTTGTCATATTTGTTGTCAAAGTGGTTGTCAAAGTGGTTTTCAAAAAGTGGTTGTGATATTTGTTGTCAAGGTGGTTGTCAAGTTGGTTATCAAAATGGTTGTCAAAGTGTTTGTCAAATGTGGTTGTCAAATGGGTTGTCAAAAAGTGGTTGTCAAAAGTGGTTGTTAAATTGGTTGTCATAAGTGGTTGTTAAATTGGTTGTCAAAAGTGGTTGTCAAAGTGGTTGTCAAATTGGTTGTCAAATGTGGTTGTCAAATTTGGTTGTCTAATTGGTTGTCAAAAATGGTTGTCAAAGTGGTTGTCAAAGTGGTTGTCAAAAGTGGTTGTCATATTTATTGTCAAAGTGGTTTTCAAATTGGTTGTCAAAAGTGGCTGTAAAAAGTGGTTGTCAAAGTGGTTGTAAAATTGGTTGTCAAGTTGGTTGTCATATTTATTGTCGAAGTGGTTTTCAAATTGGTTGTCAAATTGGTTGTCAAAAGTGGCTGTAAAAAGTGGTTGTAAAATTGGTTGTCAAGTTGGTTGTCATATTTATTGTCGAAGTGGTTTTCAAATTGGTTGTCAAAAGTGGCTATAAAAAGTGGTTGTCAAAGTGGTTGTCAAGTTGGTTGTCAAAATGGTTGTCAAATTGGTTTGTCAACAAGTGGTTGTCAAAAGTGGTTGTCAAAGTTTTTCTCAAATTGATTGTTAAAAGTGGTTTTCAAATTTGGTTGTTAAAAAGTGGTTGTAAAAAGTGGTTGTCAAATTGGTTGTCAAAAGTGCTTGTCAAATTGGTTGTCAAAGAATGGTTGTCAAAGTGTTTGTCAAAAGTGGTTGTTAAATGGGTTGTCAAAAAGTGGTTGTCAAAAGTGGTTGTCAAATTAGTTGTCAACAAGTGGTTGTCAAAAGTGGTTGCCAAAAAGTGGTTGTCAAAAGTGGTTGTCAAAAGTGGTTGTCAAAAGTGGTTGTCAAATTGGTTGTCAAAAGTGTTTTTCAAAATGGTTGTCAAATTATTTGTCAAAAGTGGTTGTCAAATTGGTTTTTTAAAAAGTGGTTGTCAAAAGTGGTTGTCAAAAAGTGGTTGTCAAAAGTGGTTGTTAAAAGTGGTTGTCAAATTGGTTGTCAAAAGTGTTTTTCAAAATGGTTGACAAAATGGTTGTCAAAAGTGGTTGTCAAAAGTGGTTGTCAAAAGTGGTTGTCATATTTGTTGTCAAAGTGGTTGTCAAAGTGGTTTTCAAAAAGTGGTTGTGATATTTGTTGTCAAGGTGGTTGTCAAAGTGGTTGTAAAATTGGTTGTCAAGTTGGTTGTCAAAAAATGGTTGTCAAAGTGTTTGTCAAATGTGGTTGTCAAATGGGTTGTCAAAAAGTGGTTGTCAAAAGTGGTTGTTAAATTGGTTGTCATAAGTGGTTGTTAAATTGGTTGTCAAAAGAGGTTGTCAAAGTGGTTGTCAAATTGGTTGTCAAATGTGGTTTTCAAATTTGGTTGTTAAAAAGTGGATGTAAAAAGTGGTTGTTAAAGTGGTTGTCAAAAGTGGTTGTCAAATTGGTTGTCAAATTGGTTGTCAAAAATGGTTGTCAAAGTGGTTGTCAAATTGGTTGTCAAATTGGTTGTCAAATTGGTTGTCAAAAGTGGCTGTCAAAGTGGTTGTCAAAAAATGGTTATCATTGTGGTTGTCAAATTGGTTGTCAAAAGTGGTTATCAAACGTGGTTGTTAAATTGGTTGTCAAAAGTGGTTGTCAAAGTGGTTGTCAAAGTGGTTGTTAAAAGTGATTTTCAAATTTGTCAAAAGTGGTTGTTAAATTGGTTGTCAAAAGTGGTTGTCATAGTGGTTGTCAAATTGGTTGTGAAAAGTGGTTTTCAAATTTGGTTGTTAAAAGTGGTTGTAAAAAGTGATTGTCAAATTGGTTGTCAAAAAGTAGTTGTCAAAGTGGTTGTCAATTTGGGTTTTGGTTGTCAATTGTGGTTGTCAAAGTGGTTTTCAAATTGGTTGTCAAACTTGGTTGTCAAAAGTGGTTCTCAAATTGGTTGTAAAAAGTGTTTGTCAAAGTGGTTGTCAAATTGGTTGTAAAAAGTGTTTGTCAAAATGGTTGTCAAATTGGATGTCAAAAGTGGTTGTTAAAAAGTGGTTGCCATAGTGGTTATCAAATTGGTTGTCAAAAAATGGTTGTCAAAGTGTTTATCAAAAGTGGTTGTCAAATGGGTTGTCAAAAAGTGGTTGTCAAATATGATTGTCAAAGTGGTTGTCAAAATGTTTGTCAAAAGTGTTTGTCAAATTGGTAGTCAAGTTGGTTGTCAAATATGGTTGTCAAAGTGGTTGTCAAAATGTTTGTCAAAAGTGTTTGTCAAATTGGTAGTCAAGTTGGTTGTCAAAAGTGGTTGTCAAAGTGGTTGTCAAAAGTACTTGTCAAAAGAGCTTGTCAAATTGGTTGTCAAAAGAGGTTGTCAAATTGGTTGTAAAAATTGTTTGTCAAAGTGGTTGTCAAATTGGTTGTCAAAAGTGGTTGTCAAATTGGTTGTCAAAAGTGGTTGTCCAAAAGTGGTTATCCAAAGTTGTTGTCAAAAGTGGTTGTCAAAGTGGTTGTCAAAAGTGCTTGTCAAAAGTGCTTGTCAAATTGGTTGTCAAAAGCGGTTGTCAAATTGGTTGTAAAAATTGTTTGTCAAAGTGGTTGTCAAAGTGGTTGTCAAATTGGTTGTCAAAAGTGGTTGTCAAATTGGTTGTCAAAAGTGGTTGTTAAAAAGTGGTTGACAAAGTGGTTATCAAAATGGTTGTCAAAAAATGGTTGTCAAAGTGTTTGTCAAATGTGGTTGTCAAATGGGTTGTCAAAAAGTGGTTTTCAAACGTGGTTGTTAAATTGGTTGTCATAAGTTGTTGTTAAATTGGTTGTCAAAAGTGGTTGTCAAAGTGGTTGTCAAATTGGTTGTCAAATGTGGTTTTCAAATTTGGTTGTTAAAAAGTGGATGTAAAAAGTGGTTGCTAAAGTGGTTGTCAAAAGTGTTTGTAAAATTGGTTGTCAAATTGGTTGTCAAAAATGGTTGTCAAAGTGGTTGTCAAATTGGTTGTCAAAAGTGGTTGTCATATTTGTTGTCAAAGTGGTTGCGAAACTGGTTGTCAAAAGTGGCTGTAAAAAGTGGTTGTCAAAGTGGTTGTCAAATTGGTTGTCAAGTTGGTTGTCAAAATGGTTGTCAAATTGGTTTGTCAACAAGTGGTTGTCAAAAGTGGTTGTCAAAGTTTTTGTCAAATTGATTGTTAAAAGTGGTTTTCAAATTTGGTTGTTAAAAAGTGGTTGTAAAAAGTGGTTGTAAAAAGTGGTTGTCAAAGTGGTTGTCAAAAGTGGTTGTCAAATTGGTATTCAAATATGGTTGTCAAAATGGTTGTCAAAATGATTGTCAAAAGTGGTTGTCAAAGTGGTAGTCAAAATGGTTGTCAGAAGTGGTTGTCAAATTGGTTGTCAAAAGTGGTAGTCAAAAGTGGTTGTCATATTGGTTGTCAAAGTGGTTGTCAAATTAGCTGTCATATTTGTTGTCAAAGTGGTTGTAAAGAAGTGGTTGTCCAATTGGTTGTCAAAAAGTGGTTGTCAAAAGTGGTTGTCAAATTAGTTGTCAAAAAATGGTTGTCAAAGTGGTTGTCAAATTGGTTTGTCAACAAGTGGTTGTCAAAAGTGGTTGTCAAAAGTGGTTGTCAAATTGGTTGTCAAAAATGGTTGTCAAAGTGGTTGTCAAAATGGTTGTCAAAAGTGCTTGTCAAAAGTGCTTGTCAAATTGGTTGTCAAAGAATGGTCGTCAAAGTGGTAGTCAAAAGTGGTTGTCAAATGGGTTGTCAAAAAGTGGTTGTCAAATTGGTTGTCAAAAAGTGGTTGTCAAAGTGGTTGTCAATTTGGGTTTTGGTTGCCAAAAGTGGTTGTCAAATTGGTTGTCAAATTGGTTGTCAAAAGTGGTTGTCAAAGTGGTTGTCAAAAGTGCTTGTCAAAAGTGCTTGTCAAATTGGTTGTCAAAAGAGGTTGTCAAATTGGTTGTAAAAATTGTTTGTCAAAGTGGTTGTCAAAAGTGGTTGTTAAAAAGTGGTTGACAAAGTGGTTATCAAAATGGTTGTCAAAAAATGGTTGTCAAAGTGTTTGTCAAATGTGGTTGTCAAATGGGTTGTCAAAAAGTGGTTTTCAAACGTGGTTGTTAAATTGGTTGTCATAAGTGGTTGTTAAATTGGTTGTCATAAGTGGTTGTTAAATTGGTTGTCAAAAGTGGTTGTCAAAGTGGTTGTCAAATTGGTTGTCAAATGTGGTTTTCAAATTTGGTTGTTAAAAAGTGGATGTAAAAAGTGGTTGCTAAAGTGGTTGTCAAAAGTGTTTGTCAAATTGGTTGTCAAATTGGTTGTCAAAAATGGTTGTCAAAGTGGTTGTCAAATTGGTTGTCAAAAGTGGTTGTCATATTTGTTGTCAAAGTGGTTGTGAAACTGGTTGTCAAAAGTGACTGTAAAAATTGGTTGTCAAAGTGGTTGTCAAATTGGTTGCCAAGTTGGTTGTCAAAATGGTTGTCAAATTGGTTTGTCAACAAGTGGTTGTCAAAAGTGGTTGTCAAAGTTTTTCTCAAATTGATTGTTAAAAGTGGTTTTCAAATTTGGTTGTTAAAAAGTGGTTGTAAAAAGTGGTTGTAAAAAGTGGTTGTCAAATTGGTTGTCAAAAGTGGTTGTCAAATTGGTATTCAAATATGGTTGTCAAAATGATTGTCAAAAGTGGTTGTCAAAGTGGTAGTCAAAATGGTTGTCAGAAGTGGTTGTCAAATTGGTTGTCAAAAGTGGTTGTCAAAAGTGGTTGTCATATTGGTTGTCAAAGTGGTTGTCAAATTAGCTGTCATATTTGTTGTCAAAGTGGTTGTAAAGAAGTGGTTGTCCAATTGGTTGTCAAATGGGTTGTCAAAAAGTGGTTGTCAAAAGTGGTTGTCAAATTAGTTGTCAAAAAATGGTTGTCAAAGTGGTTGTCAAATTGGTTTGTCAACAAGTGGTTGTCAAAAGTGGTTGTCAAAAGTGGTTGTCAAATTGGTTGTCAAAAATGGTTGTCAAAAGTGCTTGTCAAAAGTGCTTGTCAAATTGGTTGTCAAAGAATGGTTGTCAAAGTGGTAGTCAAAAGTGGTTGTCAAATGGGTTGTCAAAAAGTGGTTGTCAAATTGGTTGTCAAAAAGTGGTTGTCAAAGTGGTTGTCAATTTGGGTTTTGGTTGCCAAAAGGGGTTGTCAAATTGGTTGTCAAAAGTGGTTGTCAAATTAGTTGTCAAAAAATGGTTGTCAATATGGTTGTCAAATTGGTTGTCAAAAAGTGGTTGTCAAATTAATTGTCAAAAGTGGTTGTCAAATTGGTTGTCAAAAGTGGTTGTCAAAACTGGTTATCAAAGTGGTTGTCAAAATAGTTTTCAAAAAATGGTTGTCAAAAGTGGTTGTCCAAAAGTGGTTATCCAAAGTGGTTGTCAAAAGTGCTTGTCAAAGTGCTTGTCAAAAGTGCTTGTCAAAAGTGCTTGTCAAATTGGTTGTCAAATGTGGTTTTCAAATTTGGTTGTTAAAAAGTGGATGTAAAAAGTGGTTGCTAAAGTGGTTGTCAAAAGTGTTTGTAAAATTGGTTGTCAAATTGGTTGTCAAAAATGGTTGTCAAAGTGGTTGTCAAATTGGTTGTCAAAAGTGGTTGTCATATTTGTTGTCAAAGTGGTTGCGAAACTGGTTGTCAAAAGTGGCTGTAAAAAGTGGTTGTCAAAGTGGTTGTCAAATTGGTTGTCAAGTTGGTTGTCAAAATGGTTGTCAAATTGGTTTGTCAACAAGTGGTTGTCAAAAGTGGTTGTCAAAGTTTTTGTCAAATTGATTGTTAAAAGTGGTTTTCAAATTTGGTTGTTAAAAAGTGGTTGTAAAAAGTGGTTGTAAAAAGTGGTTGTCAAAGTGGTTGTCAAAAGTGGTTGTCAAATTGGTATTCAAATATGGTTGTCAAAATGGTTGTCAAAATGATTGTCAAAAGTGGTTGTCAAAGTGGTAGTCAAAATGGTTGTCAGAAGTGGTTGTCAAATTGGTTGTCAAAAGTGGTAGTCAAAAGTGGTTGTCATATTGGTTGTCAAAGTGGTTGTCAAATTAGCTGTCATATTTGTTGTCAAAGTGGTTGTAAAGAAGTGGTTGTCCAATTGGTTGTCAAAAAGTGGTTGTCAAAAGTGGTTGTCAAATTAGTTGTCAAAAAATGGTTGTCAAAGTGGTTGTCAAATTGGTTTGTCAACAAGTGGTTGTCAAAAGTGGTTGTCAAAAGTGGTTGTCAAATTGGTTGTCAAAAATGGTTGTCAAAGTGGTTGTCAAAATGGTTGTCAAAAGTGCTTGTCAAAAGTGCTTGTCAAATTGGTTGTCAAAGAATGGTCGTCAAAGTGGTAGTCAAAAGTGGTTGTCAAATGGGTTGTCAAAAAGTGGTTGTCAAATTGGTTGTCAAAAAGTGGTTGTCAAAGTGGTTGTCAATTTGGGTTTTGGTTGCCAAAAGTGGTTGTCAAATTGGTTGTCAAATTGGTTGTCAAAAGTGGTTGTCAAAGTGGTTGTCAAAAGTGCTTGTCAAAAGTGCTTGTCAAATTGGTTGTCAAAAGAGGTTGTCAAATTGGTTGTAAAAATTGTTTGTCAAAGTGGTTGTCAAAAGTGGTTGTTAAAAAGTGGTTGACAAAGTGGTTATCAAAATGGTTGTCAAAAAATGGTTGTCAAAGTGTTTGTCAAATGTGGTTGTCAAATGGGTTGTCAAAAAGTGGTTTTCAAACGTGGTTGTTAAATTGGTTGTCATAAGTGGTTGTTAAATTGGTTGTCATAAGTGGTTGTTAAATTGGTTGTCAAAAGTGGTTGTCAAAGTGGTTGTCAAATTGGTTGTCAAATGTGGTTTTCAAATTTGGTTGTTAAAAAGTGGATGTAAAAAGTGGTTGCTAAAGTGGTTGTCAAAAGTGTTTGTCAAATTGGTTGTCAAATTGGTTGTCAAAAATGGTTGTCAAAGTGGTTGTCAAATTGGTTGTCAAAAGTGGTTGTCATATTTGTTGTCAAAGTGGTTGTGAAACTGGTTGTCAAAAGTGACTGTAAAAATTGGTTGTCAAAGTGGTTGTCAAATTGGTTGCCAAGTTGGTTGTCAAAATGGTTGTCAAATTGGTTTGTCAACAAGTGGTTGTCAAAAGTGGTTGTCAAAGTTTTTCTCAAATTGATTGTTAAAAGTGGTTTTCAAATTTGGTTGTTAAAAAGTGGTTGTAAAAAGTGGTTGTAAAAAGTGGTTGTCAAATTGGTTGTCAAAAGTGGTTGTCAAATTGGTATTCAAATATGGTTGTCAAAATGATTGTCAAAAGTGGTTGTCAAAGTGGTAGTCAAAATGGTTGTCAGAAGTGGTTGTCAAATTGGTTGTCAAAAGTGGTTGTCAAAAGTGGTTGTCATATTGGTTGTCAAAGTGGTTGTCAAATTAGCTGTCATATTTGTTGTCAAAGTGGTTGTAAAGAAGTGGTTGTCCAATTGGTTGTCAAATGGGTTGTCAAAAAGTGGTTGTCAAAAGTGGTTGTCAAATTAGTTGTCAAAAAATGGTTGTCAAAGTGGTTGTCAAATTGGTTTGTCAACAAGTGGTTGTCAAAAGTGGTTGTCAAAAGTGGTTGTCAAATTGGTTGTCAAAAATGGTTGTCAAAAGTGCTTGTCAAAAGTGCTTGTCAAATTGGTTGTCAAAGAATGGTTGTCAAAGTGGTAGTCAAAAGTGGTTGTCAAATGGGTTGTCAAAAAGTGGTTGTCAAATTGGTTGTCAAAAAGTGGTTGTCAAAGTGGTTGTCAATTTGGGTTTTGGTTGCCAAAAGGGGTTGTCAAATTGGTTGTCAAAAGTGGTTGTCAAATTAGTTGTCAAAAAATGGTTGTCAATATGGTTGTCAAATTGGTTGTCAAAAAGTGGTTGTCAAATTAATTGTCAAAAGTGGTTGTCAAATTGGTTGTCAAAAGTGGTTGTCAAAACTGGTTATCAAAGTGGTTGTCAAAATAGTTTTCAAAAAATGGTTGTCAAAAGTGGTTGTCCAAAAGTGGTTATCCAAAGTGGTTGTCAAAAGTGCTTGTCAAAGTGCTTGTCAAAAGTGCTTGTCAAAAGTGCTTGTCAAATTGGTTGTCAAAAGTGGTTGTCAAATTGGTTGTAAAAATTGTTTGTCAAAGTGGTTGTCAAATTAGTTGTCAAAAGTGGTTGACAAATTGGTTGTCAAAAGTGGTTGTTAAAAAGTGGTTGACAAAGTGGTTATCAAAATGGTTGTCAAAAAATGGTTATCAAAGTGTTTGTCAAATGTGGTTGTCAAATGGGTTGTCAAAAAGTGGTTGTCAAACGTGGTTGTTAAATTGGTTGTCATAAGTGGTTGTTAAATTGGTTGTCAAAAGTGGTTGTCAAAGTGGTTGTCAAATTGGTTGTCAAATGTGGTTTTCAAATTTGGTTGTTAAAAAGTGGATGTAAAAAGTGGTTGCTAAAGTGGTTGTCAAAAGTGTTTGTCAAATTGGTTGTCAAATTGTTTGTCAAAAATGGTTGTCAAAGTGGTTGTCAAATTGGTTGTCAAAAGTGGTTGTCATATTTGTTGTCAAAGTGGTTGTCAAATTGGTTGTCAAAAGTGGCTGTTAAAAGTGGTTGTCAAAAGTGCTTGTCAAAAGTGCTTGTCAAATTGGTTGTCAAAGAATGGTTGTCAAAGTGGTAGTCAAAAGTGGTTGTCAAATGGGTTGTCAAAAAGTGTTTGTCAAATTGGTTGTCAAAAAGTGGTTGTCAAAGTGGTTGTCAATTTAGGTTTTGGTTGCCAAAAGTGGTTGTCAAATTGGTTGTCAAATTGGTTGTCAAAAGTGGTTGTCAAAGTGGTTGTCAAAAGTGCTTGTCAAAAGTGCTTGTCAAATTGGTTGTCAAAAGAGGTTGTCAAATTGGTTGTAAAAATTGTTTGTCAAATTGGTTGTCAAAAGTGGTTGTCAAATTGGTTGTCAAAAGTGGTTGTCCAAAAGTGGTTATCCAAAGTTGTTGTCAAAAGTGTTTGTCAAAGTGGTTGTCAAAAGTGCTTGTCAAAAGTGCTTGTCAAATTGGTTGTCAAAAGCGGTTGTCAAATTGGTTGTAAAAATTGTTTGTCAAAGTGGTTGTCAAATTGGTTGTCAAAAGTGGTTGTCAAATTGGTTGTCAAAAGTGGTTGTTAAAAAGTGGTTGACAAAGTGGTTATCAAAATGGTTGTCAAAAAATGGTTGTCAAAGTGTTTGTCAAATGTGGTTGTCAAATGGGTTGTCAAAAAGTGGTTTTCAAACGTGGTTGTTAAATTGGTTGTCATAAGTGGTTGTTAAATTGGTTGTCATTAGTGGTTGTTAAATTGGTTGTCAAAAGTGGTTGTCAAAGTGGTTGTCAAATTGGTTGTCAAATGTGGTTTTCAAATTTGGTTGTTAAAAAGTGGATGTAAAAAGTGGTTGCTAAAGTGGTTGTCAAAAGTGTTTGTCAAATTGGTTGTCAAATTGGTTGTCAAAAATGGTTGTCAAAGTGGTTGTCAAATTGGTTGTCAAAAGTGGTTGTCATATTTGTTGTCAAAGTGGTTGTGAAACTGGTTGTCAAAAGTGGCTGTAAAAAGTGGTTGTCAAAGTGGTTGTCAAATTGGTTGTCAAGTTGGTTGTCAAAATGGTTGTCAAATTGGTTTGTCAACAAGTGGTTGTCAAAAGTGGTTGTCAAAGTTTTTGTCAAATTGATTGTTAAAAGTGGTTTTCAAATTTGGTTGTTAAAAAGTGGTTGTAAAAAGTGGTTGTAAAAAGTGGTTGTCAAAGTGGTTGTCAAAAGTGGTTGTCAAATTGGTATTCAAATATGGTTGTCAAAATGATTGTCAAAAGTGGTTGTCAAAGTGGTAGTCAAAATGGTTGTCAGAAGTGGTTGTCAAATTGGTTGTCAAAAGTGGTTGTCAAAAGTGGTTGTCATATTGGTTGTCAAAGTGGTTGTCAAATTAGCTGTCATATTTGTTGTCAAAGTGGTTGTAAAGAAGTGGTTGTCCAATTGGTTGTCAAATTAGTTGTCAAAAAATGGTTGTCAAAGTGGTTGTCAAATTGGTTTGTCAACAAGTGGTTGTCAAAAGTGGTTGTCAAATTGGTTGTCAAAAATGGTTGTCAAAAGTGCTTGTCAAAAGTGCTTGTCAAATTGGTTGTCAAAGAATGGTTGTCAAAGTGGTAGTCAAAAGTGGTTGTCAAATGGGTTGTCAAAAAGTGGTTGTCAAATTGGTTGTCAAAAAGTGGTTGTCAAAGTGGTTGTCAATTTGGGTTTTGGTTGCCAAAAGGGGTTGTCAAATTGGTTGTCAAAAGTGGTTGTCAAATTAGTTGTCAAAAAATGGTTGTCAATATGGTTGTCAAATTGGTTGTCAAAAAGTGGTTGTCAAATTAATTGTCAAAAGTGGTTGTCAAATTGGTTGTCAAAGTGGTTGTCAAAATAGTTTTCAAAAAATGGTTGTCAAAAGTGGTTGTCCAAAAGTGGTTATCCAAAGTGGTTGTCAAAAGTGGTTGTCAAAGTGCTTGTCAAAAGTGCTTGTCAAAAGTGCTTGTCAAATTGGTTGTCAAAAGTGGTTGTCAAATTGGTTGTAAAAATTGTTTGTCAAAGTGGTTGTCAAATTGGTTGTCAAAAGTGGTTGACAAATTGGTTGTCAAAAGTGGTTGTTAAAAAGTGGTTGACAAAGTGGTTATCAAAATGGTTGTCAAAAAATGGTTATCAAAGTGTTTGTCAAATGTGGTTGTCAAATGGGTTGTCAAAAAGTGGTTGTCAAACGTGGTTGTTAAATTGGTTGTCATAAGTGGTTGTTAAATTGGTTGTCAAAAGTGGTTGTCAAAGTGTTCGTCAAATGTGGTTGTCAAATGGGTTGTCAAAAAGTGGTTGTCAAACGTGGTTGTTAAATTGGTTGTCATAAGTGGTTGTTAAATTGGTTGTCAAAAGAGGTTGTCAAAGTGGTTGTCAAATTGGTTGTCAAATGTGGTTTTCAAATTTGGTTGTTAAAAAGTGGATGTAAAAAGTGGTTGTTAAAGTGGTTGTCAAAAGTGGTTGTCAAATTGGTTGTCAAATTGGTTGTCAAAAATGGTTGTCAAAGTGGTTGTCAAATTGGTTGTCGAATTGGTTGTCAAATTGGTTGTCAAAAGTGGCTGTCAAAGTGGTTGTCAAAAAGTGGTTATCATTGTGGTTGTCAAATTGGTTGTCAAAAGTGGTTATCAAAAGTGGTTGTTAAATTGGTTGTCAAAAGTGGTTGTCAAAGTGGTTGTCAAAGTGGTTGTTAAAAGTTATTTTCAAATTTGTCAAAAGTGGTTGTTAAATTGGTTGTCAAAAGTGGTTGTCAAAGTGGTTGTCAAATTGGTTGTGAAAAGTGGTTTTCAAATTTGGTTGTTAAAAGTGGTTGTAAAAAGTGATTGTCAAATTGGTTGTCAAAAAGTAGTTGTCAAAGTGGTTGTCAATTTGGGTTTTGGTTGTCAATTGTGGTTGTCAAAGTGGTTTTCAAATTGGTTGTCAAACTTGGTTGTCAAAAGTGGTTCTCAAATTGGTTGTAAAAAGTGTTTGTCAAAGTGGTTGTCAAATTGGTTGTAAAAAGTGTTTGTCAAAGTGGTTGTCAAATTGGCTGTCAAAAGTGGTTGTTAAAGTGATTGTCAAATTGGTTGTCAAAAGTGGTTGTCATATTTGTTGTCAAAATGGTTGTCAAATTGGATGTCAAAAGTGGTTGTTAAAAAGTGGTTGCCATAGTGGTTATCAAATTGGTTGTCAAAAAATGGTTGTCAAAGTGTTTATCAAAAGTGGTTGTCAAATGGGTTGTCAAAAAGTGGTTGTCAAATATGGTTGTCAAAGTGGTTGTCAAAATGTTTGTCAAAAGTGTTTGTCAAATTGGTAGTCAAGTTGGTTGTCAAATATGGTTGTCAAAGTGGTTGTCAAAATGTTTGTCAAAAGTGTTTGTCAAATTGGTAGTCAAGTTGGTTGTCAAAAGTGGTTGTCAAAGTGGTTGTCAAAAGTACTTGTCAAAAGAGCTTGTCAAATTGGTTGTCAAAAGAGGTTGTCAAATTGGTTGTAAAAATTGTTTGTCAAAGTGGTTGTCAAATTGGTTGTCAAAAGTGGTTGTCAAATTGGTTGTCAAAAGTGGTTGTCCAAAAGTGGTTATCCAAAGTTGTTGTCAAAAGTGGTTGTCAAAGTGGTTGTCAAAAGTGCTTGTCAAAAGTGCTTGTCAAATTGGTTGTCAAAAGCGGTTGTCAAATTGGTTGTAAAAATTGTTTGTCAAAGTGGTTGTCAAAGTGGTTGTCAAATTGGTTGTCAAAAGTGGTTGTCAAATTGGTTGTCAAAAGTGGTTGTTAAAAAGTGGTTGACAAAGTGGTTATCAAAATGGTTGTCAAAAAATGGTTGTCAAAGTGTTTGTCAAATGTGGTTGTCAAATGGGTTGTCAAAAAGTGGTTTTCAAACGTGGTTGTTAAATTGGTTGTCATAAGTTGTTGTTAAATTGGTTGTCATAAGTGGTTGTTAAATTGGTTGTCAAATGTGGTTTTCAAATTTGGTTGTTAAAAAGTGGATGTAAAAAGTGGTTGCTAAAGTGGTTGTCAAAAGTGGTTGTCAAATTGGTTGTCAAAAATGGTTGTCAAAGTGGTTGTCAAATTGGTTGTCAAAAGTGGTTGTCATATTTGTTGTCAAAGTGGTTGTGAAACTGGTTGTCAAAAGTGGCTGTAAAAAGTGGTTGTCAAAGTGGTTGTCAAATTGGTTGTCAAGTTGGTTGTCAAAATGGTTGTCAAATTGGTTTGTCAACAAGTGGTTGTCAAAAGTGGTTGTCAAAGTTTTTGTCAAATTGATTGTTAAAAGTGGTTTTCAAATTTGGTTGTTAAAAAGTGGTTGTAAAAAGTGGTTGTAAAAAGTGGTTGTCAAAGTGGTTGTCAAAAGTGGTTGTCAAATTGGTATTCAAATATGGTTGTCAAAATGGTTGTCAAAATGATTGTCAAAAGTGGTTGTCAAAGTGGTAGTCAAAATGGTTGTCAGAAGTGGTTGTCAAATTGGTTGTCAAAAGTGGTAGTCAAAAGTGGTTGTCATATTGGTTGTCAAAGTGGTTGTCAAATTAGCTGTCATATTTGTTGTCAAAGTGGTTGTAAAGAAGTGGTTGTCCAATTGGTTGTCAAAAAGTGGTTGTCAAAAGTGGTTGTCAAATTAGTTGTCAAAAAATGGTTGTCAAAGTGGTTGTCAAATTGGTTTGTCAACAAGTGGTTGTCAAAAGTGGTTGTCAAAAGTGGTTGTCAAATTGGTTGTCAAAAATGGTTGTCAAAGTGGTTGTCAAAATGGTTGTCAAAAGTGCTTGTCAAAAGTGCTTGTCAAATTGGTTGTCAAAGAATGGTTGTCAAAGTGGTAGTCAAAAGTGGTTGTCAAATGGGTTGTCAAAAAGTGGTTGTCAAATTGGTTGTCAAAAAGTGGTTGTCAAAGTGGTTGTCAATTTGGGTTTTGGTTGCCAAAAGTGGTTGTCAAATTGGTTGTCAAATTGGTTGTCAAAAGTGGTTGTCAAAGTGCTTGTCAAAAGTGCTTGTCAAAAGTGCTTGTCAAATTGGTTGTCAAAAGAGGTTGTCAAATTGGTTGTAAAAATTGTTTGTCAAAGTGGTTGTCAAATTGGTTGTCAAAAGTGGTTGTCAAATTGGTTGTCAAAAGTGGTTGTCCAAAAGTGGTTATCCAAAGTTGTTGTCAAAAGTGTTTGTCAAAGTGGTTGTCAAAAGTGCTTGTCAAATTGGTTGTCAAAAGCGGTTGTCAAATTGGTTGTAAAAATTGTTTGTCAAAGTGGTTGTCAAAGTGGTTGTCAAATTGGTTGTCAAAAGTGGTTGACAAATTGGTTGTCAAAAGTGGTTGTTAAAAAGTGGTTGACAAAGTGGTTATCAAAATGGTTGTCAAAAAATGGTTATCAAAGTGTTTGTCAAATGTGGTTGTCAAATGGGTTGTCAAAAAGTGGTTGTCAAACGTGGTTGTTAAATTGGTTGTCATAAGTGGTTGTTAAATTGGTTGTCAAAAGTGGTTGTCAAAGTGGTTGTCAAATTGGTTGTCAAATGTGGTTTTCAAATTTGGTTGTTAAAAAGTGGATGTAAAAAGTGGTTGCTAAAGTGGTTGTCAAAAGTGTTTGTCAAATTGGTTGTCAAATTGGTTGTCAAAAATGGTTGTCAAAGTGGTTGTCAAATTGGTTGTCAAAAGTGGTTGTCATATTTGTTGTCAAAGTGGTTGTCAAATTGGTTGTCAAAAGTGGCTGTTAAAAGTGGTTGTCAAAAGTGCTTGTCAAAAGTGCTTGTCAAAAAGTGGTTATCATTGTGGTTGTCAAATTGGTTGTCAAAAGTGGTTATCAAAAGTGGTTGTTAAATTGGTTGTCAAAAGTGGTTGTCAAAGTGGTTGTCAAAGTGGTTGTTAAAAGTGATTTTCAAATTTGTCAAAAGTGGTTGTCAAATTGGTTGTCAAAAGTGGTTGTCAAAGTGGTTGTCAAAAGTGCTTGTCAAAAGTGCTTGTCAAATTGGTTGTCAAATTGGTTGTAAAAATTGTTTGTCAAAGTGGTTGTCAAATTGGTTGTCAAAAGTGGTTGTCAAATTGGTTGTCAAAAGTGGTTGTCCAAAAGTGGTTATCCAAAGTTGTTGTCAAAAGTGTTTGTCAAAGTGGTTGTCAAAAGTGCTTGTCAAAAGTGCTTGTCAAATTGGTTGTCAAAAGCGGTTGTCAAATTGGTTGTAAAAATTGTTTGTCAAAGTGGTTGTCAAAGTGGTTGTCAAATTGGTTGTCAAAAGTGGTTGTCAAATTGGTTGTCAAAAGTGGTTGTTAAAAAGTGGTTGACAAAGTGTTTATCAAAATGGTTGTCAAAAAATTGTTGTCAAAGTGTTTGTCAAATGTGGTTGTCAAATGGGTTGTCAAAAAGTGGTTTTCAAACGTGGTTGTTAAATTGGTTGTCATAGGTGGTTGTTAAATTGGTTGTCATAAGTGGTTGTTAAATTGGTTGTCAAAAGTGGTTGTCAAATTTGGTTGTTAAAAAGTGGATGTAAAAAGTGGTTGCTAAAGTGGTTGTCAAAAGTGTTTGTCAAATTGGTTGTCAAATTGGTTGTCAAAAATGGTTGTCAAAGTGGTTGTCAAATTGGTTGTCAAAAGTGGTTGTCATATTTGTTGTCAAAGTGGTTGTGAAACTGGTTGTCAAAAGTGGCTGTAAAAAGTGGTTGTCAAAGTGGTTGTCAAATTGGTTGTCAAGTTGGTTGTCAAAATGGTTGTCAAATTGGTTTGTCAACAAGTGGTTGTCAAAAGTGGTTGTCAAAGTTTTTGTCAAATTGATTGTTAAAAGTGGTTTTCAAATTTGGTTGTTAAAAAGTGGTTGTAAAAAGTGGTTGTAAAAAGTGGTTGTCAAAGTGGTTGTCAAAAGTGGTTGTCAAATTGGTATTCAAATATGGTTGTCAAAATGATTGTCAAAAGTGGTTGTCAAAGTGGTAGTCAAAATGGTTGTCAGAAGTGGTTGTCAAATTGGTTGTCAAAAGTGGTTGTCAAAAGTGGTTGTCATATTGGTTGTCAAAGTTTGGTGGTTTGTCAACAAGTGGTTTGTCAACAAGTGGTTGTCAAAAGTCAAATTAGCTGTCATATTTGTTGTCAAAGTGGTTGTAAAGAAGTGGTTGTCCAATTGGTTGTCAAATGGGTTGTCAAAAAGTGGTTGTCAAAAGTGGTTGTCAAATTAGTTGTCAAAAAATGGTTGTCAAAGTGGTTGTCAAATTGGTTTGTCAACAAGTGGTTGTCAAAAGTGGTTGTCAAAAGTGGTTGTCAAATTGGTTGTCAAAAATGGTTGTCAAAAGTGCTTGTCAAAAGTGCTTGTCAAATTGGTTGTCAAAGAATGGTTGTCAAAGTGGTAGTCAAAAGTGGTTGTCAAATGGGTTGTCAAAAAGTGGTTGTCAAATTGGTTGTCAAAAAGTGGTTGTCAAAGTGGTTGTCAATTTGGGTTTTGGTTGCCAAAAGGGGTTGTCAAATTGGTTGTCAAATTGGTTGTCAAAAGTGGTTGTCAAATTAGTTGTCAAAAAATGGTTGTCAATATGGTTGTCAAATTGGTTGTCAAAAAGTGGTTGTCAAATTAATTGTCAAAAGTGGTTGTCAAATTGGTTGTCAAAAGTGGTTGTCAAAACTGGTTGTCAAAGTGGTTGTCAAAATAGTTTTCAAAAAATGGTTGTCAAAAGTGGTTGTCCAAAAGTGGTTATCCAAAGTGGTTGTCAAAAGTGGTTGTCAAAGTGCTTGTCAAAAGTGCTTGTCAAAAGTGCTTGTCAAATTGGTTGTCAAAAGTGGTTGTCAAATTGGTTGTAAAAATTGTTTGTCAAAGTGGTTGTCAAATTGGTTGTCAAAAGTGGTTGACAAATTGGTTATCAAAATGGTTGTCAAAAAATGGTTATCAAAGTGTTTGTCAAATGTGGTTGTCAAATGGGTTGTCAAAAAGTGGTTGTCAAACGTGGTTGTTAAATTGGTTGTCATAAGTGGTTGTTAAATTGGTTGTCAAAAGTGGTTGTCAAAGTGGTTGTCAAATTGGTTGTCAAATGTGGTTTTCAAATTTGGTTGTTAAAAAGTGGATGTAAAAAGTGGTTGCTAAAGTGGTTGTCAAAAGTGTTTGTCAAATTGGTTGTCAAATTGGTTGTCAAAAATGGTTGTCAAAGTGGTTGTCAAATTGGTTGTCAAAAGTGGTTGTCATATTTGTTGTCAAAGTGGTTGTCAAATTGGTTGTCAAAATTGGCTGTTAAATGTGGTTGTCAAAAGTGCTTGTCAAAAGTGCTTGTCAAATTGGTTGTCAAAGAATGGTTGTCAAAGTGGTAGTCAAAAGTGGTTGTCAAATGGGTTGTCAAAAAGTGGTTGTCAAATTGGTTGTCAAAAAGTGGTTGTCAAAGTGGTTGTCAATTTGGGTTTTGGTTGCCAAAAGTGGTTGTCAAATTGGTTGTCAAATTGGTTGTCAAAAGTGGTTGTCAAATTGGTTGTCAAAAGAGGTTGTCAAATTGGTTGTAAAAATTGTTTGTCAAAGTGGTTGTCAAATTGGTTGTCAAAAGTGGTTGTCAAATTGGTTGTCAAAAGTGGTTGTCCAAAAGTGGTTATCCAAAGTTGTTGTCAAAAGTGTTTGTCAAAGTGGTTGTCAAAAGTGCTTGTCAAATTGGTTGTCAAAAGCGGTTGTCAAATTGGTTGTAAAAATTGTTTGTCAAAGTGGTTGTCAAAGTGGTTGTCAAATTGGTTGTCAAAAGTGGTTGTCAAATTGGTTGTCAAAAGTGGTTGTTAAAAAGTGGTTGACAAAGTGGTTATCAAAATGGTTGTCAAAAAATGGTTGTCAAAGTGTTTGTCAAATGTGGTTGTCAAATGGGTTGTCAAAAAGTGGTTTTCAAACGTGGTTGTTAAATTGGTTGTCATAAGTGGTTGTTAAATTGGTTGTCATAAGTGGTTGTTAAATTGGTTGTCAAAAGTGGTTGTCAAAGTGGTTGTCAAATTGGTTGTCAAATGTGGTTTTCAAATTTGGTTGTTAAAAAGTGGATGTAAAAAGTGGTTGCTAAAGTGGTTGTCAAAAGTGTTTGTCAAATTGGTTGTCAAATTGGTTGTCAAAAATGGTTGTCAAAGTGGTTGTCAAATTGGTTGTCAAAAGTGGTTGTCATATTTGTTGTCAAAGTGGTTGTGAAACTGGTTGTCAAAAGTGGCTGTAAAAAGTGGTTGTCAAAGTGGTTGTCAAATTGGTTGTCAAGTTGGTTGTCAAAATGGTTGTCAAATTGGTTTGTCAACAAGTGGTTGTCAAAAGTGGTTGTCAAAGTTTTTGTCAAATTGATTGTTAAAAGTGGTTTTCAAATTTGGTTGTTAAAAAGTGGTTGTAAAAAGTGGTTGTAAAAAGTGGTAGTCAAAGTGGTTGTCAAAAGTGGTTGTCAAATTGGTATTCAAATATGGTTGTCAAAATGATTTTCAAAAGTGGTTGTCAAAGTGGTAGTCAAAATGGTTGTCAGAAGTGGTTGTCAAATTGGTTGTCAAAAGTGGTTGTCAAAAGTGGTTGTCATATTGGTTGTCAAAGTGGTTGTCAAATTAGCTGTCATATTTGTTGTCAAAGTGGTTGTAAAGAAGTGGTTGTCCAATTGGTTGTCAAATGGGTTGTCAAAAAGTGGTTGTCAAAAGTGGTTGTCAAATTAGTTGTCAAAAAATGGTTGTCAAAGTGGTTGTCAAATTGGTTTGTCAACAAGTGGTTGTCAAAAGTGGTTGTCAAAAGTGGTTGTCAAATTGGTTGTCAAAAATGGTTGTCAAAAGTGCTTGTCAAAAGTGCTTGTCAAAAGTGCTTGTCAAATTGGTTGTCAAAGAATGGTTGTCAAAGTGGTAGTCAAAAGTGGTTGTCAAATGGGTTGTCAAAAAGTGGTTGTCAAATTGGTTGTCAAAAAGTGGTTGTCAAAGTGGTTGTCAATTTGGGTTTTGGTTGCCAAAAGGGGTTGTCAAATTGGTTGTTAAATTGGTTGTCAAAAGTGGTTGTCAAATTAGTTGTCAAAAAATGGTTGTCAATATGGTTGTCAAATTGGTTGTCAAAAAGTGGTTGTCAAATTAATTGTCAAAAGTGGTTGTCAAATTGGTTGTCAAAAGTGGTTGTCAAAACTGGTTGTCAAAGTGGTTGTCAAAATAGTTTTCAAAAAATGGTTGTCAAAAGTGGTTGTCAAATTGGTTGTCAAAAGTGGTTGTCCAAAAGTGGTTATCCAAAGTTGTTGTCAAAAGTGGTTGTCAAAGTGGTTGTCAAAAGTGCTTGTCAAAAGTGCTTGTCAAATTGGTTGTCAAAAGCGGTTGTCAAATTGGTTGTAAAAATTGTTTGTCAAAGTGGTTGTCAAAGTGGTTGTCAAATTGGTTGTCAAAAGTGGTTGTCAAATTGGTTGTCAAAAGTGGTTGTTAAAAAGTGGTTGACAAAGTGGTTATCAAAATGGTTGTCAAAAAATGGTTGTCAAAGTGTTTGTCAAATGTGGTTGTCAAATGGGTTGTCAAAAAGTGGTTTTCAAACGTGGTTGTTAAATTGGTTGTCATAAGTTGTTGTTAAATTGGTTGTCATAAGTGGTTGTTAAATTGGTTGTCAAATGTGGTTTTCAAATTTGGTTGTTAAAAAGTGGATGTAAAAAGTGGTTGCTAAAGTGGTTGTCAAAAGTGTTTGTCAAATTGGTTGTCAAATTGGTTGTCAAAAATGGTTGTCAAAGTGGTTGTCAAATTGGTTGTCAAAAGTGGTTGTCATATTTGTTGTCAAAGTGGTTGAGAAACTGGTTGCCAAAAGTGGCTGTAAAAAGTGGTTGTCAAAGTGGTTGTCAAATTGGTTGTCAAGTTGGTTGTCAAAATGGTTGTCAAATTGGTTTGTCAACAAGTGGTTGTCAAAAGTGGTTGTCAAAGTTTTTGTCAAATTGATTGTTAAAAGTGGTTTTCAAATTTGGTTGTTAAAAAGTGGTTGTAAAAAGTGGTTGTAAAAAGTAGTTGTCAAAGTGGTTGTCAAAAGTGGTAGTCAAATTGGTATTCAAATATGGTTGTCAAAATGGTTGTCAAAATGATTGTCAAAAGTGGTTGTCAAAGTGGTAGTCAAAATGGTTGTCAGAAGTGGTTGTCAAATTGGTTGTCAAAAGTGGTAGTCAAAAGTGGTTGTCATATTGGTTGTCAAAGTGGTTGTCAAATTAGCTGTCATATTTGTTGTCAAAGTGGTTGTAAAGAAGTGGTTGTCCAATTGGTTGTCAAAAAGTGGTTGTCAAAAGTGGTTGTCAAATTAGTTGTCAAAAAATGGTTGTCAAAGTGGTTGTCAAATTGGTTTGTCAACAAGTGGTTGTCAAAAGTGGTTGTCAAAAGTGGTTGTCAAATTGGTTGTCAAAAATGGTTGTCAAAGTGGTTGTCAAAATGGTTGTCAAAAGTGCTTGTCAAAAGTGCTTGTCAAATTGGTTGTCAAAGAATGGTTGTCAAAGTGGTAGTCAAAAGTGGTTGTCAAATGGGTTGTCAAAAAGTGGTTGTCAAATTGGTTGTCAAAAAGTGGTTGTCAAAGTGGTTGTCAATTTGGGTTTTGGTTGCCAAAAGTGGTTGTCAAATTGGTTGTCAAATTGGTTGTCAAAAGTGGTTGTCATATTTGTTGTCAAAGTGGTTGTGAAACTGGTTGTCAAAAGTGGCTGTAAAAAGTGGTTGTCAAAGTGGTTGTCAAATTGGTTGTCAAGTTGGTTGTCAAAATGGTTGTCAAATTGGTTTGTCAACAAGTGGTTGTCAAAAGTGGTTGTCAAAGTTTTTGTCAAATTGATTGTTAAAAGTGGTTTTCAAATTTGGTTGTTAAAAAGTGGTTGTAAAAAGTGGTTGTAAAAAGTGGTTGTCAAAGTGGTTGTCAAAAGTGGTTGTCAAATTGGTATTCAAATATGGTTGTCAAAATGATTGTCAAAAGTGGTTGTCAAAGTGGTAGTCAAAATGGTTGTCAGAAGTGGTTGTCAAATTGGTTGTCAAAAGTGGTTGTCAAAATGGTTGTCAGAAGTGGTTGTCAAATTGGTTGTCAAAAGTGGTTGTCAAAAGTGGTTGTCATATTGGTTGTCAAAGTTTGGTGGTTTGTCAACAAGTGGTTTGTCAAAAAGTGGTTGTCAAATTGGTTGTCAAAAAGTGGTTGTCAAAGTGGTTGTCAATTTGGGTTTTGGTTGCCAAAAGTGGTTGTCAAATTGGTTGTCAAATTGGTTGTCAAAAGTGGTTGTCATATTTGTTGTCAAAGTGGTTGTGAAACTGGTTGTCAAAAGTGGCTGTAAAAAGTGGTTGTCAAAGTGGTTGTCAAATTGGTTGTCAAGTTGGTTGTCAAAATGGTTGTCAAATTGGTTTGTCAACAAGTGGTTGTCAAAAGTGGTTGTCAAAGTTTTTGTCAAATTGATTGTTAAAAGTGGTTTTCAAATTTGGTTGTTAAAAAGTGGTTGTAAAAAGTGGTTGTAAAAAGTGGTTGTCAAAGTGGTTGTCAAAAGTGGTTGTCAAATTGGTATTCAAATATGGTTGTCAAAATGATTGTCAAAAGTGGTTGTCAAAGTGGTAGTCAAAATGGTTGTCAGAAGTGGTTGTCAAATTGGTTGTCAAAAGTGGTTGTCAAAATGGTTGTCAGAAGTGGTTGTCAAATTGGTTGTCAAAAGTGGTTGTCAAAAGTGGTTGTCATATTGGTTGTCAAAGTTTGGTGGTTTGTCAACAAGTGGTTTGTCAACAAGTGGTTGTCAAAAGTCAAATTAGCTGTCATATTTGTTGTCAAAGTGGTTGTAAAGAAGTGGTTGTCCAATTGGTTGTCAAATGGGTTGTCAAAAAGTGGTTGTCAAAAGTGGTTGTCAAATTAGTTGTCAAAAAATGGTTGTCAAAGTGGTTGTCAAATTGGTTTGTCAACAAGTGGTTGTCAAAAGTGGTTGTCAAAAGTGGTTGTCAAATTGGTTGTCAAAAATGGTTGTCAAAAGTGCTTGTCAAAAGTGCTTGTCAAATTGGTTGTCAAAGAATGGTTGTCAAAGTGGTAGTCAAAAGTGGTTGTCAAATGGGTTGTCAAAAAGTGGTTGTCAAATTGGTTGTCAAAAAGTGGTTGTCAAAGTGGTTGTCAATTTGGGTTTTGGTTGCCAAAAGGGGTTGTCAAATTGGTTGTCAAATTGGTTGTCAAATTGGTTGTCAAAAGTGGTTGTCAAATTAGTTGTCAAAAAATGGTTGTCAATATGGTTGTCAAATTGGTTGTCAAAAAGTGGTTGTCAAATTAATTGTCAAAAGTGGTTGTCAAATTGGTTGTCAAAAGTGGTTGTCAAAACTGGTTGTCAAAGTGGTTGTCAAAATAGTTTTCAAAAAATGGTTGTCAAAAGTGGTTGTCCAAAAGTGGTTATCCAAAGTGGTTGTCAAAAGTGGTTGTCAAAGTGCTTGTCAAAAGTGCTTGTCAAAAGTGCTTGTCAAATTGGTTGTCAAAAGTGGTTGTCAAATTGGTTGTAAAAATTGTTTGTCAAAGTGGTTGTCAAATTGGTTGTCAAAAGTGGTTGACAAATTGGTTGTCAAAAGTGGTTGTTAAAAAGTGGTTGACAAAGTGGTTATCAAAATGGTTGTCAAAAAATGGTTATCAAAGTGTTTGTCAAATGTGGTTGTCAAATGGGTTGTCAAAAAGTGGTTGTCAAACGTGGTTGTTAAATTGGTTGTCATAAGTGGTTGTTAAATTGGTTGTCAAAAGTGGTTGTCAAAGTGGTTGTCAAATTGGTTGTCAAATGTGGTTTTCAAATTTGGTTGTTAAAAAGTGGATGTAAAAAGTGGTTGCTAAAGTGGTTGTCAAAAGTGTTTGTCAAATTGGTTGTCAAATTGGTTGTCAAAAATGGTTGTCAAAGTGGTTGTCAAATTGGTTGTCAAAAGTGGTTGTCATATTTGTTGTCAAAGTGGTTGTCAAATTGGTTGTCAAAAGTGGCTGTTAAAAGTGGTTGTCAAAAGTGCTTGTCAAAAGTGCTTGTCAAATTGGTTGTCAAAGAATGGTTGTCAAAGTGGTAGTCAAAAGTGGTTGTCAAATGGGTTGTCAAAAAGTGGTTGTCAAATTGGTTGTCAAAAAGTGGTTGTCAAAGTGGTTGTCAATTTGGGTTTTGGTTGCCAAAAGTGGTTGTCAAATTGGTTGTCAAATTGGTTGTCAAAAGTGGTTGTCAAAGTGGTTGTCAAAAGTGCTTGTCAAAAGTGCTTGTCAAATTGGTTGTCAAAAGAGGTTGTCAAATTGGTTGTAAAAATTGTTTGTCAAAGTGGTTGTCAAATTGGTTGTCAAAAGTGGTTGTCAAATTGGTTGTCAAAAGTGGTTGTCCAAAAGTGGTTATCCAAAGTTGTTGTCAAAAGTGTTTGTCAAAGTGGTTGTCAAAAGTGCTTGTCAAAAGTGCTTGTCAAATTGGTTGTCAAAAGCGGTTGTCAAATTGGTTGTAAAAATTGTTTGTCAAAGTGGTTGTCAAAGTGGTTGTCAAATTGGTTGTCAAAAGTGGTTGTCAAATTGGTTGTCAAAAGTGGTTGTTAAAAAGTGGTTGACAAAGTGGTTATCAAAATGGTTGTCAAAAAATGGTTGTCAAAGTGTTTGTCAAATGTGGTTGTCAAATGGGTTGTCAAAAAGTGGTTTTCAAACGTGGTTGTTAAATTGGTTGTCATAAGTGGTTGTTAAATTGGTTGTCATAAGTGGTTGTTAAATTGGTTGTCAAAAGTGGTTGTCAAATTTGGTTGTTAAAAAGTGGATGTAAAAAGTGGTTGCTAAAGTGGTTGTCAAAAGTGTTTGTCAAATTGGTTGTCAAATTGGTTGTCAAAAATGGTTGTCAAAGTGGTTGTCAAATTGGTTGTCAAAAGTGGTTGTCATATTTGTTGTCAAAGTGGTTGTGAAACTGGTTGTCAAAAGTGGCTGTAAAAAGTGGTTGTCAAAGTGGTTGTCAAATTGGTTGTCAAGTTGGTTGTCAAAATGGTTGTCAAATTGGTTTGTCAACAAGTGGTTGTCAAAAGTGGTTGTCAAAGTTTTTGTCAAATTGATTGTTAAAAGTGGTTTTCAAATTTGGTTGTTAAAAAGTGGTTGTAAAAAGTGGTTGTAAAAAGTGGTTGTCAAAGTGGTTGTCAAAAGTGGTTGTCAAGTTGGTATTCAAATATGGTTGTCAAAATGATTGTCAAAAGTGGTTGTCAAAGTGGTAGTCAAAATGGTTGTCAGAAGTGGTTGTCAAATTGGTTGTCAAAAGTGGTTGTCATATTGGTTGTCAAAGTGGTTGTCAAATTAGCTGTCATATTTGTTGTCAAAGTGGTTGTAAAGAAGTGGTTGTCCAATTGGTTGTCAAATGGGTTGTCAAAAAGTGGTTGTCAAAAGTGGTTGTCAAATTAGTTGTCAAAAAATGGTTGTCAAAGTGGTTGTCAAATTGGTTTGTCAACAAGTGGTTGTCAAAAGTGGTTGTCAAAAGTGGTTGTCAAATTGGTTGTCAAAAATGGTTGTCAAAAGTGCTTGTCAAAAGTGCTTGTCAAAAGTGCTTGTCAAATTGGTTGTCAAAGTGGTTGTCAATTTGGGTTTTGGTTGCCAAAAGGGGTTGTCAAATTGGTTGTCAAATTGGTTGTCAAAAGTGGTTGTCAAATTAGTTGTCAAAAAATGGTTGTCAATATGGTTGTCAAATTGGTTGTCAAAAAGTGGTTGTCAAATTAATTGTCAAAAGTGGTTGTCAAATTGGTTGTCAAAAGTGTTTTTTAAATTGGTTGTCAAAAGTGGTTGTAAAAAGTGATTGTCAAATTGGTTGTCAAATTGGTTGTCAAAAATGGTTGTCAAAGTGGTTGTCAAAATGGTTGTCAAAAGTGCTTGTCAAAAGTGCTTGTCAAATTGGTTGTCAAAGAATGGTTGTCAAAGTGGTAGTCAAAAGTGGTTGTCAAATGGGTTGTCAAAAAGTGGTTGTCAAATTGGTTGTCAAAAAGTGGTTGTCAAAGTGGTTGTCAATTTGGGTTTTGGTTGCCAAAAGTGGTTGTCAAATTGGTTGTCAAATTGGTTGTCAAAAGTGGTTGTCAAAGTGGTTGTCAAAAGTGCTTGTCAAAAGTGCTTGTCAAATTGGTTGTCAAAAGAGGTTGTCAAATTGGTTGTAAAAATTGTTTGTCAAAGTGGTTGTCAAATTGGTTGTCAAAAGTGGTTGTCAAATTGGTTGTCAAAAGTGGTTGTCCAAAAGTGGTTATCCAAAGTTGTTGTCAAAAGTGGTTGTCAAAGTGCTTGTCAAAAGTGCTTGTCAAAAGTGCTTGTCAAATTGGTTGTCAAAAGCGGTTGTCAAATTGGTTGTAAAAATTGTTTGTCAAAGTGGTTGTCAAAGTGGTTGTCAAATTGGTTGTCAAAAGTGGTTGTCAAATTGGTTGTCAAAAGTGGTTGTTAAAAAGTGGTTGACAAAGTGGTTATCAAAATGGTTGTCAAAAAATGGTTGTCAAAGTGTTTGTCAAATGTGGTTGTCAAATGGGTTGTCAAAAAGTGGTTTTCAAACGTGGTTGTTAAATTGGTTGTCATAAGTGGTTGTTAAATTGGTTGTCAAATGTGGTTTTCAAATTTGGTTGTTAAAAAGTGGATGTAAAAAGTGGTTGCTAAAGTGGTTGTCAAAAGTGTTTGTCAAATTGGTTGTCAAATTGGTTGTCAAAAATGGTTGTCAAAGTGGTTGTCAAATTGGTTGTCAAAAGTGGTTGTCATATTTGTTGTCAAAGTGGTTGTGAAACTGGTTGTCAAAAGTGGCTGTAAAAAGTGGTTGTCAAAGTGGTTGTCAAATTGGTTGTCAAGTTGGTTGTCAAAATGGTTGTCAAATTGGTTTGTCAACAAGTGGTTGTCAAAGTTTTTGTCAAATTGATTCTTAAAAGTGGTTTTCAAATTTGGTTGTTAAAAAGTGCTTGTAAAAAGTGGTTGTAAAAAGTGGTTGTCAAAGTGGTTGTCAAAAGTGGTTGTCAAATTGGTATTCAAATATGGTTGTCAAAATGGTTGTCAAAATGATTGTCAAAAGTGGTTGTCAAAGTGGTAGTCAAAATGGTTGTCAGAAGTGGTTGTCAAATTGGTTGTCAAAAGTGGTTGTCAAAAGTGGTTGTCATATTGGTTGTCAAAGTGGTTGTCAAATTAGCTGTCATATTTGTTGTCAAAGTGGTTGTAAAGAAGTGGTTGTCCAATTGGTTGTCAAATGGGTTGTCAAAAAGTGGTTGTCAAAAGTGGTTGTCAAATTAGTTGTCAAAAAATGGTTGTCAAAGTGGTTGTCAAATTGGTTTGTCAACAAGTGGTTGTCAAAAGTGGTTGTCAAAAGTGGTTGTCAAATTGGTTGTCAAAAATGGTTGTCAAAGTGGTTGTCAAAATGGTTGTCAAAAGTGCTTGTCAAAAGTGCTTGTCAAAAGTGCTTGTCAAATTGGTTGTCAAAGAATGGTTGTCAAAGTGGTAGTCAAAAGTGGTTGTCAAATGGGTTGTCAAAAAGTGGTTGTCAAATTAATTGTCAAAAGTGGTTGTCAAATTGGTTGTCAAAATAGTTTTCAAAAAATGGTTGTCAAAAGTGGTTGTCCAAAAGTGGTTATCCAAAGTGGTTGTCAAAAGTGGTTGTCAAAGTGGTTGTCAAAAGTGCTTGTCAAAAGTGCTTGTCAAATTGGTTGTCAAAAGTTGTTATCAAATTGGTTGTAAAAATTGTTTGTCAAAGTGGTTGTCAAATTAGTTGTCAAAAAATGGTTGTCAAAGTGGTTGTCAAATTGGTTTGTCAACAAGTGGTTGTCAAAAGTGGTTGTCAAAAGTGGTTGTCAAATTGGTTGTCAAAAATGGTTGTCAAAAGTGCTTGTCAAAAGTGCTTGTCAAATTGGTTGTCAAAGAATGGTTGTCAAAGTGGTAGTCAAAAGTGGTTGTCAAATGGGTTGTCAAAAAGTGGTTGTCAAATTGGTTGTCAAAAAGTGGTTGTCAAAGTGGTTGTCAATTTGGGTTTTGGTTGCCAAAAGGGGTTGTCAAATTGGTTGTCAAATTGGTTGTCAAATTGGTTGTCAAAAGTGGTTGTCAAATTAGTTGTCAAAAAATGGTTGTCAATATGGTTGTCAAATTGGTTGTCAAAAAGTGGTTGTCAAATTAATTGTCAAAAGTGGTTGTCAAATTGGTTGTCAAAAGTGGTTGTCAAAACTGGTTGTCAAAGTGGTTGTCAAAATAGTTTTCAAAAAATGGTTGTCAAAAGTGGTTGTCCAAAAGTGGTTATCCAAAGTGGTTGTCAAAAGTGGTTGTCAAAGTGCTTGTCAAAAGTGCTTGTCAAAAGTGCTTGTCAAATTGGTTGTCAAAAGTGGTTGTCAAATTGGTTGTAAAAATTGTTTGTCAAAGTGGTTGTCAAATTGGTTGTCAAAAGTGGTTGACAAATTGGTTGTCAAAAGTGGTTGTTAAAAAGTGGTTGACAAAGTGGTTATCAAAATGGTTGTCAAAAAATGGTTATCAAAGTGTTTGTCAAATGTGGTTGTCAAATGGGTTGTCAAAAAGTGGTTGTCAAACGTGGTTGTTAAATTGGTTGTCATAAGTGGTTGTTAAATTGGTTGTCAAAAGTGGTTGTCAAAGTGGTTGTCAAATTGGTTGTCAAATGTGGTTTTCAAATTTGGTTGTTAAAAAGTGGATGTAAAAAGTGGTTGCTAAAGTGGTTGTCAAAAGTGTTTGTCAAATTGGTTGTCAAATTGGTTGTCAAAAATGGTTGTCAAAGTGGTTGTCAAATTGGTTGTCAAAAGTGGTTGTCATATTTGTTGTCAAAGTGGTTGTCAAATTGGTTGTCAAAAGTGGCTGTTAAAAGTGGTTGTCAAAAGTGCTTGTCAAAAGTGATTGTCAAATTGGTTGTCAAAGAATGGTTGTCAAAGTGGTAGTCAAAAGTGGTTGTCAAATGGGTTGTCAAAAAGTGGTTGTCAAATTGGTTGTCAAAAAGTGGTTGTCAAAGTGGTTGTCAATTTGGGTTTTGGTTGCCAAAAGTGGTTGTCAAATTGGTTGTCAAATTGGTTGTCAAAAGTGGTTGTCAAAGTGGTTGTCAAAAGTGCTTGTCAAAAGTGCTTGTCAAATTGGTTGTCAAAAGAGGTTGTCAAATTGGTTGTAAAAATTGTTTGTCAAAGTGGTTGTCAAATTGGTTGTCAAAAGTGGTTGTCAAATTGGTTGTCAAAAGTGGTTGTCCAAAAGTGGTTATCCAAAGTTGTTGTCAAAAGTGTTTGTCAAAGTGGTTGTCAAAAGTGCTTGTCAAAAGTGCTTGTCAAATTGGTTGTCAAAAGCGGTTGTCAAATTGGTTGTAAAAATTGTTTGTCAAAGTGGTTGTCAAAGTGGTTGTCAAATTGGTTGTCAAAAGTGGTTGTCAAATTGGTTGTCAAAAGTGGTTGTTAAAAAGTGGTTGACAAAGTGGTTATCAAAATGGTTGTCAAAAAATGGTTGTCAAAGTGTTTGTCAAATGTGGTTGTCAAATGGGTTGTCAAAAAGTGGTTTTCAAACGTGGTTGTTAAATTGGTTGTCATAAGTGGTTGTTAAATTGGTTGTCATAAGTGGTTGTTAAATTGGTTGTCAAAAGTGGTTGTCAAATTTGGTTGTTAAAAAGTGGATGTAAAAAGTGGTTGCTAAAGTGGTTGTCAAAAGTGTTTGTCAAATTGGTTGTCAAATTGGTTGTCAAAAATGGTTGTCAAAGTGGTTGTCAAATTGGTTGTCAAAAGTGGTTGTCATATTTGTTGTCAAAGTGGTTGTGAAACTGGTTGTCAAAAGTGGCTGTAAAAAGTGGTTGTCAAAGTGGTTGTCAAATTGGTTGTCAAGTTGGTTGTCAAAATGGTTGTCAAATTGGTTTGTCAACAAGTGGTTGTCAAAAGTGGTTGTCAAAGTTTTTGTCAAATTGATTGTTAAAAGTGGTTTTCAAATTTGGTTGTTAAAAAGTGGTTGTAAAAAGTGGTTGTAAAAAGTGGTTGTCAAAGTGGTTGTCAAAAGTGGTTGTCAAGTTGGTATTCAAATATGGTTGTCAAAATGATTGTCAAAAGTGGTTGTCAAAGTGGTAGTCAAAATGGTTGTCAGAAGTGGTTGTCAAATTGGTTGTCAAAAGTGGTTGTCATATTGGTTGTCAAAGTGGTTGTCAAATTAGCTGTCATATTTGTTGTCAAAGTGGTTGTAAAGAAGTGGTTGTCCAATTGGTTGTCAAATGGGTTGTCAAAAAGTGGTTGTCAAAAGTGGTTGTCAAATTAGTTGTCAAAAAATGGTTGTCAAAGTGGTTGTCAAATTGGTTTGTCAACAAGTGGTTGTCAAAAGTGGTTGTCAAAAGTGGTTGTCAAATTGGTTGTCAAAAATGGTTGTCAAAAGTGCTTGTCAAAAGTGCTTGTCAAAAGTGCTTGTCAAATTGGTTGTCAAAGTGGTTGTCAATTTGGGTTTTGGTTGCCAAAAGGGGTTGTCAAATTGGTTGTCAAATTGGTTGTCAAAAGTGGTTGTCAAATTAGTTGTCAAAAAATGGTTGTCAATATGGTTGTCAAATTGGTTGTCAAAAAGTGGTTGTCAAATTAATTGTCAAAAGTGGTTGTCAAATTGGTTGTCAAAAGTGTTTTTTAAATTGGTTGTCAAAAGTGGTTGTAAAAAGTGATTGTCAAATTGGTTGTCAAATTGGTTGTCAAAAATGGTTGTCAAAGTGGTTGTCAAAATGGTTGTCAAAAGTGCTTGTCAAAAGTGCTTGTCAAATTGGTTGTCAAAGAATGGTTGTCAAAGTGGTAGTCAAAAGTGGTTGTCAAATGGGTTGTCAAAAAGTGGTTGTCAAATTGGTTGTCAAAAAGTGGTTGTCAAAGTGGTTGTCAATTTGGGTTTTGGTTGCCAAAAGTGGTTGTCAAATTGGTTGTCAAATTGGTTGTCAAAAGTGGTTGTCAAAGTGGTTGTCAAAAGTGCTTGTCAAAAGTGCTTGTCAAATTGGTTGTCAAAAGAGGTTGTCAAATTGGTTGTAAAAATTGTTTGTCAAAGTGGTTGTCAAATTGGTTGTCAAAAGTGGTTGTCAAATTGGTTGTCAAAAGTGGTTGTCCAAAAGTGGTTATCCAAAGTTGTTGTCAAAAGTGGTTGTCAAAGTGGTTGTCAAAAGTGCTTGTCAAAAGTGCTTGTCAAATTGGTTGTCAAAAGCGGTTGTCAAATTGGTTGTAAAAATTGTTTGTCAAAGTGGTTGTCAAAGTGGTTGTCAAATTGGTTGTCAAAAGTGGTTGTCAAATTGGTTGTCAAAAGTGGTTGTTAAAAAGTGGTTGACAAAGTGGTTATCAAAATGGTTGTCAAAAAATGGTTGTCAAAGTGTTTGTCAAATGTGGTTGTCAAATGGGTTGTCAAAAAGTGGTTTTCAAACGTGGTTGTTAAATTGGTTGTCATAAGTGGTTGTTAAATTGGTTGTCAAATGTGGTTTTCAAATTTGGTTGTTAAAAAGTGGATGTAAAAAGTGGTTGCTAAAGTGGTTGTCAAAAGTGTTTGTCAAATTGGTTGTCAAAAATGGTTGTCAAAGTGGTTGTCAAATTGGTTGTCAAAAGTGGTTGTCATATTTGTTGTCAAAGTGGTTGTGAAACTGGTTGTCAAAAGTGGCTGTAAAAAGTGGTTGTCAAAGTGGTTGTCAAATTGGTTGTCAAGTTGGTTGTCAAAATGGTTGTCAAATTGGTTTGTCAACAAGTGGTTGTCAAAAGTGGTTGTCAAAGTTTTTGTCAAATTGATTCTTAAAAGTGGTTTTCAAATTTGGTTGTTAAAAAGTGCTTGTAAAAAGTGGTTGTAAAAAGTGGTTGTCAAAGTGGTTGTCAAAAGTGGTTGTCAAATTGGTATTCAAATATGGTTGTCAAAATGGTTGTCAAAATGATTGTCAAAAGTGGTTGTCAAAGTGGTAGTCAAAATGGTTGTCAGAAGTGGTTGTCAAATTGGTTGTCAAAAGTGGTTGTCAAAAGTGGTTGTCATATTGGTTGTCAAAGTGGTTGTCAAATTAGCTGTCATATTTGTTGTCAAAGTGGTTGTAAAGAAGTGGTTGTCCAATTGGTTGTCAAATGGGTTGTCAAAAAGTGGTTGTCAAAAGTGGTTGTCAAATTAGTTGTCAAAAAATGGTTGTCAAAGTGGTTGTCAAATTGGTTTGTCAACAAGTGGTTGTCAAAAGTGGTTGTCAAAAGTGGTTGTCAAATTGGTTGTCAAAAATGGTTGTCAAAGTGGTTGTCAAAATGGTTGTCAAAAGTGCTTGTCAAAAGTGCTTGTCAAAAGTGCTTGTCAAATTGGTTGTCAAAGAATGGTTGTCAAAGTGGTAGTCAAAAGTGGTTGTCAAATGGGTTGTCAAAAAGTGGTTGTCAAATTAATTGTCAAAAGTGGTTGTCAAATTGGTTGTCAAAATAGTTTTCAAAAAATGGTTGTCAAAAGTGGTTGTCCAAAAGTGGTTATCCAAAGTGGTTGTCAAAAGTGGTTGTCAAAGTGGTTGTCAAAAGTGCTTGTCAAAAGTGCTTGTCAAATTGGTTGTCAAAAGTGGTTATCAAATTGGTTGTAAAAATTGTTTGTCAAAGTGGTTGTCAAATTGGTTGTCAAAAGTGGTTGACAAATTGGTTGTCAAAAGTGGTTGTTAAAAAGTGGTTGACAAAGTGGTTATCAAAATGGTTGTCAAAAAATGGTTATCAAAGTGTTTGTCAAATGTGGTTGTCAAATGGGTTTTCAAAAAGTGGTTGTCAAACGTGGTTGTTAAATTGGTTGTCATAAGTGGTTGTTAAATTGGTTGTCAAAAGTGGTTGTCAAAGTGGTTGTCAATTTGGTTGTCAAATGTGGTTTTCAAATTTGGTTGTTAAAAAGTGGATGTAAAAAGTGGTTGCTAAAGTGGTTGTCAAAAGTGTTTGTCAAATTGGTTGTCAAATTGGTTGTCAAAAATGGTTGTCAAAGTGGTTGTCAAATTGGTTGTCAAAAGTGGTTGTCATATTTGTTGTCAAAGTGGTTGTCAAATTGGTTGTCAAAAGTGGCTGTTAAAAGTGGTTGTCAAGTGGTTTTCAAATTGGTTGTCAAGTTGGTTGTCAAAATGGTTGTCAAATTGGTTTGTCAACAAGTGGTTGTCAAAAGTGGTTGTCAAATTAGTTGTCAAAAAATGGTTGTCAAAGTGATTGTCAAAGTGGTTGTTAAATTGGTTGTTTAATTAGTTGTCAAAAGTGGTTGTCAAATTAGTTGTCAAAAAATGGTTGCCAAAGTGTTTGTCAAAAGTGGTTGTCAAATGGGTTGTCATAAGTGGTTGTTAAATTGGTTGTCATAAGTGGTTGTTAAATTGGTTGTCAAAAGTGGTTGTCAAATTTGGTTGTTAAAAAGTGGATGTAAAAAGTGGTTGCTAAAGTGGTTGTCAAAAGTGTTTGTCAAATTGGTTGTCAAATTGGTTGTCAAAAATGGTTGTCAAAGTGGTTGTCAAATTGGTTGTCAAAAGTGGTTGTCATATTTGTTGTCAAAGTGGTTGTGAAACTGGTTGTCAAAAGTGGCTGTAAAAAGTGGTTGTCAAAGTGGTTGTCAAATTGGTTGTCAAGTTGGTTGTCAAAATGGTTGTCAAATTGGTTTGTCAACAAGTGGTTGTCAAAAGTGGTTGTCAAAGTTTTTGTCAAATTGATTGTTAAAAGTGGTTTTCAAATTTGGTTGTTAAAAAGTGGTTGTAAAAAGTGGTTGTAAAAAGTGGTTGTCAAAGTGGTTGTCAAAAGTGGTTGTCAAGTTGGTATTCAAATATGGTTGTCAAAATGATTGTCAAAAGTGGTTGTCAAAGTGGTAGTCAAAATGGTTGTCAGAAGTGGTTGTCAAATTGGTTGTCAAAAGTGGTTGTCATATTGGTTGTCAAAGTGGTTGTCAAATTAGCTGTCATATTTGTTGTCAAAGTGGTTGTAAAGAAGTGGTTGTCCAATTGGTTGTCAAATGGGTTGTCAAAAAGTGGTTGTCAAAAGTGGTTGTCAAATTAGTTGTCAAAAAATGGTTGTCAAAGTGGTTGTCAAATTGGTTTGTCAACAAGTGGTTGTCAAAAGTGGTTGTCAAAAGTGGTTGTCAAATTGGTTGTCAAAAATGGTTGTCAAAAGTGCTTGTCAAAAGTGCTTGTCAAAAGTGCTTGTCAAATTGGTTGTCAAAGTGGTTGTCAATTTGGGTTTTGGTTGCCAAAAGGGGTTGTCAAATTGGTTGTCAAAAGTGGTTGTCAAATTAGTTGTCAAAAAATGGTTGTCAATATGGTTGTCAAATTGGTTGTCAAAAAGTGGTTGTCAAATTAATTGTCAAAAGTGGTTGTCAAATTGGTTGTCAAAAGTGTTTTTTAAATTGGTTGTCAAAAGTGGTTGTAAAAAGTGATTGTCAAATTGGTTGTCAAATTGGTTGTCAAAAATGGTTGTCAAAGTGGTTGTCAAAATGGTTGTCAAAAGTGCTTGTCAAAAGTGCTTGTCAAATTGGTTGTCAAAGAATGGTTGTCAAAGTGGTAGTCAAAAGTGGTTGTCAAATGGGTTGTCAAAAAGTGGTTGTCAAATTGGTTGTCAAAAAGTGGTTGTCAAAGTGGTTGTCAATTTGGGTTTTGGTTGCCAAAAGTGGTTGTCAAATTGGTTGTCAAATTGGTTGTCAAAAGTGGTTGTCAAAGTGGTTGTCAAAAGTGCTTGTCAAAAGTGCTTGTCAAATTGGTTGTCAAAAGAGGTTGTCAAATTGGTTGTAAAAATTGTTTGTCAAAGTGGTTGTCAAATTGGTTGTCAAAAGTGGTTGTCAAATTGGTTGTCAAAAGTGGTTGTCCAAAAGTGGTTATCCAAAGTTGTTGTCAAAAGTGGTTGTCAAAGTGGTTGTCAAAAGTGCTTGTCAAAAGTGCTTGTCAAATTGGTTGTCAAAAGCGGTTGTCAAATTGGTTGTAAAAATTGTTTGTCAAAGTGGTTGTCAAAGTGGTTGTCAAATTGGTTGTCAAAAGTGGTTGTCAAATTGGTTGTCAAAAGTGGTTGTTAAAAAGTGGTTGACAAAGTGGTTATCAAAATGGTTGTCAAAAAATGGTTGTCAAAGTGTTTGTCAAATGTGGTTGTCAAATGGGTTGTCAAAAAGTGGTTTTCAAACGTGGTTGTTAAATTGGTTGTCATAAGTGGTTGTTAAATTGGTTGTCAAATGTGGTTTTCAAATTTGGTTGTTAAAAAGTGGATGTAAAAAGTGGTTGCTAAAGTGGTTGTCAAAAGTGTTTGTCAAATTGGTTGTCAAATTGGTTGTCAAAAATGGTTGTCAAAGTGGTTGTCAAATTGGTTGTCAAAAGTGGTTGTCATATTTGTTGTCAAAGTGGTTGTGAAACTGGTTGTCAAAAGTGGCTGTAAAAAGTGGTTGTCAAAGTGGTTGTCAAATTGGTTGTCAAGTTGGTTGTCAAAATGGTTGTCAAATTGGTTTGTCAAAAAGTGGTTGTCAAAAGTGGTTGTCAAATTAGTTGTCAAAAAATGGTTGTCAAAGTGGTTGTCAAATTGGTTTGTCAACAAGTGGTTGTCAAAAGTGGTTGTCAAAAGTGGTTGTCAAATTGGTTGTCAAAAATGGTTGTCAAAAGTGCTTGTCAAAAGTGCTTGTCAAAAGTGCTTGTCAAATTGGTTGTCAAAGAATGGTTGTCAAAGTGGTAGTCAAAAGTGGTTGTCAAATGGGTTGTCAAAAAGTGGTTGTCAAATTAATTGTCAAAAGTGGTTGTCAAATTGGTTGTCAAAATAGTTTTCAAAAAATGGTTGTCAAAAGTGGTTGTCCAAAAGTGGTTATCCAAAGTGGTTGTCAAAAGTGGTTGTCAAAGTGGTTGTCAAAAGTGCTTGTCAAAAGTGCTTGTCAAATTGGTTGTCAAAAGTGGTTATCAAATTGGTTGTAAAAATTGTTTGTCAAAGTGGTTGTCAAATTGGTTGTCAAAAGTGGTTGACAAATTGGTTGTCAAAAGTGGTTGTTAAAAAGTGGTTGACAAAGTGGTTATCAAAATGGTTGTCAAAAAATGGTTATCAAAGTGTTTGTCAAATGTGGTTGTCAAATGGGTTTTCAAAAAGTGGTTGTCAAACGTGGTTGTTAAATTGGTTGTCATAAGTGGTTGTTAAATTGGTTGTCAAAAGTGGTTGTCAAAGTGGTTGTCAATTTGGTTGTCAAATGTGGTTTTCAAATTTGGTTGTTAAAAAGTGGATGTAAAAAGTGGTTGCTAAAGTGGTTGTCAAAAGTGTTTGTCAAATTGGTTGTCAAATTGGTTGTCAAAAATGGTTGTCAAAGTGGTTGTCAAATTGGTTGTCAAAAGTGGTTGTCATATTTGTTGTCAAAGTGGTTGTCAAATTGGTTGTCAAAAGTGGCTGTTAAAAGTGGTTGTCAAGTGGTTTTCAAATTGGTTGTCAAGTTGGTTGTCAAAATGGTTGTCAAATTGGTTTGTCAACAAGTGGTTGTCAAAAGTGGTTGTCAAAGTTTTTGTCAAATTGATTGTTAAAAGTGGTTTTCAAATTTGGTTGTTAAAAAGTGGTTGTAAAAAGTGGTTGTAAAAAGTGGTTGTCAAAGTGGTTGTCAAAAGTGGTTGTCAAGTTGGTATTCAAATATGGTTGTCAAAATGATTGTCAAAAGTGGTTGTCAAAGTGGTAGTCAAAATGGTTGTCAGAAGTGGTTGTCAAATTGGTTGTCAAAAGTGGTTGTCATATTGGTTGTCAAAGTGGTTGTCAAATTAGCTGTCATATTTGTTGTCAAAGTGGTTGTAAAGAAGTGGTTGTCCAATTGGTTGTCAAATGGGTTGTCAAAAAGTGGTTGTCAAAAGTGGTTGTCAAATTAGTTGTCAAAAAATGGTTGTCAAAGTGGTTGTCAAATTGGTTTGTCAACAAGTGGTTGTCAAAAGTGGTTGTCAAAAGTGGTTGTCAAATTGGTTGTCAAAAATGGTTGTCAAAAGTGCTTGTCAAAAGTGCTTGTCAAAAGTGCTTGTCAAATTGGTTGTCAAAGTGGTTGTCAATTTGGGTTTTGGTTGCCAAAAGGGGTTGTCAAATTGGTTGTCAAATTGGTTGTCAAAAGTGGTTGTCAAATTAGTTGTCAAAAAATGGTTGTCAATATGGTTGTCAAATTGGTTGTCAAAAAGTGGTTGTCAAATTAATTGTCAAAAGTGGTTGTCAAATTGGTTGTCAAAAGTGTTTTTTAAATTGGTTGTCAAAAGTGGTTGTAAAAAGTGATTGTCAAATTGGTTGTCAAATTGGTTGTCAAAAATGGTTGTCAAAGTGGTTGTCAAAATGGTTGTCAAAAGTGCTTGTCAAAAGTGCTTGTCAAATTGGTTGTCAAAGAATGGTTGTCAAAGTGGTAGTCAAAAGTGGTTGTCAAATGGGTTGTCAAAAAGTGGTTGTCAAATTGGTTGTCAAAAAGTGGTTGTCAAAGTGGTTGTCAATTTGGGTTTTGGTTGCCAAAAGTGGTTGTCAAATTGGTTGTCAAATTGGTTGTCAAAAGTGGTTGTCAAAGTGGTTGTCAAAAGTGCTTGTCAAAAGTGCTTGTCAAATTGGTTGTCAAAAGAGGTTGTCAAATTGGTTGTAAAAATTGTTTGTCAAAGTGGTTGTCAAATTGGTTGTCAAAAGTGGTTGTCAAATTGGTTGTCAAAAGTGGTTGTCCAAAAGTGGTTATCCAAAGTTGTTGTCAAAAGTGGTTGTCAAAGTGGTTGTCAAAAGTGCTTGTCAAAAGTGCTTGTCAAATTGGTTGTCAAAAGCGGTTGTCAAATTGGTTGTAAAAATTGTTTGTCAAAGTGGTTGTCAAAGTGGTTGTCAAATTGGTTGTCAAAAGTGGTTGTCAAATTGGTTGTCAAAAGTGGTTGTTAAAAAGTGGTTGACAAAGTGGTTATCAAAATGGTTGTCAAAAAATGGTTGTCAAAGTGTTTGTCAAATGTGGTTGTCAAATGGGTTGTCAAAAAGTGGTTTTCAAACGTGGTTGTTAAATTGGTTGTCATAAGTGGTTGTTAAATTGGTTGTCAAATGTGGTTTTCAAATTTGGTTGTTAAAAAGTGGATGTAAAAAGTGGTTGCTAAAGTGGTTGTCAAAAGTGTTTGTCAAATTGGTTGTCAAATTGGTTGTCAAAAATGGTTGTCAAAGTGGTTGTCAAATTGGTTGTCAAAAGTGGTTGTCATATTTGTTGTCAAAGTGGTTGTGAAACTGGTTGTCAAAAGTGGCTGTAAAAAGTGGTTGTCAAAGTGGTTGTCAAATTGGTTGTCAAGTTGGTTGTCAAAATGGTTGTCAAATTGGTTTGTCAAAAAGTGGTTGTCAAAAGTGGTTGTCAAATTAGTTGTCAAAAAATGGTTGTCAAAGTGGTTGTCAAATTGGTTTGTCAACAAGTGGTTGTCAAAAGTGGTTGTCAAAAAAGGTTGTCAAATTGGTTGTCAAAAATGGTTGTCAAAGTGGTTGTCAAAATGGTTGTCAAAAGTGCTTGTCAAAAGTGCTTGTCAAAAGTGCTTGTCAAATTGGTTGTCAAAGAATGGTTGTCAAAGTGGTAGTCAAAAGTGGTTGTCAAATGGGTTGTCAAAAAGTGGTTGTCAAATTAATTGTCAAAAGTGGTTGTCAAATTGGTTGTCAAAATAGTTTTCAAAAAATGGTTGTCAAAAGTGGTTGTCCAAAAGTGGTTATCCAAAGTGGTTGTCAAAAGTGGTTGTCAAAGTGGTTGTCAAAAGTGCTTGTCAAAAGTGCTTGTCAAATTGGTTGTCAAAAGTGGTTATCAAATTGGTTGTAAAAATTGTTTGTCAAAGTGGTTGTCAAATTGGTTGTCAAAAGTGGTTGACAAATTGGTTGTCAAAAGTGGTTGTTAAAAAGTGGTTGACAAAGTGGTTATCAAAATGGTTGTCAAAAAATGGTTATCAAAGTGTTTGTCAAATGTGGTTGTCAAATGGGTTTTCAAAAAGTGGTTGTCAAACGTGGTTGTTAAATTGGTTGTCATAAGTGGTTGTTAAATTGGTTGTCAAAAGTGGTTGTCAAAGTGGTTGTCAATTTGGTTGTCAAATGTGGTTTTCAAATTTGGTTGTTAAAAAGTGGATGTAAAAAGTGGTTGCTAAAGTGGTTGTCAAAAGTGTTTGTCAAATTGGTTGTCAAATTGGTTGTCAAAAATGGTTGTCAAAGTGGTTGTCAAATTGGTTGTCAAAAGTGGTTGTCATATTTGTTGTCAAAGTGGTTGTCAAATTGGTTGTCAAAAGTGGCTGTTAAAAGTGGTTGTCAAGTGGTTTTCAAATTGGTTGTCAAGTTGGTTGTCAAAATGGTTGTCAAATTGGTTTGTCAACAAGTGGTTGTCAAAAGTGGTTGTCAAATTAGTTGTCAAAAAATGGTTGTCAAAGTGATTGTCAAAGTGGTTGTTAAATTGGTTGTTTAATTAGTTGTCAAAAGTGGTTGTCAAATTAGTTGTCAAAAAATGGTTGCCAAAGTGTTTGTCAAAAGTGGTTGTCAAATGGGTTGTCATAAGTGGTTGTTAAATTGGTTGTCATAAGTGGTTGTTAAATTGGTTGTCAAAAGTGGTTGTCAAATTTGGTTGTTAAAAAGTGGATGTAAAAAGTGGTTGCTAAAGTGGTTGTCAAAAGTGTTTGTCAAATTGGTTGTCAAATTGGTTGTCAAAAATGGTTGTCAAAGTGGTTGTCAAATTGGTTGTCAAAAGTGGTTGTCATATTTGTTGTCAAAGTGGTTGTGAAACTGGTTGTCAAAAGTGGCTGTAAAAAGTGGTTGTCAAAGTGGTTGTCAAATTGGTTGTCAAGTTGGTTGTCAAAATGGTTGTCAAATTGGTTTGTCAACAAGTGGTTGTCAAAAGTGGTTGTCAAAGTTTTTGTCAAATTGATTGTTAAAAGTGGTTTTCAAATTTGGTTGTTAAAAAGTGGTTGTAAAAAGTGGTTGTAAAAAGTGGTTGTCAAAGTGGTTGTCAAAAGTGGTTGTCAAGTTGGTATTCAAATATGGTTGTCAAAATGATTGTCAAAAGTGGTTGTCAAAGTGGTAGTCAAAATGGTTGTCAGAAGTGGTTGTCAAATTGGTTGTCAAAAGTGGTTGTCATATTGGTTGTCAAAGTGGTTGTCAAATTAGCTGTCATATTTGTTGTCAAAGTGGTTGTAAAGAAGTGGTTGTCCAATTGGTTGTCAAATGGGTTGTCAAAAAGTGGTTGTCAAAAGTGGTTGTCAAATTAGTTGTCAAAAAATGGTTGTCAAAGTGGTTGTCAAATTGGTTTGTCAACAAGTGGTTGTCAAAAGTGGTTGTCAAAAGTGGTTGTCAAATTGGTTGTCAAAAATGGTTGTCAAAAGTGCTTGTCAAAAGTGCTTGTCAAAAGTGCTTGTCAAATTGGTTGTCAAAGTGGTTGTCAATTTGGGTTTTGGTTGCCAAAAGGGGTTGTCAAATTGGTTGTCAAATTGGTTGTCAAAAGTGGTTGTCAAATTAGTTGTCAAAAAATGGTTGTCAATATGGTTGTCAAATTGGTTGTCAAAAAGTGGTTGTCAAATTAATTGTCAAAAGTGGTTGTCAAATTGGTTGTCAAAAGTGTTTTTTAAATTGGTTGTCAAAAGTGGTTGTAAAAAGTGATTGTCAAATTGGTTGTCAAATTGGTTGTCAAAAATGGTTGTCAAAGTGGTTGTCAAAATGGTTGTCAAAAGTGCTTGTCAAAAGTGCTTGTCAAATTGGTTGTCAAAGAATGGTTGTCAAAGTGGTAGTCAAAAGTGGTTGTCAAATGGGTTGTCAAAAAGTGGTTGTCAAATTGGTTGTCAAAAAGTGGTTGTCAAAGTGGTTGTCAATTTGGGTTTTGGTTGCCAAAAGTGGTTGTCAAATTGGTTGTCAAATTGGTTGTCAAAAGTGGTTGTCAAAGTGGTTGTCAAAAGTGCTTGTCAAAAGTGCTTGTCAAATTGGTTGTCAAAAGAGGTTGTCAAATTGGTTGTAAAAATTGTTTGTCAAAGTGGTTGTCAAATTGGTTGTCAAAAGTGGTTGTCAAATTGGTTGTCAAAAGTGGTTGTCCAAAAGTGGTTATCCAAAGTTGTTGTCAAAAGTGGTTGTCAAAGTGGTTGTCAAAAGTGCTTGTCAAAAGTGCTTGTCAAATTGGTTGTCAAAAGCGGTTGTCAAATTGGTTGTAAAAATTGTTTGTCAAAGTGGTTGTCAAAGTGGTTGTCAAATTGGTTGTCAAAAGTGGTTGTCAAATTGGTTGTCAAAAGTGGTTGTTAAAAAGTGGTTGACAAAGTGGTTATCAAAATGGTTGTCAAAAAATGGTTGTCAAAGTGTTTGTCAAATGTGGTTGTCAAATGGGTTGTCAAAAAGTGGTTTTCAAACGTGGTTGTTAAATTGGTTGTCATAAGTGGTTGTTAAATTGGTTGTCAAATGTGGTTTTCAAATTTGGTTGTTAAAAAGTGGATGTAAAAAGTGGTTGCTAAAGTGGTTGTCAAAAGTGTTTGTCAAATTGGTTGTCAAATTGGTTGTCAAAAATGGTTGTCAAAGTGGTTGTCAAATTGGTTGTCAAAAGTGGTTGTCATATTTGTTGTCAAAGTGGTTGTGAAACTGGTTGTCAAAAGTGGCTGTAAAAAGTGGTTGTCAAAGTGGTTGTCAAATTGGTTGTCAAGTTGGTTGTCAAAATGGTTGTCAAATTGGTTTGTCAACAAGTGGTTGTCAAAAGTGGTTGTCAAATTAGTTGTCAAATTGATTCTTAAAAGTGGTTTTCAAATTTGGTTGTTAAAAAGTGCTTGTAAAAAGTGGTTGTAAAAAGTGGTTGTCAAAGTGGTTGTCAAAAGTGGTTGTCAAATTGGTATTCAAATATGGTTGTCAAAATGGTTGTCAAAATGATTGTCAAAAGTGGTTGTCAAAGTGGTAGTCAAAATGGTTGTCAGAAGTGGTTGTCAAATTGGTTGTCAAAAGTGGTTGTCAAAAGTGGTTGTCATATTGGTTGTCAAAGTGGTTGTCAAATTAGCTGTCATATTTGTTGTCAAAGTGGTTGTAAAGAAGTGGTTGTCCAATTGGTTGTCAAATGGGTTGTCAAAAAGTGGTTGTCAAAAGTGGTTGTCAAATTAGTTGTCAAAAAATGGTTGTCAAAGTGGTTGTCAAATTGGTTTGTCAACAAGTGGTTGTCAAAAGTGGTTGTCAAAAGTGGTTGTCAAATTGGTTGTCAAAAATGGTTGTCAAAGTGGTTGTCAAAATGGTTGTCAAAAGTGCTTGTCAAAAGTGCTTGTCAAAAGTGCTTGTCAAATTGGTTGTCAAAGAATGGTTGTCAAAGTGGTAGTCAAAAGTGGTTGTCAAATGGGTTGTCAAAAAGTGGTTGTCAAATTAATTGTCAAAAGTGGTTGTCAAATTGGTTGTCAAAATAGTTTTCAAAAAATGGTTGTCAAAAGTGGTTGTCCAAAAGTGGTTATCCAAAGTGGTTGTCAAAAGTGGTTGTCAAAGTGGTTGTCAAAAGTGCTTGTCAAAAGTGCTTGTCAAATTGGTTGTCAAAAGTGGTTATCAAATTGGTTGTAAAAATTGTTTGTCAAAGTGGTTGTCAAATTGGTTGTCAAAAGTGGTTGACAAATTGGTTGTCAAAAGTGGTTGTTAAAAAGTGGTTGACAAAGTGGTTATCAAAATGGTTGTCAAAAAATGGTTATCAAAGTGTTTGTCAAATGTGGTTGTCAAATGGGTTTTCAAAAAGTGGTTGTCAAACGTGGTTGTTAAATTGGTTGTCATAAGTGGTTGTTAAATTGGTTGTCAAAAGTGGTTGTCAAAGTGGTTGTCAATTTGGTTGTCAAATGTGGTTTTCAAATTTGGTTGTTAAAAAGTGGATGTAAAAAGTGGTTGCTAAAGTGGTTGTCAAAAGTGTTTGTCAAATTGGTTGTCAAATTGGTTGTCAAAAATGGTTGTCAAAGTGGTTGTCAAATTGGTTGTCAAAAGTGGTTGTCATATTTGTTGTCAAAGTGGTTGTCAAATTGGTTGTCAAAAGTGGCTGTTAAAAGTGGTTGTCAAGTGGTTTTCAAATTGGTTGTCAAGTTGGTTGTCAAAATGGTTGTCAAATTGGTTTGTCAACAAGTGGTTGTCAAAAGTGGTTGTCAAATTAGTTGTCAAAAAATGGTTGTCAAAGTGATTGTCAAAGTGGTTGTTAAATTGGTTGTTTAATTAGTTGTCAAAAGTGGTTGTCAAATTAGTTGTCAAAAAATGGTTGCCAAAGTGTTTGTCAAAAGTGGTTGTCAAATGGGTTGTCAAAGTGGTTGTCTAAAGTGGTTGTCAAAGTGGTTGTCAAAAAGTGGTTGTCAAAAGTAGATGTCAAAGTGGTTGTGAAATTGGTTGCCAAAAAATGGTTTTCAAAGTGGTTGTCAAAGTGGTTGTCAATCTGGTTGTCAAAAGTGGTTGTCAAATTTGGTTGTTAAAAAGTGGATGTAAAAAGTGGTTGCTAAAGTGGTTGTCAAAAGTGTTTGTCAAATTGGTTGTCAAATTGGTTGTCAAAAATGGTTGTCAAAGTGGTTGTCAAATTGGTTGTCAAAAGTGGTTGTCATATTTGTTGTCAAAGTGGTTGTGAAACTGGTTGTCAAAAGTGGCTGTAAAAAGTGGTTGTCAAAGTGGTTGTCAAATTGGTTGTCAAGTTGGTTGTCAAAATGGTTGTCAAATTGGTTTGTCAACAAGTGGTTGTCAAAAGTGGTTGTCAAAGTTTTTGTCAAATTGATTGTTAAAAGTGGTTTTCAAATTTGGTTGTTAAAAAGTGGTTGTAAAAAGTGGTTGTAAAAAGTGGTTGTCAAAGTGGTTGTCAAAAGTGGTTGTCAAGTTGGTATTCAAATATGGTTGTCAAAATGATTGTCAAAAGTGGTTGTCAAAGTGGTAGTCAAAATGGTTGTCAGAAGTGGTTGTCAAATTGGTTGTCAAAAGTGGTTGTCATATTGGTTGTCAAAGTGGTTGTCAAATTAGCTGTCATATTTGTTGTCAAAGTGGTTGTAAAGAAGTGGTTGTCCAATTGGTTGTCAAATGGGTTGTCAAAAAGTGGTTGTCAAAAGTGGTTGTCAAATTAGTTGTCAAAAAATGGTTGTCAAAGTGGTTGTCAAATTGGTTTGTCAACAAGTGGTTGTCAAAAGTGGTTGTCAAAAGTGGTTGTCAAATTGGTTGTCAAAAATGGTTGTCAAAAGTGCTTGTCAAAAGTGCTTGTCAAAAGTGCTTGTCAAATTGGTTGTCAAAGTGGTTGTCAATTTGGGTTTTGGTTGCCAAAAGGGGTTGTCAAATTGGTTGTCAAATTGGTTGTCAAAAGTGGTTGTCAAATTAGTTGTCAAAAAATGGTTGTCAATATGGTTGTCAAATTGGTTGTCAAAAAGTGGTTGTCAAATTAATTGTCAAAAGTGGTTGTCAAATTGGTTGTCAAAAGTGTTTTTTAAATTGGTTGTCAAAAGTGGTTGTAAAAAGTGATTGTCAAATTGGTTGTCAAATTGGTTGTCAAAAATGGTTGTCAAAGTGGTTGTCAAAATGGTTGTCAAAAGTGCTTGTCAAAAGTGCTTGTCAAATTGGTTGTCAAAGAATGGTTGTCAAAGTGGTAGTCAAAAGTGGTTGTCAAATGGGTTGTCAAAAAGTGGTTGTCAAATTGGTTGTCAAAAAGTGGTTGTCAAAGTGGTTGTCAATTTGGGTTTTGGTTGCCAAAAGTGGTTGTCAAATTGGTTGTCAAATTGGTTGTCAAAAGTGGTTGTCAAAGTGGTTGTCAAAAGTGCTTGTCAAAAGTGCTTGTCAAATTGGTTGTCAAAAGAGGTTGTCAAATTGGTTGTAAAAATTGTTTGTCAAAGTGGTTGTCAAATTGGTTGTCAAAAGTGGTTGTCAAATTGGTTGTCAAAAGTGGTTGTCCAAAAGTGGTTATCCAAAGTTGTTGTCAAAAGTGGTTGTCAAAGTGGTTGTCAAAAGTGCTTGTCAAAAGTGCTTGTCAAATTGGTTGTCAAAAGCGGTTGTCAAATTGGTTGTAAAAATTGTTTGTCAAAGTGGTTGTCAAAGTGGTTGTCAAATTGGTTGTCAAAAGTGGTTGTCAAATTGGTTGTCAAAAGTGGTTGTTAAAAAGTGGTTGACAAAGTGGTTATCAAAATGGTTGTCAAAAAATGGTTGTCAAAGTGTTTGTCAAATGTGGTTGTCAAATGGGTTGTCAAAAAGTGGTTTTCAAACGTGGTTGTTAAATTGGTTGTCATAAGTGGTTGTTAAATTGGTTGTCATAAGTGGTTGTTAAATTGGTTGTCAAATGTGGTTTTCAAATTTGGTTGTTAAAAAGTGGATGTAAAAAGTGGTTGCTAAAGTGGTTGTCAAAAGTGTTTGTCAAATTGGTTGTCAAATTGGTTGTCAAAAATGGTTGTCAAAAGTGCTTGTCAAAAGTGCTTGTCAAAAGTGCTTGTCAAATTGGTTGTCAAAGTGGTTGTCAATTTGGGTTTTGGTTGCCAAAAGGGGTTGTCAAATTGGTTGTCAAATTGGTTGTCAAAAGTGGTTGTCAAATTAGTTGTCAAAAAATGGTTGTCAATATGGTTGTCAAATTGGTTGTCAAAAAGTGGTTGTCAAATTAATTGTCAAAAGTGGTTGTCAAATTGGTTGTCAAAAGTGTTTTTTAAATTGGTTGTCAAAAGTGGTTGTAAAAAGTGATTGTCAAATTGGTTGTCAAATTGGTTGTCAAAAATGGTTGTCAAAGTGGTTGTCAAAATGGTTGTCAAAAGTGCTTGTCAAAAGTGCTTGTCAAATTGGTTGTCAAAGAATGGTTGTCAAAGTGGTAGTCAAAAGTGGTTGTCAAATGGGTTGTCAAAAAGTGGTTGTCAAATTGGTTGTCAAAAAGTGGTTGTCAAAGTGGTTGTCAATTTGGGTTTTGGTTGCCAAAAGTGGTTGTCAAATTGGTTGTCAAATTGGTTGTCAAAAGTGGTTGTCAAAGTGGTTGTCAAAAGTGCTTGTCAAAAGTGCTTGTCAAATTGGTTGTCAAAAGAGGTTGTCAAATTGGTTGTAAAAATTGTTTGTCAAAGTGGTTGTCAAATTGGTTGTCAAAAGTGGTTGTCAAATTGGTTGTCAAAAGTGGTTGTCCAAAAGTGGTTATCCAAAGTTGTTGTCAAAAGTGGTTGTCAAAGTGGTTGTCAAAAGTGCTTGTCAAAAGTGCTTGTCAAATTGGTTGTCAAAAGCGGTTGTCAAATTGGTTGTAAAAATTGTTTGTCAAAGTGGTTGTCAAAGTGGTTGTCAAATTGGTTGTCAAAAGTGGTTGTCAAATTGGTTGTCAAAAGTGGTTGTTAAAAAGTGGTTGACAAAGTGGTTATCAAAATGGTTGTCAAAAAATGGTTGTCAAAGTGTTTGTCAAATGTGGTTGTCAAATGGGTTGTCAAAAAGTGGTTTTCAAACGTGGTTGTTAAATTGGTTGTCATAAGTGGTTGTTAAATTGGTTGTCATAAGTGGTTGTTAAATTGGTTGTCAAATGTGGTTTTCAAATTTGGTTGTTAAAAAGTGGATGTAAAAAGTGGTTGCTAAAGTGGTTGTCAAAAGTGTTTGTCAAATTGGTTGTCAAATTGGTTGTCAAAAATGGTTGTCAAAGTGGTTGTCAAATTGGTTGTCAAAAGTGGTTGTCATATTTGTTGTCAAAGTGGTTGTGAAACTGGTTGTCAAAAGTGGCTGTAAAAAGTGGTTGTCAAAGTGGTTGTCAAATTGGTTGTCAAGTTGGTTGTCAAAATGGTTGTCAAATTGGTTTGTCAACAAGTGGTTGTCAAAAGTGGTTGTCAAAGTTTTTGTCAAATTGATTCTTAAAAGTGGTTTTCAAATTTGGTTGTTAAAAAGTGCTTGTAAAAAGTGGTTGTAAAAAGTGGTTGTCAAAGTGGTTGTCAAAAGTGGTTGTCAAATTGGTATTCAAATATGGTTGTCAAAATGGTTGTCAAAATGATTGTCAAAAGTGGTTGTCAAAGTGGTAGTCAAAATGGTTGTCAGAAGTGGTTGTCAAATTGGTTGTCAAAAGTGGTTGTCAAAAGTGGTTGTCATATTGGTTGTCAAAGTGGTTGTCAAATTAGCTGTCATATTTGTTGTCAAAGTGGTTGTAAAGAAGTGGTTGTCCAATTGGTTGTCAAATGGGTTGTCAAAAAGTGGTTGTCAAAAGTGGTTGTCAAATTAGTTGTCAAAAAATGGTTGTCAAAGTGGTTGTCAAATTGGTTTGTCAACAAGTGGTTGTCAAAAGTGGTTGTCAAAAGTGGTTGTCAAATTGGTTGTCAAAAATGGTTGTCAAAGTGGTTGTCAAAATGGTTGTCAAAAGTGCTTGTCAAAAGTGCTTGTCAAAAGTGCTTGTCAAATTGGTTGTCAAAGAATGGTTGTCAAAGTGGTAGTCAAAAGTGGTTGTCAAATGGGTTGTCAAAAAGTGGTTGTCAAATTGGTTGTCAAAAAGTGGTTGTCAAAGTGGTTGTCAATTTGGGTTTTGGTTGCCAAAAGTGGTTGTCAAATTGGTTGTCAAATTGGTTGTCAAAAGTGGTTGTCAAATTAGTTGTCAAAAAAATGGTTGTCAATATGGTTGTCAAATTGGTTGTTAAAAAGTGGTTGTCAAATTAATTGTCAAAAGTGGTTGTCAAATTGGTTGTCAAAATAGTTTTCAAAAAATGGTTGTCAAAAGTGGTTGTCCAAAAGTGGTTATCCAAAGTGGTTGTCAAAAGTGGTTGTCAAAGTGGTTGTCAAAAGTGCTTGTCAAAAGTGCTTGTCAAATTGGTTGTCAAAAGTGGTTATCAAATTGGTTGTAAAAATTGTTTGTCAAAGTGGTTGTCAAATTGGTTGTCAAAAGTGGTTGACAAATTGGTTGTCAAAAGTGGTTGTTAAAAAGTGGTTGACAAAGTGGTTATCAAAATGGTTGTCAAAAAATGGTTATCAAAGTGTTTGTCAAATGTGGTTGTCAAATGGGTTTTCAAAAAGTGGTTGTCAAACGTGGTTGTTAAATTGGTTGTCATAAGTGGTTGTTAAATTGGTTGTCAAAAGTGGTTGTCAAAGTGGTTGTCAATTTGGTTGTCAAATGTGGTTTTCAAATTTGGTTGTTAAAAAGTGGATGTAAAAAGTGGTTGCTAAAGTGGTTGTCAAAAGTGTTTGTCAAATTGGTTGTCAAATTGGTTGTCAAAAATGGTTGTCAAAGTGGTTGTCAAATTGGTTGTCAAAAGTGGTTGTCATATTTGTTGTCAAAGTGGTTGTCAAATTGGTTGTCAAAAGTGGCTGTTAAAAGTGGTTGTCAAGTGGTTTTCAAATTGGTTGTCAAGTTGGTTGTCAAAATGGTTGTCAAATTGGTTTGTCAACAAGTGGTTGTCAAAAGTGGTTGTCAAAAGTGGTTGTCAAATTAGTTGTCAAAAAATGGTTGTCAAAGTGATTGTCAAAGTGGTTGTTAAATTGGTTGTTTAATTAGTTGTCAAAAGTGGTTGTCAAATTAGTTGTCAAAAAATGGTTGCCAAAGTGTTTGTCAAAAGTGGTTGTCAAATGGGTTGTCAAAGTGGTTGTCTAAAGTGGTTGTCAAAGTGGTTGTCAAAAAGTGGTTGTCAAAAGTAGATGTCAAAGTGGTTGTGAAATTGGTTGCCAAAAAATGGTTTTCAAAGTGGTTGTCAAACTGGTTGTCAATCTGGTTGTCAAAAGTGGTTGTCAAATTGGTTGTCAAAAAGTGGTTGTCAAAGTGGTTGTCAATTTGGGTTTTGGTTGCCAAAAGTGGTTGTCAAATTGGTTGTCAAATTGGTTGTCAAATTGGTTGTCAAAAGTGGTTGTCAAATTAGTTGTCAAAAAATGGTTGTCAATATGGTTGTCAAATTGGTTGTCAAAAAGTGGTTGTCAAATTAATTGTCAAAAGTGGTTGTCAAATTGGTTGTCAAAAGTGGTTGTCAAAACTGGTTGTCGAAGTGGTTGTCAAAATAGTTTTCAAAAAATGGTTGTCAAAAGTGGTTGTCCAAAAGTGGTTATCCAAAATGGTTGTCAAAAGTGGTTGTCAAAGTGGTTGTCAAAAGTGGTTGTCAAAAGTGGTTGTCAATTTGGTTGTCAAATTGGTTGTCAAAAGTGGTTGTCAAATTAGTTGTCAAAAAATGGTTGTCAAAGTGATTGTCAAAAGGTGGTTGTCTAAAGTGGTTGTCAAAGTGGCTGTCAAAAAGTGGTTGTCAAAAGTAGTTGTCAAATTGGTTGTCAAAAAGTGGTTGTCAATTTGGGTTTTGATTGCCAAAAGTGGTTGTCAAATTGGTAGTCAAATTAATTGTCAAAAGTGGTTGTCAAAAGTGGTTGTCAAATTGGTTGTCAAAAGTGGTTGTTAAATTGGTTGTCAAAAGTGGTTGTCAAAGTGGTTGTCAAATTGGTTGTGAAAAGTGGTTTTCAAATTTGGTTGTTAAAAGTGGTTGTAAAAAGTGATTGTCAAATTGGTTGTCAAAAAGTAGTTGTCAAAGTGGTTGTCAATTTAGGTTTTGGTTGTCAATTGTGGTTGTCAAAGTGGTTTTCAAATTGGTTGTCAAACGTGGTTGTCAAAAGTGGTTCTCAAATTGGTTGTAAAAAGTGTTTGTCAAAGTGGTTGTCCAATTGGTTGTAAAAAGTGTTTGTCAAAGTGGTTGTCAAATTGGCTGTCAAAAGTGGTTGTCAAAGTGATTGTCAAATTGGTTGTCAAAAGTGGTTGTCATATTTGTTGTCAAAATGGTTGTCAAATTGGATGTCAAAAGTGGTTGTTAAAAAGTGATTGCCATAGTGGTTATCAAATTGGTTGTCAAAAAATGGTTGTCAAAGTGTTTATCAAAAGTAGTTGTCAAATTGGTTGTCAAAAATGGATGTCAAAGTGGTAGTCAAAAGTGGTTGTCAAATCGACTGTCAAAAGTGGTTATCAAAAGTGGTTGTGAAAATGGTTGCCAAAAGTGGTTGTCAAATAGGTTGTCAAAAGTGGTTGTCAAAATGATTGTCAAATTGGTTGTCAAAAAGTTGTTGTCAAAATGGTTGTCAAATTAGTTGTCAAAAAATGGTTGTCAAAGTGATTGTCAAAGTGGTTGTTAAATTGGTTGTTAAATTGGTTGTCAAAAGTGGTTGTCAAATTAAATGTCAAAAATGGTTGTCAAAGTGATTGTCAAAGTGGTTGTCAAATTGTATGTCAAAAAGTGGCTGTCAAAGTGTTTGTCAAAAGTGGTTGCAAAATGGGTTGTCAAAAAGTGGTTGTCTAAAGTGGTTGTCAAAGTGGTTGTAAAATTGGTTGCCAAAAAATGGTTGTCAAAGTGGTTGTCAAATTGGTTGTCAAAAGTGGTTGTGAAAATGGTTGTCAATTTGGGTTTTGGTTGCCAAAAGTGGTTGTCAAATTGGTTGTCAAAAGTGGTTGTGAAAATGGTTGTCAATTTGGGTTTTGGTTGCCAAAAGTGGTTGTCAAATTGGTTGTCAAAAGTGGGTGTCAAATTAGTTGTCAAAAAATGGTTGTCAAAATGGTTGTCAAATTGGTTGTCAAAAAGTGGTTGTCAAATTAATTTTCAAAAGTGGTTGTCAAAAGTGGTTGTCAAATTGTTTGTCAAAACTGGTTGTTAAATTGGTTGTCAAAGTGGTTGTGAAAAGTGGTTTTCAAATTTGGTTGTTAAAAAGTGGTTGTAAAAAGTGATTGTCAAATTGGTTGTCAAAAGTGGTTGTCAAATTGGTTGTCAAAAGTGGTGGTCAAAGTGGTTGTTAAATTGGTTGTCAAAAGTGGTTGTCAAATTAGTTGTCAAAAAATGGTTGTCAAAGTGATTGTCAAAGTGGTTGTCAAAAAGTGGTTGTCTAAAGTGGTTGTCAAAGTGGTTGTGAAAAAGTGGTTGTCAAAAGTAGTTGTCAAAGTGGTTGCCAAAAGTGGTTGTCAAATAGGTTGTCAAAAGTGGTTGTCAAAGTGGTTGTCAATTTGGGTTTTCAAAAGTGGATTTCAAATAAGTTGTCAAAAAATGGTTGTCAAAGTGATTGTCAAAGTGGTTGTTAAATTGGTTGTTAAATTGTTTGTCAAAAGTGGTTGTCAAATTAAATGTCAAAAAATGGTTGTCAAAGTGATTGTCAAAGTGGTTGTCAAAATGTATGTCAAAAAGTGACTGTCAAAGTGTTTGTCAAAAGTGGTTGCAAAATGGGTTGTCAAAAAGTGGTTGTCTAAAGTGGTTGTCAAAGTGGTTTTCAAAAAGTGGTTGTTAAAAGTAGTTGTCAAAGTGGTTGTAAAATTGGTTGCCAAAAAATGGTTGTCAAAGTGGTTGTCAAATTGGTTGTCAAAAGTGGTTGTGAAAATGGTTGTCAATTTGGGTTTTGGTTGCCAAAAGTGGTTGTCAAAGTGGTTGTCAAATTGGTTGTCAAAAAGTTGTTGTCAAAGTGGTTGTCAAAGTGGTTGTCAAAGTGGTTGTCAAATTGGTTGTCAAAAAGTTGTTGTCAAAGTGGTTGTCAATTTGGGTTTTCAAAAGTGGTTGTCAAATTAAATGTCAAAAAATGGTTGTCAAAGTGATTGTCAAAGTGGTTGTCAAATTGTATGTCAAAAAGTGGCTGTCAAAGTGTTTGTCAAATGTGGTTGCAAAATGGGTTGTCAAAAAGTGGTTGTCTAAAGTGGTTGTCAAAGTGGTTGTAAAATTGGTTGCCAAAAAATGGTTGTCAAAGTGGTTGTCAAATTGGTTGTCAAAATTGGTTCTGAAAATGGTTGTCAATTTGGGTTTTGGTTGCCAAAAGTGGTTGTCAAAGTGGTTGTCAAATTGGTTGTCAAAAGTGGTTGTGAAAAGTGGTTGTCAAATTGTTTGTCAAAACTGGTTGTTAAATTGGTTGTCAAAGTGGTTGTGAAAAGTGGTTTTCAAATTTGGTTGTTAAAAAGTGGTTGTAAAAAGTGATTGTCAAATTGGTTGTCAAAAGTGGTTGTCAAATTGGTTGTCAAATTGGTTGTCAAAAGTGGTGGTCAAAGTGGTTGTTAAATTGGTTGTCAAAAGTGGTTGTCAAATTAGTTGTCAAAAAATGGTTGTCAAAGTGGTTGTTAAATTGGTTGTTAAATTGGTTGTCAAAAGTGGTTGTCAAATTAAATGTCAAAAATGGTTGTCAAAGTGATTGTCAAAGTGGTTGTCAAATTGTATGTCAAAAAGTGGCTGTCAAAGTGTTTGTCAAAAGTGGTTGCAAAATGGGTTGTCAAAAAGTGGTTGTCTAAAGTGGTTGTCAAAGTGGTTGTAAAATTGGTTGCCAAAAAATGGTTGTCAAAGTGGTTGTCAAATTGGTTGTCAAAAGTGGTTGTGAAAATGGTTGTCAATTTGGGTTTTGGTTGCCAAAAGTGGTTGTCAAATTGGTTGTCAAAAGTGGTTGTGAAAATGGTTGTCAATTTGGGTTTTGGTTGCCAAAAGTGGTTGTCAAATTGGTTGTCAAAAGTGGGTGTCAAATTAGTTGTCAAAAAATGGTTGTCAAAATGGTTGTCAAATTGGTTGTCAAAAAGTGGTTGTCAAATTAATTTTCAAAAGTGGTTGTCAAAAGTGGTTGTCAAATTGTTTGTCAAAACTGGTTGTTAAATTGGTTGTCAAAGTGGTTGTGAAAAGTGGTTTTCAAATTTGGTTGTTAAAAAGTGGTTGTAAAAAGTGATTGTCAAATTGGTTGTCAAAAGTGGTTGTCAAATTGGTTGTCAAAAGTGGTGGTCAAAGTGGTTGTTAAATTGGTTGTCAAAAGTGGTTGTCAAATTAGTTGTCAAAAAATGGTTGTCAAAGTGATTGTCAAAGTGGTTGTCAAAAAGTGGTTGTCTAAAGTGGTTGTCAAAGTGGTTGTGAAAAAGTGGTTGTCAAAAGTAGTTGTCAAAGTGGTTGCCAAAAGTGGTTGTCAAATAGGTTGTCAAAAGTGGTTGTCAAAGTGGTTGTCAATTTGGGTTTTCAAAAGTGGATTTCAAATAAGTTGTCAAAAAATGGTTGTCAAAGTGATTGTCAAAGTGGTTGTTAAATTGGTTGTTAAATTGTTTGTCAAAAGTGGTTGTCAAATTAAATGTCAAAAAATGGTTGTCAAAGTGATTGTCAAAGTGGTTGTCAAAATGTATGTCAAAAAGTGACTGTCAAAGTGTTTGTCAAAAGTGGTTGCAAAATGGGTTGTCAAAAAGTGGTTGTCTAAAGTGGTTGTCAAAGTGGTTTTCAAAAAGTGGTTGTTAAAAGTAGTTGTCAAAGTGGTTGTAAAATTGGTTGCCAAAAAATGGTTGTCAAAGTGGTTGTCAAATTGGTTGTCAAAAGTGGTTGTGAAAATGGTTGTCAATTTGGGTTTTGGTTGCCAAAAGTGGTTGTCAAAGTGGTTGTCAAATTGGTTGTCAAAAAGTTGTTGTCAAAGTGGTTGTCAAAGTGGTTGTCAAAGTGGTTGTCAAATTGGTTGTCAAAAAGTTGTTGTCAAAGTGGTTGTCAATTTGGGTTTTCAAAAGTGGTTGTCAAATTAAATGTCAAAAAATGGTTGTCAAAGTGATTGTCAAAGTGGTTGTCAAATTGTATGTCAAAAAGTGGCTGTCAAAGTGTTTGTCAAATGTGGTTGCAAAATGGGTTGTCAAAAAGTGGTTGTCTAAAGTGGTTGTCAAAGTGGTTGTAAAATTGGTTGCCAAAAAATGGTTGTCAAAGTGGTTGTCAAATTGGTTGTCAAAAGTGGTTCTGAAAATGGTTGTCAATTTGGGTTTTGGTTGCCAAAAGTGGTTGTCAAAGTGGTTGTCAAATTGGTTGTCAAAAGTGGTTGTGAAAAGTGGTTGTCAAATTGTTTGTCAAAACTGGTTGTTAAATTGGTTGTCAAAGTGGTTGTGAAAAGTGGTTTTCAAATTTGGTTGTTAAAAAGTGGTTGTAAAAAGTGATTGTCAAATTGGTTGTCAAAAGTGGTTGTCAAATTGGTTGTCAAATTGGTTGTCAAAAGTGGTGGTCAAAGTGGTTGTTAAATTGGTTGTCAAAAGTGGTTGTCAAATTAGTTGTCAAAAAATGGTTGTCAAAGTTATTGTCAAAGTGGTTGTCAAAAAGTGGTTGTCTAAAGTGGTTGTCAAAGTGGTTGTCAAAAAGTGGTTGTCAAAAGTAGTTGTCAAAGTGGTTGTCAAAAGTGGTTGTGAAAATAGTTGCCAAAAGTGGTTGTCGAATTGGTTGTCAAAAAGTGGTTGTCAAAGTGGTTGTCAATTTGGGTTTTGGTTGCCAAAAGTGGTTGCCAAATTGGTTGTCAAATTGGTTGTCAAAAGTGGTTGTCAAATTAGTTATCAAAAAATGGTTGTCAAATTAATTGTCAAAAGTGGTTGTCAAAAGTGGTTGTCAAATTGGTTGTCAAAAGTGGTTGTTAAGTTGGTTGTCAAAAGTGGTTGTCAAAGTGGTTGTCAAATTGGTTGTGAAAAGTGGTTTTCAAATTTGGTTGTTAAAGTGGTTTTAAAAAGTGATTGTCAAATAGGTTGTCAAAAGTGGTTGTGAAAATGGTTGCCAAAAGTGGTTGTCAAATTGGTTGTCAAAAAGTAGTTGTCAAAGTGGTTGTTAATTTGGGTTTTGGTTGTCAATTGTGGTTGTCAAAGTGGTAGTCAAATTGTTTGTCAAAAGTGGGTGTCAAATTAGTTGTCAAAAAATGGTTGTCAAAATGGTTGTCAAATTGGTTGTCAAAAAGTGGTTGTCAAATTAATTTTCAAAAGTGGTTGTCAAAAGTGGTTGTCAAATTGTTTGTCAAAACTGGTTGTTAAATTGGTTGTCAAAGTGGTTGTGAAAAGTGGTTTTCAAATTTGGTTGTTAAAAAGTGGTTGTAAAAAGTGATTGTCAAATTGGTTGTCAAAAGTGGTTGTCAAATTGGTTGTCAAATTGGTTGTCAAAAGTGGTGGTCAAAGTGGTTGTTAAATTGGTTGTCAAAAGTGGTTGTCAAATTAGTTGTCAAAAAATGGTTGTCAAAGTGATTGTCAAAGTGGTTTTCAAAAAGTGGTTGTCAAAAGTAGTTGTCAAAGTGGTTGCCAAAAGTGGTTGTCAAATAGGTTGTCAAAAGTGGTTGTCAAAGTGGTTGTCAATTTGGGTTTTCAAAAGTGGTTTTCAAATAAGTTGTCAAAAAATAGTTGTCAAAGTGATTGTCAAAGTGGTTGTTAAATTGGTTGTTAAATTGTTTGTCAAAAGTGGTTGTCAAATTAAATGTCAAAAAATGGTTGTCAAAGTGATTGTCAAAGTGGTTGTCAAATTGTATGTCAAAAAGTGACTGTCAAAGTGTTTGTCAAAAGTGGTTGCAAAATGGGTTGTCAAAAAGTGGTTGTCTAAAGTGGTTGTCAAAGTGGTTTTCAAAAAGTGGTTGTTAAAAGTAGTTGTCAAAGTGGTTGTAAAATTGGTTGCCAAAAAATGGTTGTCAAAGTGGTTGTCAAATTGGTTGTCAAAAGTGGTTGTGAAAATGGTTGTCAATTTGGGTTTTGGTTGCCAAAAGTGGTTGTCAAAGTGGTTGTCAAATTGGTTGTCAAAAAGTTGTTGTCAAAGTGGTTGTCAATTTGGGTTTTCAAAAGTGGCTGTCAAATTAGTTGTCAAAAAATGGTTGTCAAAGTGATTGTCAAAGTGGTTGTTAAATTGGTTGTTAAATTGGTTGTCAAAAGTGGTTGTCAAATTAAATGTCAAAAAATGGTTGTCAAAGTGATTGTCAAAGTGGTTGTCAAATTGTATGTCAAAAAGTGGCTGTCAAAGTGTTTGTCAAAAGTGGTTGCAAAATGGGTTGTCAAAAAGTGGTTGTCTAAAGTGGTTGTCAAAGTGGTTGTCAAATTGGTTGTCAAAAGTGGTTGTGAAAATGGTTGTCAATTTGGGTTTTGGTTGCCAAAAGTGGTTGTCAAATTGGTTGTCAAAAGTGGTTGTGAAAATGGTTGTCAATTTGGGTTTTGGTTGCCAAAAGTGTTTGTCAAATTGGTTGTCAAAAGTGGGTGTCAAATTAGTTGTCAAAAAATGGTTGTCAAAATGGTTGTCAAATTGGTTGTCAAAAAGTGGTTGTCAAATTAATTTTCAAAAGTGGTTGTCAAAAGTGGTTGTCAAATTGGTTGTCAAAAGTGGTGGTCAAAGTGGTTGTTAAATTGGTTGTCAAAAGTGGTTGTCAAATTAGTTGTCAAAAAATGGTTGTCAAAGTGATTGTCAAAGTGGTTGTCAAAAAGTGGTTGTCTAAAGTGGTTGTCAAAGTGGTTGTCAAAAAGTGGTTGTCAAAAGTAGTTGTCAAAGTGGTTGCCAAAAGTGGTTGTCAAATAGGTTTTCAAAAGTGGTTGTCAAAGTGGTTGTCAATTTGGGTTTTCAAAAGTGGTTTTCAAATAAGTTGTCAAAAAATGGTTGTCAAAGTGATTGTCAAAGTGGTTGTTAAATTGGTTGTTAAATTGTTTGTCAAAAGTGGTTGTCAAATTAAATGTCAAAAAATGGTTGTCAAACTGATTGTCAAAGTGGTTGTCAAATTGTATGTCAAAAAGTGACTGTCAAAGTGTTTGTCAAAAGTGGTTGCAAAATGGGTTGTCAAAAAGTGGTTGTCTAAAGTGGTTGTCAAAGTGGTTTTCAAAAAGTGGTTGTTAAAAGTAGTTGTCAAAGTGGTTGTAAAATTGGTTGCCAAAAAATGGTTGTCAAAGTGGTTGTCAAATTGGTTGTCAAAAGTGGTTGTGAAAATGGTTGTCAATTTGGGTTTTGGTTGCCAAAAGTGGTTGTCAAAGTGGTTGTCAAATTGGTTGTCAAAAAGTTGTTGTCAAAGTGGCTGTCAATTTGGGTTTTCAAAAGTGGCTGTCAAATTAGTTGTCAAAAAATGGTTGTCAAAGTGATTGTCAAAGTGGTTGTTAAATTGGTTGTTAAATTGGTTGTCAAAAGTGGTTGTCAAATTAAATGTCAAAAAATGGTTGTCAAAGTGATTGTCAAAGTGGTTGTCAAATTGTATGTCAAAAAGTGGCTGTCAAAGTGTTTGTCAAAAGTGGTTGCAAAATGGGTTGTCAAAAAGTGGTTGTCTAAAGTGGTTGTCAAAGTGGTTGTAAAATTGGTTGCCAAAAAATGGTTGTCAAAGTGGTTGTCAAATTGGTTGTCAAAAGTGGTTGTGAAAATGGTTGTCAATTTGGGTTTTGGTTGGCAAAAGTGGTTGTCAAATTGGTTGTCAAAATTGGTTGTGAAAATGGTTGTCAATTTGGGTTTTGGTTGCCAAAAGTGGTTGTCAAATTGGTTGTCAAAAGTGGGTGTCAAATTAGTTGTCAAAAAATGGTTGTCAAAATGGTTGTCAAATTGGTTGTCAAAAAGTGGTTGTCAAATTAATTTTCAAAAGTGGTTGTCAAAAGTGGTTGTCAAATTGTTTGTCAAAACTGGTTGTTAAATTGGTTGTCAAAGTGGTTGTGAAAAGTGGTTTTCAAATTTGGTTGTTAAAAAGTGGTTGTAAAAAGTGATTGTCAAATTGGTTGTCAAAAGTGGTTGTCAAATTGGTTGTCAAATTGGTTGTCAAAAGTGGTGGTCAAAGTGGTTGTTAAATTGGTTGTCAAAAGTGGTTGTCAAATTAGTTGTCAAAAAATGGTTGTCAAAGTGATTGTCAAAGTGGTTGTCAAAAAGTGGTTGTCTAAAGTGGTTGTCAAAGTGGTTGTCAAAAAGTGGTTGTCAAAAGTAGTTGTCAAAGTGGTTGCCAAAAGTGGTTGTCAAATAGGTTTTCAAAAGTGGTTGTCAAAGTGGTTGTCAATTTGGGTTTTCAAAAGTGGTTTTCAAATAAGTTGTCAAAAAATGGTTGTCAAAGTGATTGTCTAAGTGGTTGTTAAATTGGTTGTTAAATTGTTTGTCAAAAGTGGTTGTCAAATTAAATGTCAAAAAATGGTTGTCAAAGTGATTGTCAAAGTGGTTGTCAAATTGTATGTCAAAAAGTGACTGTCAAAGTGTTTGTCAAAAGTGGTTGCAAAATGGGTTGTCAAAAAGTGGTTGTCTAAAGTGGTTGTCAAAGTGGTTTTCAAAAAGTGGTTGTTAAAAGTAGTTGTCAAAGTGGTTGTAAAATTGGTTGCCAAAAAATGGTTGTCAAAGTGGTTGTCAAATTGGTTGTCAAAAGTGGTTGTGAAAATGGTTGTCAATTTGGGTTTTGGTTGCCAAAAGTGGTTGTCAAAGTGGTTGTCAAATTGGTTGTCAAAAAGTTGTTGTCAAAGTGGTTGTCAATTTGGGTTTTCAAAAGTGGCTGTCAAATTAGTTGTCAAAAAATGGTTGTCAAAGTGATTGTCAAAGTGGTTGTTAAATTGGTTGTTAAATTGGTTGTCAAAAGTGGTTGTCAAATTAAATGTCAAAAAATGGTTGTCAAAGTGATTGTCAAAGTGGTTGTCAAATTGTATGTCAAAAAGTGGCTGTCAAAGTGTTTGTCAAAAGTGGTTGCAAAATGGGTTGTCAAAAAGTGGTTGTCTAAAGTGGTTGTCAAAGTGGTTGTAAAATTGGTTGCCAAAAAATGGTTGTCAAAGTGGTTGTCAAATTGGTTGTCAAAAGTGGTTGTGAAAATGGTTGTCAATTTGGGTTTTGGTTGCCAAAAGTGGTTGTCAAATTGGTTGTCAAAAGTGGGTGTCAAATTAGTTGTCAAAAAATGGTTGTCAAAATGGTTGTCAAATTGGTTGTCAAAAAGTGGTTGTCAAATTAATTTTCAAAAGTGGTTGTCAAAAGTGGTTGTCAAATTGTTTGTCAAAACTGGTTGTTAAATTGGTTGTCAAAGTGGTTGTGAAAAGTGGTTTTCAAATTTGGTTGTTAAAAAGTGGTTGTAAAAAGTGATTGTCAAATTGGTTGTCAAAAGTGGTTGTCAAATTGGTTGTCAAATTGGTTGTCAAAAGTGGTGGTCAAAGTGGTTGTTAAATTGGTTGTCAAAAGTGGTTGTCAAATTAGTTGTCAAAAAATGGTTGTCAAAGTGATTGTCAAAGTGGTTGTCAAAAAGTGGTTGTCTAAAGTGGTTGTCAAAGTGGTTGTCAAAAAGTGGTTGTCAAAAGTAGTTGTCAAAGTGGTTGCCAAAAGTGGTTGTCAAATAGGTTTTCAAAAGTGGTTGTCAAAGTGGTTGTCAATTTGGGTTTTCAAAAGTGGTTTTCAAATAAGTTGTCAAAAAATGGTTGTCAAAGTGATTGTCAAAGTGGTTGTTAAATTGGTTGTTAAATTGTTTGTCAAAAGTGGTTGTCAAATTAAATGTCAAAAAATGGTTGTCAAAGTGATTGTCAAAGTGGTTGTCAAATTGTATGTCAAAAAGTGACTGTCAAAGTGTTTGTCAAAAGTGGTTGCAAAATGGGTTGTCAAAAAGTGGTTGTCTAAAGTGGTTGTCAAAGTGGTTTTCAAAAAGTGGTTGTTAAAAGTAGTTGTCAAAGTGGTTGTAAAATTGGTTGCCAAAAAATGGTTGTCAAAGTGGTTGTGAAATTGGTTGTCAAAAGTGGTTGTGAAAATGGTTGTCAATTTGGGTTTTGGTTGCCAAAAGTGGTTGTCAAAGTGGTTGTCAAATTGGTTGTCAAAAAGTTGTTGTCAAAGTGGTTGTCAATTTGGGTTTTCAAAAGTGGCTGTCAAATTAGTTGTCAAAAAATGGTTGTCAAAGTGATTGTCAAAGTGGTTGTTAAATTGGTTGTTAAATTGGTTGTCAAAAGTGGTTGTCAAATTAAATGTCAAAAAATGGTTGTCAAAGTGATTGTCAAAGTGGTTGTCAAATTGTATGTCAAAAAGTGGCTGTCAAAGTGTTTGTCAAAAGTGGTTGCAAAATGGGTTGTCAAAAAGTGGTTGTCTAAAGTGGTTGTCAAAGTGGTTGTAAAATTGGTTGCCAAAAAATGGTTGTCAAAGTGGTTGTCAAATTGGTTGTCAAAAGTGGTTCTGAAAATGGTTGTCAATTTGGGTTTTGGTTGCCAAAAGTGGTTGTCAAAGTGGTTGTCAAATTGGTTGTCAAAAGTGGTTGTGAAAATGGTTGTCAATTTGGGTTTTGGTTGCCAAAAGTGGTTGTCAAATTGGTTGTCAAAAGTGGGTGTCAAATTAGTTGTGAAAAAATGGTTGTCAAAATGGTTGTCAAATTGTTTGTCAAACCTGGTTGTAAATTGGTTGTCAAAGTGGTTGTGAAAAGTGGTTTTCCAATTTGGTTGTTAAAAAGTGGTTGTAAAAAGTGATTGTCAAATTGGTTGTCAAAAGTGGTTGTCAAATTGGTTGTCAAATTGGTTGTCAAAAGTGGTGGTCAAAGTGGTTGTCAAAAAATGGTTGTCAAAGTTATTGTCAAAGTGGTTGTCAAAAAGTGGTTGTCTAAAGTGGTTGTCAAAGTGGTTGTCAAAAAGTGGTTGTCAAAAGTAGTTGTCAAAGTGGTTGTCAAAAGTGGTTGTGAAAATAGTTGCCAAAAGTGGTTGTCGAATTGGTTGTCAAAAAGTGGTTGTCAAAGTGGTTGTCAATTTGGGTTTTGGTTGCCAAATGTGGTTGCCAAATTGGTTGTCAAATTGGTTGTCAAAAGTGGTTGTCAAATTAGTTATCAAAAAATGGTTGTCAAATTAATTGTCAAAAGTGGTTGTCAAAAGTGGTTGTCAAATTGGTTGTCAAAAGTGGTTGTTAAGTTGGTTGTCAAAAGTGGTTGTCAAAGTGGTTGTCAAATTGGTTGTGAAAAGTGGTTTTCAAATTTGGTTGTTAAAGTGGTTTTAAAAAGTGATTGTCAAATAGGTTGTCAAAAGTGGTTGTGAAAATGGTTGCCAAAAGTGGTTGTCAAATTGGTTGTCAAAAAGTAGTTGTCAAAGTGGTTGTTAATTTGGGTTTTGGTTGTCAATTGTGGTTGTCAAAGTGGTAGTCAAATTGGTTGTCAAAAGTGGGTGTCAAATTAGTTGTCAAAAAATGGTTGTCAAAATGGTTGTCAAATTGGTTGTCAAAAAGTGGTTGTCAAATTAATTTTCAAAAGTGGTTGTCAAATTGTTTGTCAAAACTGGTTGTTAAATTGGTTGTCAAAGTGGTTATGAAAAGTGGTTTTCGAATTTGGTTGTTAAAAAGTGGTTGTAAAAAGTGATTGTCAAATTGGTTGTCAAAAGTGGTTGTCAAATTGGTTGTCAAATTGGTTGTCAAAAGTGGTGGTCAAAGTGGTTGTTAAATTGGTTGTCAAAAGTGGTTGTCAAATTAGTTGTCAAAAAATGGTTGTCAAAGTGATTGTCAAAGTGGTTGTCAAAAAGTGGTTATCTAAAGTGGTTGTCAAAGTGGTTGTCAAAAAGTCGTTGTCAAAAGTAGTTGTCAAAGTGGTTGCCAAAAGTGGTTGTCAAATAGGTTGTCAAAAGTGGTTGTCAAAGTGGTTGTCAATTTGGGTTTTAAAAAGTGGTTTTCAAATAAGTTGTCAAAAAATGGTTGTCAAAGTGATTGTCAAAGTGGTTGTTAAATTGGTTGTTAAATTGTTTGTCAAAAGTGGTTGTCAAATTAAATGTCAAAAAATGGTTGTCAAAGTGATTGTCAAAGTGGTTGTCAAATTGTATGTCAAAAAGTGACTGTCAAAGTGTTTGTCAAAAGTGGTTGCAAAATGGGTTGTCAAAAAGTGGTTGTCTAAAGTGGTTGTCAAAGTGGTTTTCAAAAAGTGGTTGTTAAAAGTAGTTGTCAAAGTGGTTGTAAAATTGGTTGCCAAAAAATGGTTGTCAAAGTGGTTGTCAAATTGGTTGTCAAAAGTGGTTGTGAAAATGGTTGTCAATTTGGGTTTTGGTTGCCAAAAGTGGTTGTCAAAGTGGTTGTCAAATTGGTTGTCAAAAAGTTGTTGTCAAAGTGGTTGTCAATTTGGGTTTTCAAAAGTGGCTGTCAAATTAGTTGTCAAAAAATGGTTGTCAAAGTGATTGTCAAAGTGGTTGTTAAATTGGTTGTTAAATTGGTTGTCAAAAGTGGTTGTCAAATTAAATGTCAAAAAATGGTTGTCAAAGTGATTGTCAAAGTGGTTGTCAAATTGTATGTCAAAAAGTGGCTGTCAAAGTGTTTGTCAAAAGTGGTTGCAAAATGGGTTGTCAAAAAGTGGTTGTCTAAAGTGGTTGTCAAAGTGGTTGTAAAATTGGTTGCCAAAAAATGGTTGTAAAAAGTGATTGTCAAATTGGTTGTCAAAAGTGGTTGTCAAATTGGTTGTCAAATTGGTTGTCAAAAGTGGTGGTCAAAGTGGTTGTTAAATTGGTTGTCAAAAGTGGTTGTCAAATTAGTTGTCAAAAAATGGTTGTCAAAGTGATTGTCAAAGTGGTTGTCAAAAAGTGGTTGTCTAAAGTGGTTGTCAAAGTGGTTGTCAAAAAGTGGTTGTCAAAAGTAGTTGTCAAAGTGGTTGCCAAAAGTGGTTGTCAAATAGGTTTTCAAAAGTGGTTGTCAAAGTGGTTGTCAATTTGGGTTTTCAAAAGTGGTTTTCAAATAAGTTGTCAAAAAATGGTTGTCAAAGTGATTGTCAAAGTGGTTGTTAAATTGGTTGTTAAATTGTTTGTCAAAAGTGGTTGTCAAATTAAATGTCAAAAAATGGTTGTCAAAGTGATTGTCAAAGTGATTGTCAAAGTGGTTGTCAAATTGTATGTCAAAAAGTGACTGTCAAAGTGTTTGTCAAAAGTGGTTGCAAAATGGGTTGTCAAAAAGTGGTTGTCTAAAGTGGTTGTCAAAGTGGTTTTCAAAAAGTGGTTGTTAAAAGTAGTTGTCAAAGTGGTTGTAAAATTGGTTGCCAAAAATGGTTGTCAAAGTGGTTGTCAAATTGGTTGTCAAAAGTGGTTGTGAAAATGGTTGTCAATTTGGGTTTTGGTTGCCAAAAGTGGTTGTCAAAGTGGTTGTCAAATTGGTTGTCAAAAAGTTGTTGTCAAAGTGGTTGTCAATTTGGGTTTTCAAAAGTGGCTGTCAAATTAGTTGTCAAAAAATGGTTGTCAAAGTGATTGTCAAAGTGGTTGTTAAATTGGTTGTTAAATTGGTTGTCAAAAGTGGTTGTCAAATTAAATGTCAAAAAATGGTTGTCAAAGTGATTGTCAAAGTGGTTGTCAAATTGTATGTCAAAAAGTGGCTGTCAAAGTGTTTGTCAAAAGTGGTTGCAAAATGGGTTGTCAAAAAGTGGTTGTCTAAAGTGGTTGTCAAAGTGGTTGTAAAATTGGTTGCCAAAAAATGGTTGTCAAAGTGGTTGTCAAATTGGTTGTCAAAAGTGGTTGTGAAAATGGTTGTCAATTTGGGTTTTGGTTGCCAAAAGTGGTTGTCAAATTGGTTGTCAAAAGTGGGTGTCAAATTAGTTGTCAAAAAATGGTTGTCAAAATGGTTGTCAAATTGGTTGTCAAAAAGTGGTTGTCAAATTAATTTTCAAAAGTGGTTGTCAAAAGTGGTTGTCAAATTGTTTGTCAAAACTGGTTGTTAAATTGGTTGTCAAAGTGGTTGTGAAAAGTGGTTTTCAAATTTGGTTGTTAAAAAGTGGTTGTAAAAAGTGATTGTCAAATTGGTTGTCAAAAGTGGTTGTCAAATTGGTTGTCAAATTGGTTGTCAAAAGTGGTGGTCAAAGTGGTTGTTAAATTGGTTGTCAAAAGTGGTTGTCAAATTAGTTGTCAAAAAATGGTTGTCAAAGTGATTGTCAAAGTGGTTGTCAAAAAGTGGTTGTCTAAAGTGGTTGTCAAATTGGTTGTCAAAAAGTGGTTGTCAAATTAATTTTCAAAAGTGGTTGTCAAAAGTGGTTGTCAAATTGTTTGTCAAAACTGGTTGTTAAATTGGTTGTCAAAGTGGTTGTGAAAAGTGGTTTTCAAATTTGGTTGTTAAAAAGTGGTTGTAAAAAGTGATTGTCAAATTGGTTGTCAAAAGTGGTTGTCAAATTGGTTGTCAAATTGGTTGTCAAAAGTGGTGGTCAAAGTGGTTGTTAAATTGGTTGTCAAAAGTGGTTGTCAAATTAGTTGTCAAAAAATGGTTGTCAAAGTGATTGTCAAAGTGGTTGTCAAAAAGTGGTTGTCTAAAGTGGTTGTCAAAGTGGTTGTCAAAAAGTGGTTGTCAAAAGTAGTTGTCAAAGTGGTTGCCAAAAGTGGTTGTCAAATAGGTTTTCAAAAGTGGTTGTCAAAGTGGTTGTCAATTTGGGTTTTCAAAAGTGGTTTTCAAATAAGTTGTCAAAAAATGGTTGTCAAAGTGATTGTCAAAGTGGTTGTTAAATTGGTTGTTAAATTGTTTGTCAAAAGTGGTTGTCAAATTAAATGTCAAAAAATGGTTGTCAAAGTGATTGTCAAAGTGGTTGTCAAATTGTATGTCAAAAAGTGACTGTCAAAGTGTTTGTCAAAAGTGGTTGCAAAATGGGTTGTCAAAAAGTGGTTGTCTAAAGTGGTTGTCAAAGTGGTTTTCAAAAAGTGGTTGTTAAAAGTAGTTGTCAAAGTGGTTGTAAAATTGGTTGCCAAAAATGGTTGTCAAAGTGGTTGTCAAATTGGTTGTCAAAAGTGGTTGTGAAAATGGTTGTCAATTTGGGTTTTGGTTGCCAAAAGTGGTTGTCAAAGTGGTTGTCAAATTGGTTGTCAAAAAGTTGTTGTCAAAGTGGTTGTCAATTTGGGTTTTCAAAAGTGGCTGTCAAATTAGTTGTCAAAAAATGGTTGTCAAAGTGATTGTCAAAGTGATTGTCAAAGTGGTTGTTAAATTGGTTGTTAAATTGGTTGTCAAAAGTGGTTGTCAAATTAAATGTCAAAAAATGGTTGTCAAAGTGATTGTCAAAGTGTTTGTCAAATTGTATGTCAAAAAGTGGCTGTCAAAGTGTTTGTCAAAAGTGGTTGCAAAATGGGTTGCCAAAAAATGGTTGTCAAAGTGGTTGTCAAATTGGTTGTCAAAAGTGGTTGTGAAAATGGTTGTCAATTTGGGTTTTGGTTGCCAAAAGTGGTTGTCAAATTGGTTGTCAAAAGTGGTTGTGAAAATGGTTGTCAATTTGGGTTTTGGTTGCCAAAAGTGGTTGTCAAATTGGTTGTCAAAAGTGGGTGTCAAATTAGTTGTCAAAAAATGGTTGTCAAAATGGTTGTCAAATTGGTTGTCAAAAAGTGGTTGTCAAATTAATTTTCAAAAGTGGTTGTCAAAAGTGGTTGTCAAATTGTTTGTCAAAACTGGTTGTTAAATTGGTTGTCAAAGTGGTTGTGAAAAGTGGTTTTCAAATTTGGTTGTTAAAAAGTGGTTGTAAAAAGTGATTGTCAAATTGGTTGTCAAAAGTGGTTGTCAAATTGGTTGTCAAATTGGTTGTCAAAAGTGGTGGTCAAAGTGGTTGTTAAATTGGTTGTCAAAAGTGGTTGTCAAATTAGTTGTCAAAAAATGGTTGTCAAAGTGATTGTCAAAGTGGTTGTCAAAAAGTGGTTGTCTAAAGTGGTTGTCAAAGTGGTTGTCAAAAAGTGGTTGTCAAAAGTAGTTGTCAAAGTGGTTGCCAAAAGTGGTTGTCAAATAGGTTTTCAAAAGTGGTTGTCAAAGTGGTTGTCAATTTGGGTTTTCAAAAGTGGTTTTCAAATAAGTTGTCAAAAAATGGTTGTCAAAGTGATTGTCAAAGTGGTTGTTAAATTGGTTGTTAAATTGTTTGTCAAAAGTGGTTGTCAAATTAAATGTCAAAAAATGGTTGTCAAAGTGATTGTCAAAGTGGTTGTCAAATTGTATGTCAAAAAGTGACTGTCAAAGTGTTTGTCAAAAGTGGTTGCAAAATGGGTTGTCAAAAAGTGGTTGTCTAAAGTGGTTGTCAAAGTGGTTTTCAAAAAGTGGTTGTCAAAGTGGTTGTCAAATTGGTTGTCAAAAGTGGTTGTGAAAATGGTTGTCAATTTGGGTTTTGGTTGCCAAAAGTGGTTGTCAAAGTGGTTGTCAAATTGGTTGTCAAAAAGTTGTTGTCAAAGTGGTTGTCAATTTGGGTTTTCAAAAGTGGCTGTCAAATTAGTTGTCAAAAAATGGTTGTCAAAGTGATTGTCAAAGTGGTTGTTAAATTGGTTGTTAAATTGGTTGTCAAAAGTGGTTGTCAAATTAAATGTCAAAAAATGGTTGTCAAAGTGATTGTCAAAGTGGTTGTCAAATTGTATGTCAAAAAGTGGCTGTCAAAGTGTTTGTCAAAAGTGGTTGCAAAATGGGTTGTCAAAAAGTGGTTGTCTAAAGTGGTTGTCAAAGTGGTTGTAAAATTGGTTGCCAAAAAATGGTTGTCAAAGTGGTTGTCAAATTGGTTGTCAAAAGTGGTTGTGAAAATGGTTGTCAATTTGGGTTTTGGTTGCCAAAAGTGGTTGTCAAATTGGTTGTCAAAAGTGGGTGTCAAATTAGTTGTCAAAAAATGGTTGTCAAAATGGTTGTCAAATTGGTTGTCAAAAAGTGGTTGTCAAATTAATTTTCAAAAGTGGTTGTCAAAAGTGGTTGTCAAATTGTTTGTCAAAACTGGTTGTTAAATTGGTTGTCAAAGTGGTTGTGAAAAGTGGTTTTCAAATTTGGTTGTTAAAAAGTGGTTGTAAAAAGTGATTGTCAAATTGGTTGTCAAAAGTGGTTGTCAAAGTGATTGTCAAAGTGGTTGTTAAATTGGTTGTTAAATTGTTTGTCAAAAGTGGTTGTCAAATTAAATGTCAAAAAATGGTTGTCAAAGTGATTGTCAAAGTGGTTGTCAAATTGTATGTCAAAAAGTGACTTTCAAAGTGTTTGTCAAAAGTGGTTGCAAAATGGGTTGTCAAAAAGTGGTTGTCTAAAGTGGTTGTCAAAGTGGTTTTCAAAAAGTGGTTGTTAAAAGTAGTTGTCAAAGTGGTTGTAAAATTGGTTGCCAAAAATGGTTGTCAAAGTGGTTGTCAAATTGGTTGTCAAAAGTGGTTGTGAAAATGGTTGTCAATTTGGGTTTTGGTTGCCAAAAGTGGTTGTCAAAATGGTTGTCAAATTGGTTGTCAAAAAGTTGTTGTCAAAGTGGTTGTCAATTTGGGTTTTCAAAAGTGGCTGTCAAATTAGTTGTCAAAAAATGGTTGTCAAAGTGATTGTCAAAGTGGTTGTTAAATTGGTTGTTAAATTGGTTGTCAAAAGTGGTTGTCAAATTAAATGTCAAAAAATGGTTGTCAAAGTGATTGTCAAAGTGGTTGTCAAATTGTATGTCAAAAAGTGGCTGTCAAAGTGTTTGTCAAAAGTGGTTGCAAAATGGGTTGTCAAAAAGTGGTTGTCTAAAGTGGTTGTCAAAGTGGTTGTAAAATTGGTTGCCAAAAAATGGTTGTCAAAGTGGTTGTCAAATTGGTTGTCAAAAGTGGTTGTGAAAATGGTTGTCAATTTGGGTTTTGGTTGCCAAAAGTGGTTGTCAAATTGGTTGTCAAAAGTGGGTGTCAAATTAGTTGTCAAAAAATGGTTGTCAAAATGGTTGTCAAATTGGTTGTCAAAAAGTGGTTGTCAAATTAATTTTCAAAAGTGGTTGTCAAAAGTGGTTGTCAAATTGTTTGTCAAAACTGGTTGTTAAATTGGTTGTCAAAGTGGTTGTGAAAAGTGGTTTTCAAATTTGGTTGTTAAAAAGTGGTTGTAAAAAGTGATTGTCAAATTGGTTGTCAAAAGTGGTTGTCAAATTGGTTGTCAAATTGGTTGTCAAAAGTGGTGGTCAAAGTGGTTGTTAAATTGGTTGTCAAAAGTGGTTGTCAAATTAGTTGTCAAAAAATGGTTGTCAAAGTGATTGTCAAAGTGGTTGTCAAAAAGTGGTTGTCTAAAGTGGTTGTCAAATTGGTTGTCAAAAAGTGGTTGTCAAATTAATTTTCAAAAGTGGTTGTCAAAAGTGGTTGTCAAATTGTTTGTCAAAACTGGTTGTTAAATTGGTTGTCAAAGTGGTTGTGAAAAGTGGTTTTCAAATTTGGTTGTTAAAAAGTGGTTGTAAAAAGTGATTGTCAAATTGGTTGTCAAAAGTGGTTGTCAAATTGGTTGTCAAATTGGTTGTCAAAAGTGGTGGTCAAAGTGGTTGTTAAATTGGTTGTCAAAAGTGGTTGTCAAATTAGTTGTCAAAAAATGGTTGTCAAAGTGATTGTCAAAGTGGTTGTCAAAAAGTGGTTGTCTAAAGTGGTTGTCAAAGTGGTTGTCAAAAAGTGGTTGTCAAAAGTAGTTGTCAAAGTGGTTGCCAAAAGTGGTTGTCAAATAGGTTTTCAAAAGTGGTTGTCAAAGTGGTTGTCAATTTGGGTTTTCAAAAGTGGTTTTCAAATAAGTTGTCAAAAAATGGTTGTCAAAGTGATTGTCAAAGTGGTTGTTAAATTGGTTGTTAAATTGTTTGTCAAAAGTGGTTGTCAAATTAAATGTCAAAAAATGGTTGTCAAAGTGATTGTCAAAGTGGTTGTCAAATTGTATGTCAAAAAGTGACTGTCAAAGTGTTTGTCAAAAGTGGTTGCAAAATGGGTTGTCAAAAAGTGGTTGTCTAAAGTGGTTGTCAAATTGGTTGTCAAAAAGTGGTTGTCAAATTAATTTTCAAAAGTGGTTGTCAAAAGTGGTTGTCAAATTGTTTGTCAAAACTGGTTGTTAAATTGGTTGTCAAAGTGGTTGTGAAAAGTGGTTTTCAAATTTGGTTGTTAAAAAGTGGTTGTAAAAAGTGATTGTCAAATTGGTTGTCAAAAGTGGTTGTCAAATTGGTTGTCAAATTGGTTGTCAAAAGTGGTGGTCAAAGTGGTTGTTAAATTGGTTGTCAAAAGTGGTTGTCAAATTAGTTGTCAAAAAATGGTTGTCAAAGTGATTGTCAAAGTGGTTGTCAAAAAGTGGTTGTCTAAAGTGGTTGTCAAAGTGGTTGTCAAAAAGTGGTTGTCAAAAGTAGTTGTCAAAGTGGTTGCCAAAAGTGGTTGTCAAATAGGTTTTCAAAAGTGGTTGTCAAAGTGGTTGTCAATTTGGGTTTTCAAAAGTGGTTTTCAAATAAGTTGTCAAAAAATGGTTGTCAAAGTGATTGTCAAAGTGGTTGTTAAATTGGTTGTTAAATTGTTTGTCAAAAGTGGTTGTCAAATTAAATGTCAAAAAATGGTTGTCAAAGTGATTGTCAAAGTGGTTGTCAAATTGTATGTCAAAAAGTGACTGTCAAAGTGTTTGTCAAAAGTGGTTGCAAAATGGGTTGTCAAAAAGTGGTTGTCTAAAGTGGTTGTCAAAGTGGTTTTCAAAAAGTGGTTGTTAAAAGTAGTTGTCAAAGTGGTTGTAAAATTGGTTGCCAAAAATGGTTGTCAAAGTGGTTGTCAAATTGGTTGTCAAAAGTGGTTGTGAAAATGGTTGTCAATTTGGGTTTTGGTTGCCAAAAGTGGTTGTCAAAGTGGTTGTCAAATTGGTTGTCAAAAAGTTGTTGTCAAAGTGGTTGTCAATTTGGGTTTTCAAAAGTGGCTGTCAAATTAGTTGTCAAAAAATGGTTGTCAAAGTGATTGTCAAAGTGGTTGTTAAATTGGTTGTTAAATTGGTTGTCAAAAGTGGTTGTCAAATTAAATGTCAAAAAATGGTTGTCAAAGTGATTGTCAAAGTGTTTGTCAAATTGTATGTCAAAAAGTGGCTGTCAAAGTGTTTGTCAAAAGTGGTTGCAAAATGGGTTGCCAAAAAATGGTTGTCAAAGTGGTTGTCAAATTGGTTGTCAAAAGTGGTTGTGAAAATGGTTGTCAATTTGGGTTTTGGTTGCCAAAAGTGGTTGTCAAATTGGTTGTCAAAAGTGGTTGTGAAAATGGTTGTCAATTTGGGTTTTGGTTGCCAAAAGTGGTTGTCAAATTGGTTGTCAAAAGTGGGTGTCAAATTAGTTGTCAAAAAATGGTTGTCAAAATGGTTGTCAAATTGGTTGTCAAAAAGTGGTTGTCAAATTAATTTTCAAAAGTGGTTGTCAAAAGTGGTTGTCAAATTGTTTGTCAAAACTGGTTGTTAAATTGGTTGTCAAAGTGGTTGTGAAAAGTGGTTTTCAAATTTGGTTGTTAAAAAGTGGTTGTAAAAAGTGATTGTCAAATTGGTTGTCAAAAGTGGTTGTCAAATTGGTTGTCAAATTGGTTGTCAAAAGTGGTGGTCAAAGTGGTTGTTAAATTGGTTGTCAAAAGTGGTTGTCAAATTAGTTGTCAAAAAGTGGTTGTCTAAAGTGGTTGTCAAAGTGGTTGTCAAAAAGTGGTTGTCAAAAGTAGTTGTCAAAGTGGTTGCCAAAAGTGGTTGTCAAATAGGTTTTCAAAAGTGGTTGTCAAAGTGGTTGTCAATTTGGGTTTTCAAAAGTGGTTTTCAAATAAGTTGTCAAAAAATGGTTGTCAAAGTGATTGTCAAAGTGGTTGTTAAATTGGTTGTTAAATTGTTTGTCAAAAGTGGTTGTCAAATTAAATGTCAAAAAATGGTTGTCAAAGTGATTGTCAAAGTGGTTGTCAAATTGTATGTCAAAAAGTGACTGTCAAAGTGTTTGTCAAAAGTGGTTGCAAAATGGGTTGTCAAAAAGTGGTTGTCTAAAGTGGTTGTCAAAGTGGTTTTCAAAAAGTGGTTGTCAAAGTGGTTTTCAAAAAGTGGTTGTTAAAAGTAGTTGTCAAAGTGGTTGTAAAATTGGTTGCCAAAAATGGTTGTCAAAGTGGTTGTCAAATTGGTTGTCAAAAGTGGTTGTGAAAATGGTTGTCAATTTGGGTTTTGGTTGCCAAAAGTGGTTGTCAAAGTGGTTGTCAAATTGGTTGTCAAAAAGTTGTTGTCAAAGTGGTTGTCAATTTGGGTTTTCAAAAGTGGCTGTCAAATTAGTTGTCAAAAAATGGTTGTCAAAGTGATTGTCAAAGTGGTTGTTAAATTGGTTGTTAAATTGGTTGTCAAAAGTGGTTGTCAAATTAAATGTCAAAAAATGGTTGTCAAAGTGATTGTCAAAGTGGTTGTCAAATTGTATGTCAAAAAGTGGCTGTCAAAGTGTTTGTCAAAAGTGGTTGCAAAATGGGTTGTCAAAAAGTGGTTGTCTAAAGTGGTTGTCAAAGTGGTTGTAAAATTGGTTGCCAAAAAATGGTTGTCAAAGTGGTTGTCAAATTGGTTGTCAAAAGTGGTTGTGAAAATGGTTGTCAATTTGGGTTTTGGTTGCCAAAAGTGGTTGTCAAATTGGTTGTCAAAAGTGGGTGTCAAATTAGTTGTCAAAAAATGGTTGTCAAAATGGTTGTCAAATTGGTTGTCAAAAAGTGGTTGTCAAATTAATTTTCAAAAGTGGTTGTCAAAAGTGGTTGTCAAATTGTTTGTCAAAACTGGTTGTTAAATTGGTTGTCAAAGTGGTTGTGAAAAGTGGTTTTCAAATTTGGTTGTTAAAAAGTGGTTGTAAAAAGTGATTGTCAAATTGGTTGTCAAAAGTGGTTGTCAAATTGGTTGTCAAATTGGTTGTCAAAAGTGGTGGTCAAAGTGGTTGTTAAATTGGTTGTCAAAAGTGGTTGTCAAATTAGTTGTCAAAAAATGGTTGTCAAAGTGATTGTCAAAGTGGTTGTCAAAAAGTGGTTGTCTAAAGTGGTTGTCAAAGTGGTTGTCAAAAAGTGGTTGTCAAAAGTAGTTGTCAAAGTGGTTGCCAAAAGTGGTTGTCAAATAGGTTTTCAAAAGTGGTTGTCAAAGTGGTTGTCAATTTGGGTTTTCAAAAGTGGTTTTCAAATAAGTTGTCAAAAAATGGTTGTCAAAGTGGTTGTTAAATTGGTTGTTAAATTGTTTGTCAAAAGTGGTTGTCAAATTAAATGTCAAAAAATGGTTGTCAAAGTGATTGTCAAAGTGGTTGTCAAATTGTATGTCAAAAAGTGACTGTCAAAGTGTTTGTCAAAAGTGGTTGCAAAATGGGTTGTCAAAAAGTGGTTGTCTAAAGTGGTTGTCAAAGTGGTTTTCAAAAAGTGGTTGTTAAAAGTAGTTGTCAAAGTGGTTGTAAAATTGGTTGCCAAAAAATGGTTGTCAAAGTGGTTGTCAAATTGGTTGTCAAAAGTGGTTGTGAAAATGGTTGTCAATTTGGGTTTTGGTTGCCAAAAGTGGTTGTCAAAGTGGTTGTCAAATTGGTTGTCAAAAAGTTGTTGTCAAAGTGGTTGTCAATTTGGGTTTTCAAAAGTGGCTGTCAAATTAGTTGTCAAAAAATGGTTGTCAAAGTGATTGTCAAAGTGGTTGTTAAATTGGTTGTTAAATTGGTTGTCAAAAGTGGTTGTCAAATTAAATGTCAAAAAATGGTTGTCAAGTGATTGTCAAAGTGTTTGTCAAATTGTATGTCAAAAAGTGGCTGTCAAAGTGTTTGTCAAAAGTGGTTGCAAAATGGGTTGTCAAAAAGTGGTTGTCTAAAGTGGTTGTCAAAGTGGTTGTAAAATTGGTTGCCAAAAAATGGTTGTCAAAGTGGTTGTCAAATTGGTTGTCAAAAGTGGTTGTGAAAATGGTTGTCAATTTGGGTTTTGGTTGCCAAAAGTGGTTGTCAAATTGGTTGTCAAAAGTGGTTGTGAAAATGGTTGTCAATTTGGGTTTTGGTTGCCAAAAGTGGTTGTCAAATTGGTTGTCAAAAGTGGGTGTCAAATTAGTTGTCAAAAAATGGTTGTCAAAATGGTTGTCAAATTGGTTGTCAAAAAGTGGTTGTCAAATTAATTTTCAAAAGTGGTTGTCAAAAGTGGTTGTCAAATTGTTTGTCAAAACTGGTTGTTAAATTGGTTGTCAAAGTGGTTGTGAAAAGTGGTTTTCAAATTTGGTTGTTAAAAAGTGGTTGTAAAAAGTGATTGTCAAATTGGTTGTCAAAAGTGGTTGTCAAATTGGTTGTCAAATTGGTTGTCAAAAGTGGTGGTCAAAGTGGTTGTTAAATTGGTTGTCAAAAGTGGTTGTCAAATTAGTTGTCAAAAAATGGTTGTCAAAGTGATTGTCAAAGTGGTTGTCAAAAAGTGGTTGTCTAAAGTGGTTGTCAAAGTGGTTGTGAAAATGGTTGTCAATTTGGGTTTTGGTTGCCAAAAGTGGTTGTCAAATTGGTTGTCAAAAGTGGTTGTGAAAATGGTTGTCAATTTGGGTTTTGGTTGCCAAAAGTGGTTGTCAAATTGGTTGTCAAAAGTGGGTGTCAAATTAGTTGTCAAAAAATGGTTGTCAAAATGGTTGTCAAATTGGTTGTCAAAAAGTGGTTGTCAAATTAATTTTCAAAAGTGGTTGTCAAAAGTGGTTGTCAAATTGTTTGTCAAAACTGGTTGTTAAATTGGTTGTCAAAGTGGTTGTGAAAAGTGGTTTTCAAATTTGGTTGTTAAAAAGTGGTTGTAAAAAGTGATTGTCAAATTGGTTGTCAAAAGTGGTTGTCAAATTGGTTGTCAAATTGGTTGTCAAAAGTGGTGGTCAAAGTGGTTGTTAAATTGGTTGTCAAAAGTGGTTGTCAAATTAGTTGTCAAAAAGTGGTTGTCTAAAGTGGTTGTCAAAGTGGTTGTCAAAAAGTGGTTGTCAAAAGTAGTTGTCAAAGTGGTTGCCAAAAGTGGTTGTCAAATAGGTTTTCAAAAGTGGTTGTCAAAGTGGTTGTCAATTTGGGTTTTCAAAAGTGGTTTTCAAATAAGTTGTCAAAAAATGGTTGTCAAAGTGATTGTCAAAGTGGTTGTTAAATTGGTTGTTAAATTGTTTGTCAAAAGTGGTTGTCAAATTAAATGTCAAAAAATGGTTGTCAAAGTGATTGTCAAAGTGGTTGTCAAATTGTATGTCAAAAAGTGACTGTCAAAGTGTTTGTCAAAAGTGGTTGCAAAATGGGTTGTCAAAAAGTGGTTGTCTAAAGTGGTTGTCAAAGTGGTTTTCAAAAAGTGGTTGTCAAAGTGGTTTTCAAAAAGTGGTTGTTAAAAGTAGTTGTCAAAGTGGTTGTAAAATTGGTTGCCAAAAATGGTTGTCAAAGTGGTTGTCAAATTGGTTGTCAAAAGTGGTTGTGAAAATGGTTGTCAATTTGGGTTTTGGTTGCCAAAAGTGGTTGTCAAAGTGGTTGTCAAATTGGTTGTCAAAAAGTTGTTGTCAAAGTGGTTGTCAATTTGGGTTTTCAAAAGTGGCTGTCAAATTAGTTGTCAAAAAATGGTTGTCAAAGTGATTGTCAAAGTGGTTGTTAAATTGGTTGTTAAATTGGTTGTCAAAAGTGGTTGTCAAATTAAATGTCAAAAAATGGTTGTCAAAGTGATTGTCAAAGTGGTTGTCAAATTGTATGTCAAAAAGTGGCTGTCAAAGTGTTTGTCAAAAGTGGTTGCAAAATGGGTTGTCAAAAAGTGGTTGTCTAAAGTGGTTGTCAAAGTGGTTGTAAAATTGGTTGCCAAAAAATGGTTGTCAAAGTGGTTGTCAAATTGGTTGTCAAAAGTGGTTGTGAAAATGGTTGTCAATTTGGGTTTTGGTTGCCAAAAGTGGTTGTCAAATTGGTTGTCAAAAGTGGGTGTCAAATTAGTTGTCAAAAAATGGTTGTCAAAATGGTTGTCAAATTGGTTGTCAAAAAGTGGTTGTCAAATTAATTTTCAAAAGTGGTTGTCAAAAGTGGTTGTCAAATTGTTTGTCAAAACTGGTTGTTAAATTGGTTGTCAAAGTGGTTGTGAAAAGTGGTTTTCAAATTTGGTTGTTAAAAAGTGGTTGTAAAAAGTGATTGTCAAATTGGTTGTCAAAAGTGGTTGTCAAATTGGTTGTCAAATTGGTTGTCAAAAGTGGTGGTCAAAGTGGTTGTTAAATTGGTTGTCAAAAGTGGTTGTCAAATTAGTTGTCAAAAAATGGTTGTCAAAGTGATTGTCAAAGTGGTTGTCAAAAAGTGGTTGTCTAAAGTGGTTGTCAAAGTGGTTGTCAAAAAGTGGTTGTCAAAAGTAGTTGTCAAAGTGGTTGCCAAAAGTGGTTGTCAAATAGGTTTTCAAAAGTGGTTGTCAAAGTGGTTGTCAATTTGGGTTTTCAAAAGTGGTTTTCAAATAAGTTGTCAAAAAATGGTTGTCAAAGTGGTTGTTAAATTGGTTGTTAAATTGTTTGTCAAAAGTGGTTGTCAAATTAAATGTCAAAAAATGGTTGTCAAAGTGATTGTCAAAGTGGTTGTCAAATTGTATGTCAAAAAGTGACTGTCAAAGTGTTTGTCAAAAGTGGTTGCAAAATGGGTTGTCAAAAAGTGGTTGTCTAAAGTGGTTGTCAAAGTGGTTTTCAAAAAGTGGTTGTTAAAAGTAGTTGTCAAAGTGGTTGTAAAATTGGTTGCCAAAAAATGGTTGTCAAAGTGGTTGTCAAATTGGTTGTCAAAAGTGGTTGTGAAAATGGTTGTCAATTTGGGTTTTGGTTGCCAAAAGTGGTTGTCAAAGTGGTTGTCAAATTGGTTGTCAAAAAGTTGTTGTCAAAGTGGTTGTCAATTTGGGTTTTCAAAAGTGGCTGTCAAATTAGTTGTCAAAAAATGGTTGTCAAAGTGATTGTCAAAGTGGTTGTTAAATTGGTTGTTAAATTGGTTGTCAAAAGTGGTTGTCAAATTAAATGTCAAAAAATGGTTGTCAAGTGATTGTCAAAGTGTTTGTCAAATTGTATGTCAAAAAGTGGCTGTCAAAGTGTTTGTCAAAAGTGGTTGCAAAATGGGTTGTCAAAAAGTGGTTGTCTAAAGTGGTTGTCAAAGTGGTTGTAAAATTGGTTGCCAAAAAATGGTTGTCAAAGTGGTTGTCAAATTGGTTGTCAAAAGTGGTTGTGAAAATGGTTGTCAATTTGGGTTTTGGTTGCCAAAAGTGGTTGTCAAATTGGTTGTCAAAAGTGGTTGTGAAAATGGTTGTCAATTTGGGTTTTGGTTGCCAAAAGTGGTTGTCAAATTGGTTGTCAAAAGTGGGTGTCAAATTAGTTGTCAAAAAATGGTTGTCAAAATGGTTGTCAAATTGGTTGTCAAAAAGTGGTTGTCAAATTAATTTTCAAAAGTGGTTGTCAAAAGTGGTTGTCAAATTGTTTGTCAAAACTGGTTGTTAAATTGGTTGTCAAAGTGGTTGTGAAAAGTGGTTTTCAAATTTGGTTGTTAAAAAGTGGTTGTAAAAAGTGATTGTCAAATTGGTTGTCAAAAGTGGTTGTCAAATTGGTTGTCAAATTGGTTGTCAAAAGTGGTGGTCAAAGTGGTTGTTAAATTGGTTGTCAAAAGTGGTTGTCAAATTAGTTGTCAAAAAATGGTTGTCAAAGTGATTGTCAAAGTGGTTGTCAAAAAGTGGTTGTCTAAAGTGGTTGTCAAAGTGGTTGTCAAAAAGTGGTTGTCAAAAGTAGTTGTCAAAGTGGTTGCCAAAAGTGGTTGTCAAATAGGTTTTCAAAAGTGGTTGTCAAAGTGGTTGTCAATTTGGGTTTTCAAAAGTGGTTTTCAAATAAGTTGTCAAAAAATGGTTGTCAAAGTGATTGTCAAAGTGGTTGTTAAATTGGTTGTTAAATTGTTTGTCAAAAGTGGTTGTCAAATTAAATGTCAAAAAATGGTTGTCAAAGTGATTGTCAAAGTGGTTGTCAAATTGTATGTCAAAAAGTGACTGTCAAAGTGTTTGTCAAAAGTGGTTGCAAAATGGGTTGTCAAAAAGTGGTTGTCTAAAGTGGTTGTCAAAGTGGTTTTCAAAAAGTGGTTGTTAAAAGTAGTTGTCAAAGTGGTTGTAAAATTGGTTGCCAAAAATGGTTGTCAAAGTGGTTGTCAAATTGGTTGTCAAAAGTGGTTGTGAAAATGGTTGTCAATTTGGGTTTTGGTTGCCAAAAGTGGTTGTCAAAGTGGTTGTCAAATTGGTTGTCAAAAAGTTGTTGTCAAAGTGGTTGTCAATTTGGGTTTTCAAAAGTGGCTGTCAAATTAGTTGTCAAAAAATGGTTGTCAAAGTGATTGTCAAAGTGGTTGTTAAATTGGTTGTTAAATTGGTTGTCAAAAGTGGTTGTCAAATTAAATGTCAAAAAATGGTTGTCAAAGTGATTGTCAAAGTGGTTGTCAAATTGTATGTCAAAAAGTGGCTGTCAAAGTGTTTGTCAAAATTGGTTGCAAAATGGGTTGTCAAAAAGTGGTTGTCTAAAGTGGTTGTCAAAGTGGTTGTAAAATTGGTTGCCAAAAAATGGTTGTCAAAGTGGTTGTCAAATTGGTTGTCAAAAGTGGTTCTGAAAATGGTTGTCAATTTGGGTTTTGGTTGCCAAAAGTGGTTGTCAAAGTGGTTGTCAAATTGGTTGTCAAAAGTGGTTGTGAAAATGGTTGTCAATTTGGGTTTTGGTTGCCAAAAGTGGTTGTCAAATTGGTTGTCAAAAGTGGGTGTCCAATTAGTTGTCAAAAAATGGTTGTCAAAATGGTTGTCAAATTGGTTGTCAAAAAGTGGTTGTCAAATTAATTTTCAAAAGTGGTTGTCAAAAGTGGTTGTCAAAGTGGTTGTCAAATTGGTTGTCAAAAGTGGTTGTGAAAATGGTTGTCAATTTGGGTTTTGGTTGCCAAAAGTGGTTGTCAAATTGGTTGTCAAAAGTGGGTGTCAAATTAGTTGTCAAAAAATGGTTGTCAAAATGGTTGTCAAATTGGTTGTCAAAAAGTGGTTGTCAAATTAATTTTCAAAAGTGGTTGTCAAAAGTGGTTGTCAAATTGTTTGTCAAAACTGGTTGTTAAATTGGTTGTCAAAGTGGTTGTGAAAAGTGGTTTTCAAATTTGGTTGTTAAAAAGTGGTTGTAAAAAGTGATTGTCAAATTGGTTGTCAAAAGTGGTTGTCAAAAATGGTTGTCAAAGTGGTTGTCAAAATGGTTGTCAAAAGTGCTTGTCAAAAGTGCTTGTCAAAAGTGCTTGTCAAATTGGTTGTCAAAGAATGGTTGTCAAAGTGGTAGTCAAAAGTGGTTGTCAAATGGGTTGTCAAAAAGTGGTTGTCAAATTGGTTGTCAAAAAGTGGTTGTCAAAGTGGTTGTCAATTTGGGTTTTGGTTGCCAAAAGTGGTTGTCAAATTGGTTGTCAAATTGGTTGTCAAAAGTGGTTGTCAAATTAGTTGTCAAAAAAATGGTTGTCAATATGGTTGTCAAATTGGTTGTTAAAAAGTGGTTGTCAAATTAATTGTCAAAAGTGGTTGTCAAATTGGTTGTCAAAATAGTTTTCAAAAAATGGTTGTCAAAAGTGGTTGTCCAAAAGTGGTTATCCAAAGTGGTTGTCAAAAGTGGTTGTCAAAGTGGTTGTCAAAAGTGCTTGTCAAAAGTGCTTGTCAAATTGGTTGTCAAAAGTGGTTATCAAATTGGTTGTAAAAATTGTTTGTCAAAGTGGTTGTCAAATTGGTTGTCAAAAGTGGTTCACAAATTGGTTGTCAAAAGTGGTTGTTAAAAAGTGGTTGACAAAGTGGTTATCAAAATGGTTGTCAAAAAATGGTTATCAAAGTGTTTGTCAAATGTGGTTGTCAAATGGGTTTTCAAAAAGTGGTTGTCAAACGTGGTTGTTAAATTGGTTGTCATAAGTGGTTGTTAAATTGGTTGTCAAAAGTGGTTGTCAAAGTGGTTGTCAATTTGGTTGTCAAATGTGGTTTTCAAATTTGGTTGTTAAAAAGTGGATGTAAAAAGTGGTTGCTAAAGTGGTTGTCAAAAGTGTTTGTCAAATTGGTTGTCAAATTGGTTGTCAAAAATGGTTGTCAAAGTGGTTGTCAAATTGGTTGTCAAAAGTGGTTGTCATATTTGTTGTCAAAGTGGTTGTCAAATTGTATGTCAAAAAGTGACTGTCAAAGTGTTTGTCAAAAGTGGTTGCAAAATGGGTTGTCAAAAAGTGGTTGTCTAAAGTGGTTGTCAAAGTGGTTTTCAAAAAGTGGTTGTTAAAAGTAGTTGTCAAAGTGGTTGTAAAATTGGTTGCCAAAAATGGTTGTCAAAGTGGTTGTCAAATTGGTTGTCAAAAGTGGTTGTGAAAATGGTTGTCAATTTGGGTTTTGGTTGCCAAAAGTGGTTGTCAAAGTGGTTGTCAAATTGGTTGTCAAAAAGTTGTTGTCAAAGTGGTTGTCAATTTGGGTTTTCAAAAGTGGCTGTCAAATTAGTTGTCAAAAAATGGTTGTCAAAGTGATTGTCAAAGTGGTTGTTAAATTGGTTGTTAAATTGGTTGTCAAAAGTGGTTGTCAAATTAAATGTCAAAAAATGGTTGTCAAAGTGATTGTCAAAGTGGTTGTCAAATTGTATGTCAAAAAGTGGCTGTCAAAGTGTTTGTCAAAAGTGGTTGCAAAATGGGTTGTCAAAAAGTGGTTGTCTAAAGTGGTTGTCAAAGTGGTTGTAAAATTGGTTGCCAAAAAATGGTTGTCAAAGTGGTTGTCAAATTGGTTGTCAAAAGTGGTTCTGAAAATGGTTGTCAATTTGGGTTTTGGTTGCCAAAAGTGGTTGTCAAAGTGGTTGTCAAATTGGTTGTCAAAAGTGGTTGTGAAAATGGTTGTCAATTTGGGTTTTGGTTGCCGAAAGTGGTTGTCAAATTGGTTGTCAAAAGTGGGTGTCAAATTAGTTGTCAAAAAATGGTTAACAAAATGGTTGTCAAATTGGTTGTCAAAAAGTGGTTGTCAAATTAATTTTCAAAAGTGGTTGTCAAAAGTGGTTGTCAAAGTGGTTGTCAAATTGGTTGTCAAAAGTGGTTGTGAAAATGGTTGTCAATTTGGGTTTTGGTTGCCAAAAGTGGTTGTCAAATTGGTTGTCAAAAGTGGGTGTCAAATTAGTTGTCAAAAAATGGTTGTCAAAATGGTTGTCAAATTGGTTGTCAAAAAGTGGTTGTCAAATTAATTTTCAAAAGTGGTTGTCAAAAGTGGTTGTCAAATTGTTTGTCAAAACTGGTTGTTAAATTGGTTGTCAAAGTGGTTGTGAAAAGTGGTTTTCAAATTTGGTTGTTAAAAAGTGGTTGTAAAAAGTGATTGTCAAATTGGTTGTCAAAAGTGGTTGTCAAAAATGGTTGTCAAAGTGGTTGTCAAAATGGTTGTCAAAAGTGCTTGTCAAAAGTGCTTGTCAAAAGTGCTTGTCAAATTGGTTGTCAAAGAATGGTTGTCAAAGTGGTAGTCAAAAGTGGTTGTCAAATGGGTTGTCAAAAAGTGGTTGTCAAATTGGTTGTCAAAAAGTGGTTGTCAAAGTGGTTGTCAATTTGGGTTTTGGTTGCCAAAAGTGGTTGTCAAATTGGTTGTCAAATTGGTTGTCAAAAGTGGTTGTCAAATTAGTTGTCAAAAAAATGGTTGTCAATATGGTTGTCAAATTGGTTGTTAAAAAGTGGTTGTCAAATTAATTGTCAAAAGTGGTTGTCAAATTGGTTGTCAAAATAGTTTTCAAAAAATGGTTGTCAAAAGTGGTTGTCCAAAAGTGGTTATCCAAAGTGGTTGTCAAAAGTGGTTGTCAAAGTGGTTGTCAAAAGTGCTTGTCAAAAGTGCTTGTCAAATTGGTTGTCAAAAGTGGTTATCAAATTGGTTGTAAAAATTGTTTGTCAAAGTGGTTGTCAAATTGGTTGTCAAAAGTGGTTGACAAATTGGTTGTCAAAAGTGGTTGTTAAAAAGTGGTTGACAAAGTGGTTATCAAAATGGTTGTCAAAAAATGGTTATCAAAGTGTTTGTCAAATGTGGTTGTCAAATGGGTTTTCAAAAAGTGGTTGTCAAACGTGGTTGTTAAATTGGTTGTCATAAGTGGTTGTTAAATTGGTTGTCAAAAGTGGTTGTCAAAGAGGTTGTCAATTTGGTTGTCAAATGTGGTTTTCAAATTTGGTTGTTAAAAAGTGGATGTAAAAAGTGGTTGCTAAAGTGGTTGTCAAAAGTGTTTGTCAAATTGGTTGTCAAATTGGTTGTCAAAAATGGTTGTCAAAGTGGTTGTCAAATTGGTTGTCAAAAGTGGTTGTCATATTTGTTGTCAAAGTGGTTGTCAAATTGGTTGTCAAAAGTGGCTGTTAAAAGTGGTTGTCAAGTGGTTTTCAAATTGGTTGTCAAGTTGGTTGTCAAAATGGTTGTCAAATTGGTTTGTCAACAAGTGGTTGTCAAAAGTGGTTGTCAAATTAGTTGTCAAAAAATGGTTGTCAAAGTGATTGTCAAAGTGGTTGTTAAATTGGTTGTTTAATTAGTTGTCAAAAGTGGTTGTCAAATTAGTTGTCAAAAAATGGTTGCCAAAGTGTTTGTCAAAAGTGGTTGTCAAATGGGTTGTCAAAGTAGTTGTCTAAAGTGGTTGTCAAAGTGGTTGTCAAAAAGTGGTTGTCAAAAGTAGATGTCAAAGTGGTTGTGAAATTGGTTGCCAAAAAATGGTTTACAAAGTGGTTGTCAAAGTGGTTGTCAATCTGGTTGTCAAAAGTGGTTGTCAAATTGGTTGTCAAAAAGTGGTTGTCAAAGTGGTTGTCAATTTGGGTTTTGGTTGCCAAAAGTGGTTGTCAAATTGGTTGTCAAATTGGTTGTCAAATTGGTTGTCAAAAGTGGTTGTCAAATTAGTTGTCAAAAAATGGTTGTCAATATGGTTGTCAAATTGGTTGTCAAAAAGTGGTTGTCAAATTAATTGTCAAAAGTGGTTGTCAAATTGGTTGTCAAAAGTGGTTGTCAAAACTGGTTGTCGAAGTGGTTGTCAAAATAGTTTTCAAAAAATGGTTGTCAAAAGTGGTTGTCCAAAAGTGGTTATCCAAAGTGGTTGTCAAAAGTGGTTGTCAAAGTGGTTGTCAAAAGTGCTTGTCAAAAGTGCTTGTCAAATTGGTTGTCAAAAGTGGTTATCAAATTGGTTGTAAAAATTGTTTGTCAAAGTGGTTGTCAAATTGGTTGTCAAAAGTGGTTTTTAAATTGGTTTTCATAAGTGGTTGTTAAATTGGTTGTCAAAAGTGGTTGTCAAAGTGGTTGTCAATTTGGTTGTCAAATGTGGTTTTCAATTTTGGTTGTTAAAAAGTGGATGTAAAAAGTGGTTGCTAAAGTGGTTGTCAAAAGTGTTTGTCAAATTGGTTGTCAAATTGGTTGTCAAAAATGGTTGTCAAAGTGGTTGTCAAATTGGTTGTCAAAAGTGGTTGTCATATTTGTTGTCAAAGTGGTTGTCAAATTGGTTGTCAAAAGTGGCTGTTAAAAGTGGTTGTCAAAGTGGTTTTCAAATTGGTTGTCAAGTTGGTTGTCAAAATGGTTGTCAAATTGGTTTGTCAACAAGTGGTTGTCAAAAGTGGTTGTCAAATTAGTTGTCAAAAAATGGTTGTCAAAGTGATTGTCAAAGTGGTTGTTAAATTGGTTGTTTAATTAGTTGTCAAAAGTGGTTGTCAAATTAGTTGTCAAAAAATGGTTGCCAAAGTGTTTGTCAAAAGTGGTTGTCAAATGGGTTGTCAAAGTGGTTGTCTAAAGTGGTTGTCAAAGTGGTTGTCAAAAAGTGGTTGTCAAAAGTAGATGTCAAAGTGGTTGTGAAATTGGTTGCCAAAAAATGGTTTACAAAGTGGTTGTCAAAGTGGTTGTCAATCTGGTTGTCAAAAGTGGTTGTCAAATTGGTTGTCAAAAAGTGGTTGTCAAAGTGGTTGTCAATTTGGGTTTTGGTTGCCAAAAGTGGTTGTCAAATTGGTTGTCAAATTGGTTGTCAAATTGGTTGTCAAAAGTTGTTGTCAAATTAGTTGTCAAAAAATGGTTGTCAATATGGTTGTCAAATTGGTTGTCAAAAAGTGGTTGTCAAATTAATTGTCAAAAGTGGTTGTCAAATTGGTTGTCAAAAGTGGTTGTCAAAACTGGTTGTCGAAGTGGTTGTCAAAATAGTTTTCAAAAAATGGTTGTCAAAAGTGGTTGTCCAAAAGTGGTTATCCAAAGTGGTTGTCAAAAGTGGTTGTCAAAGTGGTTGTCAAAAGTGCTTGTCAAAAGTGCTTGTCAAATTGGTTGTCAAAAGTGGTTATCAAATTGGTTGTAAAAATTGTTTGTCAAAGTGGTTGTCAAATTGGTTGTCAAAAGTGGTTTTTAAATTGGTTGTCATAAGTGGTTGTTAAATTGGTTGTCAAAAGTGGTTGTCAAAGTGGTTGTCAATTTTGTTGTCAAATGTGGTTTTCAAATTTGGTTGTTAAAAAGTGGATGTAAAAAGTGGTTGCTAAAGTGGTTGTCAAAAGTGTTTGTCAAATTGGTTGTCAAATTGGTTGTCAAAAATGGTTGTCAAAGTGGTTGTCAAATTGGTTGTCAAAAGTGGTTGTCATATTTGTTGTCAAAGTGGTTGTCAAATTGGTTGTCAAAAGTGGCTGTTAAAAGTGGTTGTCAAAGTGGTTTTCAAATTGGTTGTCAAGTTGGTTGTCAAAATGGTTGTCAAATTGGTTTGTCAACAAGTGGTTGTCAAAAGTGGTTGTCAAAAGTGGTTGTCAAATTAGTTGTCAAAAAATGGTTGTCAAAGTGATTGTCAAAGTGGTTGTTAAATTGGTTGTTTAATTAGTTGTCAAAAGTGGTTGTCAAATTAGTTGTCAAAAAATGGTTGCCAAAGTGTTTGTCAAAAGTGGTTGTCAAATGGGTTGTCAAAGTGGTTGTCTAAAGTGGTTGTCAAAGTGGTTGTCAAAAAGTGGTTGTCAAAAGTAGATGTCAAAGTGGTTGTGAAATTGGTTGCCAAAAAATGGTTTTCAAAGTGGTTGTCAAAGTGGTTGTCAATCTGGTTGTCAAAAGTGGTTGTCAAATTGGTTGTCAAAAAGTGGTTGTCAAAGTGGTTGTCAATTTGGGTTTTGGTTGCCAAAAGTGGTTGTCAAATTGGTTGTCAAATTGGTTGTCAAATTGGTTGTCAAAAGTGGTTGTCAAATTAGTTGTCAAAAAATGGTTGTCAATATGGTTGTCAAATTGGTTGTCAAAAAGTGGTTGTCAAATTAATTGTCAAAAGTGGTTGTCAAATTGGTTGTCAAAAGTGGTTGTCAAAACTGGTTGTCGAAGTGGTTGTCAAAATAGTTTTCAAAAAATGGTTGTCAAAAGTGGTTGTCCAAAAGTGGTTATCCAAAATGGTTGTCAAAAGTGGTTGTCAAAGTGGTTGTCAAAAGTGCTTGTCAAAAGTGCTTGTCAAATTGGTTGTCAAAAGTGGTTATCAAATTGGTTGTAAAAATTGTTTGTCAAAGTGGTTGTCAAATTGGTTGTCAAAAGTGGTTTTTAAATTGGTTGTCAAAAGTGGTTGTCAAAGTGATTGTCAAATTGGTTGTCAAATTGGTTGTCAAAAGTGGTTGTCAAAAGTGGTTGTCAATTTGGTTGTCAAATTGGTTGTCAAAAGTGGTTGTCAAATTAGTTGTCAAAAAATGGTTGTCAAAGTGATTGTCAAAAGGTGGTTGTCTAAAGTGGTTGTCAAAGTGGCTGTCAAAAAGTGGTTGTCAAAAGTAGTTGTCAAATTGGTTGTCAAAAAGTGGTTGTCAATTTGGGTTTTGATTGCCAAAAGTGGTTGTCAAATTGGTAGTCAAATTAATTGTCAAAAGTGGTTGTCAAAAGTGGTTGTCAAATTGGTTGTCAAAAGTGGTTGTTAAATTGGTTGTCAAAAGTGGTTGTCAAAGTGGTTGTCAAATTGGTTGTGAAAAGTGGTTTTCAAATTTGGTTGTTAAAAGTGGTTGTAAAAAGTGATTGTCAAATTGGTTGTCAAAAAGTAGTTGTCAAAGTGGTTGTCAATTTAGGTTTTGGTTGTCAATTGTGGTTGTCAAAGTGGTTTTCAAATTGGTTGTCAAACGTGGTTGTCAAAAGTGGTTCTCAAATTGGTTGTAAAAAGTGTTTGTCAAAGTGGTTGTCAAATTGGTTGTAAAAAGTGTTTGTCAAAGTGGTTGTCAAATTGGCTGTCAAAAGTGGTTGTCAAAGTGATTGTCAAATTGGTTGTCAAAAGTGGTTGTCATATTTGTTGTCAAAATGGTTGTCAAATTGGATGTCAAAAGTGGTTGTTAAAAAGTGATTGCCATAGTGGTTATCAAATTGGTTGTCAAAAAATGGTTGTCAAAGTGTTTATCAAAAGTAGTTGTCAAATTGGTTGTCAAAAATGGATGTCAAAGTGGTAGTCAAAAGTGGTTGTCAAATCGACTGTCAAAAGTGGTTATCAAAAGTGGTTGTGAAAATGGTTGCCAAAAGTGGTTGTCAAATAGGTTGTCAAAAGTGGTTGTCAAAATGATTGTCAAATTGGTTGTCAAAAAGTTGTTGTCAAAATGGTTGTCAAATTAGTTGTCAAAAAATGGTTGTCAAAGTGATTGTCAAAGTGGTTGTTAAATTGGTTGTTAAATTGGTTGTCAAAAGTGGTTGTCAAATTAAATGTCAAAAATGGTTGTCAAAGTGATTGTCAAAGTGGTTGTCAAATTGTATGTCAAAAAGTGGCTGTCAAAGTGTTTGTCAAAAGTGGTTGCAAAATGGGTTGTCAAAAAGTGGTTGTCTAAAGTGGTTGTCAAAGTGGTTGTAAAATTGGTTGCCAAAAAATGGTTGTCAAAGTGGTTGTCAAATTGGTTGTCAAAAGTGGTTGTGAAAATGGTTGTCAATTTGGGTTTTGGTTGCCAAAAGTGGTTGTCAAATTGGTTGTCAAAAGTGGTTGTGAAAATGGTTGTCAATTTGGGTTTTGGTTGCCAAAAGTGGTTGTCAAATTGGTTGTCAAAAGTGGGTGTCAAATTAGTTGTCAAAAAATGGTTGTCAAAATGGTTGTCAAATTGGTTGTCAAAAAGTGGTTGTCAAATTAATTTTCAAAAGTGGTTGTCAAAAGTGGTTGTCAAATTGTTTGTCAAAACTGGTTGTTAAATTGGTTGTCAAAGTGGTTGTGAAAAGTGGTTTTCAAATTTGGTTGTTAAAAAGTGGTTGTAAAAAGTGATTGTCAAATTGGTTGTCAAAAGTGGTTGTCAAATTGGTTGTCAAAAGTGGTGGTCAAAGTGGTTGTTAAATTGGTTGTCAAAAGTGGTTGTCAAATTAGTTGTAAAAAATGGTTGTCAAAGTGATTGTCAAAGTGGTTGTCAAAAAGTGGTTGTCTAAAGTGGTTGTCAAAGTGGTTGTCAAAAAGTGGTTGTCAAAAGTAGTTGTCAAAGTGGTTGCCAAAAGTGGTTGTCAAATAGGTTGTCAAAAGTGGTTGTCAAAGTGGTTGTCAATTTGGGTTTTCAAAAGTGGTTTTCAAATAAGTTGTCAAAAAATGGTTGTCAAAGTGATTGTCAAAGTGGTTGTTAAATTGGTTGTTAAATTGTTTGTCAAAAGTGGTTGTCAAATTAAATGTCAAAAAATGGTTGTCAAAGTGATTGTCAAAGTGGTTGTCAAATTGTATGTCAAAAAGTGACTGTCAAAGTGTTTGTCAAAAGTGGTTGCAAAATGGGTTGTCAAAAAGTGGTTGTCTAAAGTGGTTGTCAAAGTGGTTTTCAAAAAGTGGTTGTTAAAAGTAGTTGTCAAAGTGGTTGTAAAATTGGTTGCCAAAAAATGGTTGTCAAAGTGGTTGTCAAATTGGTTGTCAAAAGTGGTTGTGAAAATGGTTGTCAATTTGGGTTTTGGTTGCCAAAAGTGGTTGTCAAAGTGGTTGTCAAATTGGTTGTCAAAAAGTTGTTGTCAAAGTGGTTGTCAATTTGGGTTTTCAAAAGTGGCTGTCAAATTAGTTGTCAAAAAATGGTTGTCAAAGTGATTGTCAAAGTGGTTGTTAAATTGGTTGTTAAATTGGTTGTCAAAAGTGGTTGTCAAATTAAATGTCAAAAAATGGTTGTCAAAGTGATTGTCAAAGTGGTTGTCAAATTGTATGTCAAAAAGTGGCTGTCAAAGTGTTTGTCAAAAGTGGTTGCAAAATGGGTTGTCAAAAAGTGGTTGTCTAAAGTGGTTGTCAAAGTGGTTGTCAAATTGGTTGTCAAAAGTGGTTGTGAAAATGGTTGTCAATTTGGGTTTTGGTTGCCAAAAGTGGTTGTCAAATTGGTTGTCAATAGTGGTTGTGAAAATGGTTGTCAATTTGGGTTTTGGTTGCCACAAGTGTTTGTCAAATTGGTTGTCAAAAGTGGGTGTCAAATTAGTTGTCAAAAAATGGTTGTCAAAATGGTTGTCAAAGTGGTTGTCAATCTGGTTGTCAAAAGTGGTTGTCAAATTGGTTGTCAAAAAGTGGTTGTCAAAGTGGTTGTCAATTTGGGTTTTGGTTGCCAAAAGTGGTTGTTAAATTGGTTGTCAAATTGGTTGTCAAATTGGTTGTCAAAAGTGGTTGTCAAATTAGTTGTCAAAAAATGGTTGTCAATATGGTTGTCAAATTGGTTGTCAAAAAGTGGTTGTCAAATTAATTGTCAAAAGTGGTTGTCAAATTGGTTGTCAAAAGTGGTTGTCAAAACTGGTTGTCGAAGTGGTTGTCAAAATAGTTTTCAAAAAATGGTTGTCAAAAGTGGTTGTCCAAAAGTGGTTATCCAAAATGGTTGTCAAAAGTGGTTGTCAAAGTGGTTGTCAAAAGTGCTTGTCAAAAGTGCTTGTCAAATTGGTTGTCAAAAGTGGTTATCAAATTGGTTGTAAAAATTGTTTGTCAAAGTGGTTGTCAAATTGGTTGTCAAAAGTGGTTTTTAAATTGGTTGTCAAAAGTGGTTGTCAAAGTGATTGTCAAATTGGTTGTCAAATTGGTTGTCAAAAGTGGTTGTCAAAAGTGGTTGTCAATTTGGTTGTCAAATTGGTTGTCAAAAGTGGTTGTCAAATTAGTTGTCAAAAAATGGTTGTCAAAGTGATTGTCAAAAGGTGGTTGTCTAAAGTGGTTGTCAAAGTGGCTGTCAAAAAGTGGTTGTCAAAAGTAGTTGTCAAATTGGTTGTCAAAAAGTGGTTGTCAATTTGGGTTTTGATTGCCAAAAGTGGTTGTCAAATTGGTAGTCAAATTAATTGTCAAAAGTGGTTGTCAAAAGTGGTTGTCAAATTGGTTGTCAAAAGTGGTTGTTAAATTGGTTGTCAAAAGTGGTTGTCAAAGTGGTTGTCAAATTGGTTGTGAAAAGTGGTTTTCAAATTTGGTTGTTAAAAGTGGTTGTAAAAAGTGATTGTCAAATTGGTTGTCAAAAAGTAGTTGTCAAAGTGGTTGTCAATTTAGGTTTTGGTTGTCAATTGTGGTTGTCAAAGTGGTTTTCAAATTGGTTGTCAAACGTGGTTGTCAAAAGTGGTTCTCAAATTGGTTGTAAAAAGTGTTTGTCAAAGTGGTTGTCAAATTGGTTGTAAAAAGTGTTTGTCAAAGTGGTTGTCAAATTGGCTGTCAAAAGTGGTTGTCAAAGTGATTGTCAAATTGGTTGTCAAAAGTGGTTGTCATATTTGTTGTCAAAATGGTTGTCAAATTGGATGTCAAAAGTGGTTGTTAAAAAGTGATTGCCATAGTGGTTATCAAATTGGTTGTCAAAAAATGGTTGTCAAAGTGTTTATCAAAAGTAGTTGTCAAATTGGTTGTCAAAAATGGATGTCAAAGTGGTAGTCAAAAGTGGTTGTCAAATCGACTGTCAAAAGTGGTTATCAAAAGTGGTTGTGAAAATGGTTGCCAAAAGTGGTTGTCAAATAGGTTGTCAAAAGTGGTTGTCAAAATGATTGTCAAATTGGTTGTCAAAAAGTTGTTGTCAAAATGGTTGTCAAATTAGTTGTCAAAAAATGGTTGTCAAAGTGATTGTCAAAGTGGTTGTTAAATTGGTTGTTAAATTGGTTGTCAAAAGTGGTTGTCAAATTAAATGTCAAAAATGGTTGTCAAAGTGATTGTCAAAGTGGTTGTCAAATTGTATGTCAAAAAGTGGCTGTCAAAGTGTTTGTCAAAAGTGGTTGCAAAATGGGTTGTCAAAAAGTGGTTGTCTAAAGTGGTTGTCAAAGTGGTTGTAAAATTGGTTGCCAAAAAATGGTTGTCAAAGTGGTTGTCAAATTGGTTGTCAAAAGTGGTTGTGAAAATGGTTGTCAATTTGGGTTTTGGTTGCCAAAAGTGGTTGTCAAATTGGTTGTCAAAAGTGGTTGTGAAAATGGTTGTCAATTTGGGTTTTGGTTGCCAAAAGTGGTTGTCAAATTGGTTGTCAAAAGTGGGTGTCAAATTAGTTGTCAAAAAATGGTTGTCAAAATGGTTGTCAAATTGGTTGTCAAAAAGTGGTTGTCAAATTAATTTTCAAAAGTGGTTGTCAAAAGTGGTTGTCAAATTGTTTGTCAAAACTGGTTGTTAAATTGGTTGTCAAAGTGGTTGTGAAAAGTGGTTTTCAAATTTGGTTGTTAAAAAGTGGTTGTAAAAAGTGATTGTCAAATTGGTTGTCAAAAGTGGTTGTCAAATTGGTTGTCAAAAGTGGTGGTCAAAGTGGTTGTTAAATTGGTTGTCAAAAGTGGTTGTCAAATTAGTTGTAAAAAATGGTTGTCAAAGTGATTGTCAAAGTGGTTGTCAAAAAGTGGTTGTCTAAAGTGGTTGTCAAAGTGGTTGTCAAAAAGTGGTTGTCAAAAGTAGTTGTCAAAGTGGTTGCCAAAAGTGGTTGTCAAATAGGTTGTCAAAAGTGGTTGTCAAAGTGGTTGTCAATTTGGGTTTTCAAAAGTGGTTTTCAAATAAGTTGTCAAAAAATGGTTGTCAAAGTGATTGTCAAAGTGGTTGTTAAATTGGTTGTTAAATTGTTTGTCAAAAGTGGTTGTCAAATTAAATGTCAAAAAATGGTTGTCAAAGTGATTGTCAAAGTGGTTGTCAAATTGTATGTCAAAAAGTGACTGTCAAAGTGTTTGTCAAAAGTGGTTGCAAAATGGGTTGTCAAAAAGTGGTTGTCTAAAGTGGTTGTCAAAGTGGTTTTCAAAAAGTGGTTGTTAAAAGTAGTTGTCAAAGTGGTTGTAAAATTGGTTGCCAAAAAATGGTTGTCAAAGTGGTTGTCAAATTGGTTGTCAAAAGTGGTTGTGAAAATGGTTGTCAATTTGGGTTTTGGTTGCCAAAAGTGGTTGTCAAAGTGGTTGTCAAATTGGTTGTCAAAAAGTTGTTGTCAAAGTGGTTGTCAATTTGGGTTTTCAAAAGTGGCTGTCAAATTAGTTGTCAAAAAATGGTTGTCAAAGTGATTGTCAAAGTGGTTGTTAAATTGGTTGTTAAATTGGTTGTCAAAAGTGGTTGTCAAATTAAATGTCAAAAAATGGTTGTCAAAGTGATTGTCAAAGTGGTTGTCAAATTGTATGTCAAAAAGTGGCTGTCAAAGTGTTTGTCAAAAGTGGTTGCAAAATGGGTTGTCAAAAAGTGGTTGTCTAAAGTGGTTGTCAAAGTGGTTGTCAAATTGGTTGTCAAAAGTGGTTGTGAAAATGGTTGTCAATTTGGGTTTTGGTTGCCAAAAGTGGTTGTCAAATTGGTTGTCAATAGTGGTTGTGAAAATGGTTGTCAATTTGGGTTTTGGTTGCCACAAGTGTTTGTCAAATTGGTTGTCAAAAGTGGGTGTCAAATTAGTTGTCAAAAAATGGTTGTCAAAATGGTTGTCAAATTGGTTGTCAAAAAGTGGTTGTCAAATTAATTTTCAAAAGTGGTTGTCAAAAGTGGTTGTCAAATTGTTTGTCAAAACTGGTTGTTAAATTGGTTGTCAAAGTGGTTGTGAAAAGTGGTTTTCAAATTTGGTTGTTAAAAAGTGGTTGTAAAAAGTGATTGTCAAATTGGTTGTCAAAAGTGGTTGTCAAATTGGTTGTCAAATTGGTTGTCAAAAGTGGTGGTCAAAGTGGTTGTTAACTTGGTTGTCAAAAGTGGTTGTCAAATTAGTTGTCAAAAAATGGTTGTCAAAGTGATTGTCAAAGTGGTTGTCAAAAAGTGGTTGTCTAAAGTGGTTGTCAAAGTGGTTGTCAAAAAGTGGTTGTCAAAAGTAGTTGTCAAAGTGGTTGCCAAAAGTGGTTGTCAAATAGGTTTTCAAAAGTGGTTGTCAAAGTGGTTGTCAATTTGGGTTTTCAAAAGTGGTTTTCAAATAAGTTGTCAAAAAATGGTTGTCAAAGTGATTGTCAAAGTGGTTGTTAAATTGGTTGTTAAATTGTTTGTCAAAAGTGGTTGTCAAATTAAATGTCAAAAAATGGTTGTCAAAGTGATTGTCAAAGTGGTTGTGAAATTGTATGTCAAAAAGTGACTGTCAAAGTGTTTGTCAAAAGTGGTTGCAAAATGGGTTGTCAAAAAGTGGTTGTCTAAAGTGGTTGTCAAAGTGGTTTTCAAAAAGTGGTTGTTAAAAGTAGTTGTCAAAGTGGTTGTAAAATTGGTTGCCAAAAAATGGTTGTCAAAGTGGTTGTCAAATTGGTTGTCAAAAGTGGTTGTGAAAATGGTTGTCAATTTGGGTTTTGGTTGCCAAAAGTGGTTGTCAAAGTGGTTGTCAAATTGGTTGTCAAAAAGTTGTTGTCAAAGTGGTTGTCAATTTGGGTTTTCAAAAGTGGCTGTCAAATTAGTTGTCAAAAAATGGTTGTCAAAGTGATTGTCAAAGTGGTTGTTAAATTGGTTGTTAAATTGGTTGTCAAAAGTGGTTGTCAAATTAAATGTCAAAAAATGGTTGTCAAAGTGATTGTCAAAGTGGTTGTCAAATTGTATGTCAAAAAGTGGCTGTCAAAGTGTTTGTCAAAAGTGGTTGCAAAATGGGTTGTCAAAAAGTGGTTGTCTAAAGTGGTTGTCAAAGTGGTTGTAAAATTGGTTGCCAAAAAATGGTTGTCAAAGTGGTTTTCAAATTGGTTGTCAAAAGTGGTTGTGAAAATGGTTGTCAATTTGGGTTTTGGTTGCCAAAAGTGGTTGTCAAATTGGTTGTCAAAAGTGGTTGTGAAAATGGTTGTCAATTTGGGTTTTGGTTGCCAAAAGTGGTTGTCAAATTGGTTGTCAAAAGTGGGTGTCAAATTAGTTGTCAAAAAATGGTTGTCAAAATGGTTGTCAAATTGGTTGTCAAAAAGTGGTTGTCAAATTAATTTTCAAAAGTGGTTGTCAAAAGTGGTTGTCAAATTGTTTGTCAAAACTGGTTGTTAAATTGGTTGTCAAAGTGGTTGTGAAAAGTGGTTTTCAAATTTGGTTGTTAAAAAGTGGTTGTAAAAAGTGATTGTCAAATTGGTTGTCAAAAGTGGTTGTCAAATTGGTTGTCAAATTGGTTGTCAAAAGTGGTGGTCAAAGTGGTTGTTAAAATGGTTGTCAAAGTGGTTGTCAAATTGGTTGTCAAAAGTGGTTGTGAAAATGGTTGTCAATTTGGGTTTTGGTTGCCAAAAGTGGTTGTCAAAGTGGTTGTCAAATTGGTTGTCAAAAAGTTGTTGTCAAAGTGGTTGTCAAAGTGGTTGTCAAAGTGGTTGTCAAATTGGTTGTCAAAAAGTTGTTGTCAAAGTGGTTGTCAATTTGGGTTTTCAAAAGTGGCTGTCAAATTAGTTGTCAAAAAATGGTTGTCAAAGTGATTGTCAAAGTGGTTGTTAAATTGGTTGTCAAAAGTGGTTGTCAAATTAAATGTCAAAAAATGGTTGTCAAAGTGATTGTCAAAGTGGTTGTCAAATTGTATGTCAAAAAGTGGCTGTCAAAGTGTTTGTCAAATGTGGTTGCAAAATGGGTTGTCAAAAAGTGGTTGTCTAAAGTGGTTGTCAAAGTGGTTGTAAAATTGGTTGCCAAAAAATGGTTGTCAAAGTGGTTGTCAAATTGGTTGTCAAAAGTGGTTCTGAAAATGGTTGTCAATTTGGGTTTTGGTTGCCAAAAGTGGTTGTCAAAGTGGTTGTCAAATTGGTTGTCAAAAGTGGTTGTGAAAAGTGGTTGTCAAATTTGGTTGTTAAAAAGTGGTTGTAAAAAGTGATTGTCAAATTGGTTGTCAAAAGTGGTTGTCAAATTGGTTGTCAAATTGGTTGTCAAAAGTGGTGGTCAAAGTGGTTGTTAAATTGGTTGTCAAAAGTGGTTGTCAAATTAGTTGTCAAAAAATGGTTGTCAAAGTTATTGTCAAAGTGGTTGTCAAAAAGTGGTTGTCTAAAGTGGTTGTCAAAGTGGTTGTCAAAAAGTGGTTGTCAAAAGTAGTTGTCAAAGTGGTTGTCAAAAGTGGTTGTGAAAATAGTTGCCAAAAGTGGTTGTCGAATTGGTTGTCAAAAAGTGGTTGTCAAAGTGGTTGTCAATTTGGGTTTTGGTTGCCAAAAGTGGTTGCCAAATTGGTTGTCAAATTGGTTGTCAAAAGTGGTTGTCAAATTAGTTATCAAAAAATGGTTGTCAAATTAATTGTCAAAAGTGGTTGTCAAAAGTGGTTGTCAAATTGGTTGTCAAAAGTGGTTGTTAAGTTGGTTGTCAAAAGTGGTTGTCAAAGTGGTTGTCAAATTGGTTGTGAAAAGTGGTTTTCAAATTTGGTTGTTAAAGTGGTTTTAAAAAGTGATTGTCAAATAGGTTGTCAAAAGTGGTTGTGAAAATGGTTGCCAAAAGTGGTTGTCAAATTGGTTGTCAAAAAGTAGTTGTCAAAGTGGTTGTTAATTTGGGTTTTGGTTGTCAATTGTGGTTGTCAAAGTGGTAGTCAAATTGTTTGTCAAAAGTGGGTGTCAAATTAGTTGTCAAAAAATGGTTGTCAAAATGGTTGTCAAATTGGTTGTCAAAAAGTGGTTGTCAAATTAATTTTCAAAAGTGGTTGTCAAAAGTGGTTGTCAAATTGTTTGTCAAAACTGGTTGTTAAATTGGTTGTCAAAGTGGTTGTGAAAAGTGGTTTTCAAATTTGGTTGTTAAAAAGTGGTTGTAAAAAGTGATTGTCAAATTGGTTGTCAAAAGTGGTTGTCAAATTGGTTGTCAAATTGGTTGTCAAAAGTGGTGGTCAAAGTGGTTGTTAAATTGGTTGTCAAAAGTGGTTGTCAAATTAGTTGTCAAAAAATGGTTGTCAAAGTGATTGTCAAAGTGGTTGTCAAAAAGTGGTTGTCTAAAGTGGTTGTCAAAGTGGTTGTCAAAAAGTGGTTGTCAAAAGTAGTTGTCAAAGTGGTTGCCAAAAGTGGTTGTCAAATAGGTTGTCAAAAGTGGTTGTCAAAGTGGTTGTCAATTTGGGTTTTCAAAAGTGGTTTTCAAATAAGTTGTCAAAAAATAGTTGTCAAAGTGATTGTCAAAGTGGTTGTTAAATTGGTTGTTAAATTGTTTGTCAAAAGTGGTTGTCAAATTAAATGTCAAAAAATGGTTGTCAAAGTGATTGTCAAAGTGGTTGTCAAATTGTATGTCAAAAAGTGACTGTCAAAGTGTTTGTCAAAAGTGGTTGCAAAATGGGTTGTCAAAAAGTGGTTGTCTAAAGTGGTTGTCAAAGTGGTTTTCAAAAAGTGGTTGTTAAAAGTAGTTGTCAAAGTGGTTGTAAAATTGGTTGCCAAAAAATGGTTGTCAAAGTGGTTGTCAAATTGGTTGTCAAAAGTGGTTGTGAAAATGGTTGTCAATTTGGGTTTTGGTTGCCAAAAGTGGTTGTCAAAGTGGTTGTCAAATTGGTTGTCAAAAAGTTGTTGTCAAAGTGGTTGTCAATTTGGGTTTTCAAAAGTGGCTGTCAAATTAGTTGTCAAAAAATGGTTGTCAAAGTGATTGTCAAAGTGGTTGTTAAATTGGTTGTTAAATTGGTTGTCAAAAGTGGTTGTCAAATTAAATGTCAAAAAATGGTTGTCAAAGTGATTGTCAAAGTGGTTGTCAAATTGTATGTCAAAAAGTGGCTGTCAAAGTGTTTGTCAAAAGTGGTTGCAAAATGGGTTGTCAAAAAGTGGTTGTCTAAAGTGGTTGTCAAAGTGGTTGTCAAATTGGTTGTCAAAAGTGGTTGTGAAAATGGTTGTCAATTTGGGTTTTGGTTGCCAAAAGTGGTTGTCAAATTGGTTGTCAAAAGTGGTTGTGAAAATGGTTGTCAATTTGGGTTTTGGTTGCCACAAGTGTTTGTCAAATTGGTTGTCAAAAGTGGGTGTCAAATTAGTTGTCAAAAAATGGTTGTCAAAATGGTTGTCAAATTGGTTGTCAAAAAGTGGTTGTCAAATTAATTTTCAAAAGTGTTTGTCAAAAGTGGTTGTCAAATTGTTTGTCAAAACTGGTTGTTAAATTGGTTGTCAAAGTGGTTGTGAAAAGTGGTTTTCAAATTTGGTTGTTAAAAAGTGGTTGTAAAAAGTGATTGTCAAATTGGTTGTCAAAAGTGGTTGTCAAATTGGTTGTCAAATTGGTTGTCAAAAGTGGTGGTCAAAGTGGTTGTTAACTTGGTTGTCAAAAGTGGTTGTCAAATTAGTTGTCAAAAAATGGTTGTCAAAGTGATTGTCAAAGTGGTTGTCAAAAAGTGGTTGTCTAAAGTGGTTGTCAAAGTGGTTGTCAAAAAGTGGTTGTCAAAAGTAGTTGTCAAAGTGGTTGCCAAAAGTGGTTGTCAAATAGGTTTTCAAAAGTGGTTGTCAAAGTGGTTGTCAATTTGGGTTTTCAAAAGTGGTTTTCAAATAAGTTGTCAAAAAATGGTTGTCAAAGTGATTGTCAAAGTGGTTGTTAAATTGGTTGTTAAATTGTTTGTCAAAAGTGGTTGTCAAATTAAATGTCAAAAAATGGTTGTCAAAGTGATTGTCAAAGTGGTTGTCAAATTGTATGTCAAAAAGTGACTGTCAAAGTGTTTGTCAAAAGTGGTTGCAAAATGGGTTGTCAAAAAGTGGTTGTCTAAAGTGGTTGTCAAAGTGGTTTTCAAAAAGTGGTTGTTAAAAGTAGTTGTCAAAGTGGTTGTAAAATTGGTTGCCAAAAAATGGTTGTCAAAGTGGTTGTCAAATTGGTTGTCAAAAGTGGTTGTGAAAATGGTTGTCAATTTGGGTTTTGGTTGCCAAAAGTGGTTGTCAAAGTGGTTGTCAAATTGGTTGTCAAAAAGTTGTTGTCAAAGTGGTTGTCAATTTGGGTTTTCAAAAGTGGCTGTCAAATTAGTTGTCAAAAAATGGTTGTCAAAGTGATTGTCAAAGTGGTTGTTAAATTGGTTGTTAAATTGGTTGTCAAAAGTGGTTGTCAAATTAAATGTCAAAAAATGGTTGTCAAAGTGATTGTCAAAGTGGTTGTCAAATTGTATGTCAAAAAGTGGCTGTCAAAGTGTTTGTCAAAAGTGGTTGCAAAATGGGTTGTCAAAAAGTGGTTGTCTAAAGTGGTTGTCAAAGTGGTTGTAAAATTGGTTGCCAAAAAATGGTTGTCAAAGTGGTTTTCAAATTGGTTGTCAAAAGTGGTTGTGAAAATGGTTGTCAATTTGGGTTTTGGTTGCCAAAAGTGGTTGTCAAATTGGTTGTCAAAAGTGGTTGTGAAAATGGTTGTCAATTTGGGTTTTGGTTGCCAAAAGTGGTTGTCAAATTGGTTGTCAAAAGTGGGTGTCAAATTAGTTGTCAAAAAATGGTTGTCAAAATGGTTGTCAAATTGGTTGTCAAAAAGTGGTTGTCAAATTAATTTTCAAAAGTGGTTGTCAAAAGTGGTTGTCAAATTGTTTGTCAAAACTGGTTGTTAAATTGGTTGTCAAAGTGGTTGTGAAAAGTGGTTTTCAAATTTGGTTGTTAAAAAGTGGTTGTAAAAAGTGATTGTCAAATTGGTTGTCAAAAGTGGTTGTCAAATTGGTTGTCAAATTGGTTGTCAAAAGTGGTGGTCAAAGTGGTTGTTAAATTGGTTGTCAAAAGTGGTTGTCAAATTAGTTGTCAAAAAATGGTTGTCAAAGTGATTGTCAAAGTGGTTGTCAAAAAGTGGTTGTCTAAAGTGGTTGTCAAAGTGGTTGTCAAAAAGTGGTTGTCAAAAGTAGTTGTCAAAGTGGTTGCCAAAAGTGGTTGTCAAATAGGTTTTCAAAAGTGGTTGTCAAAGTGGTTGTCAATTTGGGTTTTCAAAAGTGGTTTTCAAATAAGTTGTCAAAAAATGGTTGTCAAAGTGATTGTCAAAGTGGTTGTTAAATTGGTTGTTAAATTGTTTGTCAAAAGTGGTTGTCAAATTAAATGTCAAAAAATGGTTGTCAAAGTGATTGTCAAAGTGGTTGTCAAATTGTATGTCAAAAAGTGACTGTCAAAGTGTTTGTCAAAAGTGGTTGCAAAATGGGTTGTCAAAAAGTGGTTGTCTAAAGTGGTTGTCAAAGTGGTTTTCAAAAAGTGGTTGTTAAAAGTAGTTGTCAAAGTGGTTGTAAAATTGGTTGCCAAAAAATGGTTGTCAAAGTGGTTGTCAAATTGGTTGTCAAAAGTGGTTGTGAAAATGGTTGTCAATTTGGGTTTTGGTTGCCAAAAGTGGTTGTCAAAGTGGTTGTCAAATTGGTTGTCAAAAAGTTGTTGTCAAAGTGGTTGTCAATTTGGGTTTTCAAAAGTGGCTGTCAAATTAGTTGTCAAAAAATGGTTGTCAAAGTGATTGTCAAAGTGGTTGTTAAATTGGTTGTTAAATTGGTTGTCAAAAGTGGTTGTCAAATTAAATGTCAAAAAATGGTTGTCAAAGTGATTGTCAAAGTGGTTGTCAAATTGGTTGTCAAAAGTGGTTGTGAAAATGGTTGTCAATTTGGGTTTTGGTTGCCAAAAGTGGTTGTCAAATTGGTTGTCAAAAGTGGTTGTGAAAATGGTTGTCAATTTGGGTTTTGGTTGCCAAAAGTGGTTGTCAAATTGGTTGTCAAAAGTGGGTGTCAAATTAGTTGTCAAAAAATGGTTGTCAAAATGGTTGTCAAATTGGTTGTCAAAAAGTGGTTGTCAAATTAATTTTCAAAAGTGGTTGTCAAATTGTTTGTCAAAACTGGTTGTTAAATTGGTTGTCAAAGTGGTTGTGAAAAGTGGTTTTCAAATTTGGTTGTTAAAAAGTGGTTGTAAAAAGTGATTGTCAAATTGGTTGTCAAAAGTGGTTGTCAAATTGGTTGTCAAATTGGTTGTCAAAAGTGGTGGTCAAAGTGGTTGTTAAATTGGTTGTCAAAAGTGGTTATCAAATTAGTTGTCAAAAAATGGTTGTCAAAGTGATTGTCAAAGTGGTTGTCAAAAAGTGGTTGTCTAAAGTGGTTGTCAAAGTGGTTGTCAAAAAGTGGTTGTCAAAAGTAGTTGTCAAAGTGGTTGCCAAAAGTGGTTGTCAAATAGGTTTTCAAAAGTGGTTGTCAAAGTGGTTGTCAATTTGGGTTTTCAAAAGTGGTTTTCAAATAAGTTGTCAAAAAATGGTTGTCAAAGTGATTGTCAAAGTGGTTGTTAAATTGGTTGTTAAATTGTTTGTCAAAAGTGGTTGTCAAATTAAATGTCAAAAAATGGTTGTCAAAGTGATTGTCAAAGTGGTTGTCAAATTGTATGTCAAAAAGTGACTGTCAAAGTGTTTGTCAAAAGTGGTTGCAAAATGGGTTGTCAAAAAGTGGTTGTCTAAAGTGGTTGTCAAAGTGGTTTTCAAAAAGTGGTTGTTAAAAGTAGTTGTCAAAGTGGTTGTAAAATTGGTTGCCAAAAAATGGTTGTCAAAGTGGTTGTGAAATTGGTTGTCAAAAGTGGTTGTGAAAATGGTTGTCAATTTGGGTTTTGGTTGCCAAACGTGGTTGTCAAAGTGGTTGTCAAATTGGTTGTCAAAAAGTTGTTGTCAAAGTGGTTGTCAATTTGGGTTTTCAAAAGTGGCTGTCAAATTAGTTGTCAAAAAATGGTTGTCAAAGTGATTGTCAAAGTGGTTGTTAAATTGGTTGTTAAATTGGTTGTCAAAAGTGGTTGTCAAATTAAATGTCAAAAAATGGTTGTCAAAGTGATTGTCAAAGTGGTTGTCAAATTGTATGTCAAAAAGTGGCTGTCAAAGTGTTTGTCAAAAGTGGTTGCAAAATGGGTTGTCAAAAAGTGGTTGTCTAAAGTGGTTGTCAAAGTGGTTGTAAAATTGGTTGCCAAAAAATGGTTGTCAAAGTGGTTGTCAAATTGGTTGTCAAAAGTGGTTCTGAAAATGGTTGTCAATTTGGGTTTTGGTTGCCAAAAGTGGTTGTCAAAGTGGTTGTCAAATTGGTTGTCAAAAGTGGTTGTGAAAATGGTTGTCAATTTGGGTTTTGGTTGCCAAAAGTGGTTGTCAAATTGGTTGTCAAAAGTGGGTGTCAAATTAGTTGTGAAAAAATGGTTGTCAAAATGGTTGTCAAATTGGTTGTCAAAAAGTGGTTGTCAAATTAATTTTCAAAAGTGGTTGTCAAAAGTGGTTGTCAAATTGTTTGTCAAACCTGGTTGTTAAATTGGTTGTCAAAGTGGTTGTGAAAAGTGGTTTTCAAATTTGGTTGTTAAAAAGTGGTTGTAAAAAGTGATTGTCAAATTGGTTGTCAAAAGTGGTTGTCAAATTGGTTGTCAAATTGGTTGTCAAAAGTGGTGGTCAAAGTGGTTGTCAAAAAATGGTTGTCAAAGTTATTGTCAAAGTGGTTGTCAAAAAGTGGTTGTCTAAAGTGGTTGTCAAAGTGGTTGTCAAAAAGTGGTTGTCAAAAGTAGTTGTCAAAGTGGTTGTCAAAAGTGGTTGTGAAAATAGTTGCCAAAAGTGGTTGTCGAATTGGTTGTCAAAAAGTGGTTGTCAAAGTGGTTGTCAATTTGGGTTTTGGTTGCCAAAAGTGGTTGCCAAATTGGTTGTCAAATTGGTTGTCAAAAGTGGTTGTCAAATTAGTTATCAAAAAATGGTTGTCAAATTAATTGTCAAAAGTGGTTGTCAAAAGTGGTTGTCAAATTGGTTGTCAAAAGTGGTTGTTAAGTTGGTTGTCAAAAGTGGTTGTCAAAGTGGTTGTCAAATTGGTTGTGAAAAGTGGTTTTCAAATTTGGTTGTTAAAGTGGTTTTAAAAAGTGATTGTCAAATAGGTTGTCAAAAGTGGTTGTGAAAATGGTTGCCAAAAGTGGTTGTCAAATTTGGTTGTTAAAGTGGTTTTAAAAAGTGATTGTCAAATAGGTTGTCAAAAGTGGTTGTGAAAATGGTTGCCAAAAGTGGTTGTCAAATTGGTTGTCAAAAAGTAGTTGTCAAAGTGGTTGTTAATTTGGGTTTTGGTTGTCAATTGTGGTTGTCAAAGTGGTAGTCAAATTGGTTGTCAAAAGTGGGTGTCAAATTAGTTGTCAAAAAATGGTTGTCAAAATGGTTGTCAAATTGGTTGTCAAAAAGTGGTTGTCAAATTAATTTTCAAAAGTGGTTGTCAAATTGTTTGTCAAACCTGGTTGTTAAATTGGTTGTCAAAGTGGTTGTGAAAAGTGGTTTTCAAATTTGGTTGTTAAAAAGTGGTTGTAAAAAGTGATTGTCAAATTGGTTGTCAAAAGTGGTTGTCAAATTGGTTGTCAAATTGGTTGTCAAAAGTGGTGGTCAAAGTGGTTGTCAAAAAATGGTTGTCAAAGTTATTGTCAAAGTGGTTGTCAAAAAGTGGTTGTCTAAAGTGGTTGTCAAAGTGGTTGTCAAAAAGTGGTTGTCAAAAGTAGTTGTCAAAGTGGTTGTCAAAAGTGGTTGTGAAAATAGTTGCCAAAAGTGGTTGTCGAATTGGTTGTCAAAAAGTGGTTGTCAAAGTGGTTGTCAATTTGGGTTTTGGTTGCCAAAAGTGGTTGCCAAATTGGTTGTCAAATTGGTTGTCAAAAGTGGTTGTCAAATTAGTTATCAAAAAATGGTTGTCAAATTAATTGTCAAAAGTGGTTGTCAAAAGTGGTTGTCAAATTGGTTGTCAAAAGTGGTTGTTAAGTTGGTTGTCAAAAGTGGTTGTCAAAGTGGTTGTCAAATTGGTTGTGAAAAGTGGTTTTCAAATTTGGTTGTTAAAGTGGTTTTAAAAAGTGATTGTCAAATAGGTTGTCAAAAGTGGTTGTGAAAATGGTTGCCAAAAGTGGTTGTCAAATTGGTTGTCAAAAAGTAGTTGTCAAAGTGGTTGTTAATTTGGGTTTTGGTTGTCAATTGTGGTTGTCAAAGTGGTAGTCAAATTGGTTGTCAAAAGTGGGTGTCAAATTAGTTGTCAAAAAATGGTTGTCAAAATGGTTGTCAAATTGGTTGTCAAAAAGTGGTTGTCAAATTAATTTTCAAAAGTGGTTGTCAAATTGTTTGTCAAAACTGGTTGTTAAATTGGTTGTCAAAGTGGTTATGAAAAGTGGTTTTCGAATTTGGTTGTTAAAAAGTGGTTGTAAAAAGTGATTGTCAAATTGGTTGTCAAAAGTGGTTGTCAAATTGGTTGTCAAATTGGTTGTCAAAAGTGGTGGTCAAAGTGGTTGTTAAATTGGTTGTCAAAAGTGGTTGTCAAATTAGTTGTCAAAAAATGGTTGTCAAAGTGATTGTCAAAGTGGTTGTCAAAAAGTGGTTGTCTAAAGTGGTTGTCAAAGTGGTTGTCAAAAAGTGGTTGTCAAAAGTAGTTGTCAAAGTGGTTGCCAAAAGTGGTTGTCAAATAGGTTGTCAAAAGTGGTTGTCAAAGTGGTTGTCAATTTGGGTTTTCAAAAGTGGTTTTCAAATAAGTTGTCAAAAAATGGTTGTCAAAGTGATTGTCAAAGTGGTTGTTAAATTGGTTGTTAAATTGTTTGTCAAAAGTGGTTGTCAAATTAAATGTCAAAAAATGGTTGTCAAAGTGATTGTCAAAGTGGTTGTCAAATTGTATGTCAAAAAGTGACTGTCAAAGTGTTTGTCAAAAGTGGTTGCAAAATGGGTTGTCAAAAAGTGGTTGTCTAAAGTGGTTGTCAAAGTGGTTTTCAAAAAGTGGTTGTTAAAAGTAGTTGTCAAAGTGGTTGTAAAATTGGTTGCCAAAAAATGGTTGTCAAAGTGGTTGTCAAATTGGTTGTCAAAAGTGGTTGTGAAAATGGTTGTCAATTTGGGTTTTGGTTGCCAAAAGTGGTTGTCAAAGTGGTTGTCAAATTGGTTGTCAAAAAGTTGTTGTCAAAGTGGTTGTCAATTTGGGTTTTCAAAAGTGGCTGTCAAATTAGTTGTCAAAAAATGGTTGTCAAAGTGATTGTCAAAGTGGTTGTTAAATTGGTTGTTAAATTGGTTGTCAAAAGTGGTTGTCAAATTAAATGTCAAAAAATGGTTGTCAAAGTGGTTGTCAAATTGTATGTCAAAAAGTGGCTGTCAAAGTGTTTGTCAAAAGTGGTTGCAAAATGGGTTGTCAAAAAGTGGTTGTCTAAAGTGGTTGTCAAAGTGGTTGTAAAATTGGTTGCCAAAAAATGGTTGTCAAAGTGGTTGTCAAATTGGTTGTCAAAAGTGGTTGTGAAAATGGTTGTCAATTTGGGTTTTGGTTGCCAAAAGTGGTTGTCAAATTGGTTGTCAAAAGTGGGTGTCAAATTAGTTGTCAAAAAATGGTTGTCAAAATGGTTGTCAAATTGGTTGTCAAAAAGTGGTTGTCAAATTAATTTTCAAAAGTGGTTGTCAAAAGTGGTTGTCAAATTGTTTGTCAAAACTGGTTGTTAAATTGGTTTTCAAAGTGGTTGTGAAAAGTGGTTTTCAAATTTGGTTGTTAAAAAGTGGTTGTAAAAAGTGATTGTCAAATTGGTTGTCAAAAGTGGTTGTCAAATTGGTAGTCAAATTGGTTGTCAAAAGTGGTGGTCAAAGTGGTTGTTAAATTGGTTGTCAAAAGTGGTTGTCAAATTAGTTGTCAAAAAATGGTTGTCAAAGTTATTGTCAAAGTGGTTGTCTAAAGTGGTTGTCAAAGTGGTTGTCAAAAAGTGGTTGTCAAAAGTAGTTGTCAAAGTGGTTGTCAAAAGTGGTTGTGAAAATAGTTGCCAAAAGTGGTTGTCGAATTGGTTGTCAAAAAGTGGTTGTCAAAGTGGTTGTCAATTTGGGTTTTGGTTGCCAAAAGTGGTTGCCAAATTGGTTGTCAAATTGGTTGTCAAAAGTGGTTGTCAAATTAGTTATCAAAAAATGGTTGTCAAATTAATTGTCAAAAGTGGTTGTCAAAAGTGGTTGTCAAATTGGTTGTCAAAAGTGGTTGTTAAGTTGGTTGTCAAAAGTGGTTGTCAAAGTGGTTGTCAAATTGGTTGTGAAAAGTGGTTTTCAAATTTGGTTGTTAAAGTGGTTTTAAAAAGTGATTGTCAAATAGGTTGTCAAAAGTGGTTGTGAAAATGGTTGCCAAAAGTAGTTGTCAAAGTGGTTGTAAAATTGGTTGCCAAAAAATGGTTGTCAAAGTGGTTGTGAAATTGGTTGTCAAAAGTGGTTGTGAAAATGGTTGTCAATTTGGGTTTTGGTTGCCAAACGTGGTTGTCAAAGTGGTTGTCAAATTGGTTGTCAAAAAGTAGTTGTCAAAGTGGTTGTTAATTTGGGTTTTGATTGTCAATTGTGGTTGTCAAAGTGGTAGTCAAATTGTTTGTCAAAAGTGGGTGTCAAATTAGTTGTCAAAAAATGGTTGTCAAAATGGTTGTCAAATTGGTTGTCAAAAAGTGGTTGTCAAATTAATTTTCAAAAGTGGTTGTCAAAAGTGGTTGTCAAATTGTTTGTCAAAACTGGTTGTTAAATTGGTTGTCAAAGTGGTTGTGAAAAGAGGTTTTCAAATTTGGTTGTTAAAAAGTGGTTGTAAAAAGTGATTGTCAAATTGGTTGTCAAAAGTGGTTGTCAAATTGGTTGTCAAATTGGTTGTCAAAAGTGGTGGTCAAAGTGGTTGTTAAATTGGTTGTCAAAAGTGGTTGTCAAATTAGTTGTCAAAAAATGGTTGTCAAAGTGATTGTCAAAGTGGTTGTCAAAAAGTGGTTGTCTAAAGTGGTTGTCAAAGTGGTTGTCAAAAAGTGGTTGTCAAAAGTAGTTGTCAAAGTGGTTGCCAAAAGTGGTTGTCAAATAGGTTGTCAAAAGTGGTTGTCAAAGTGGTTGTCAATTTGGGTTTTCAAAAGTGGTTTTCAAATAAGTTGTCAAAAAATGGTTGTCAAAGTTATTGTCAAAGTGGTTGTTAAATTGGTTGTTAAATTGTTTGTCAAAAGTGGTTGTCAAATTAAATGTCAAAAAATGGTTGTCAAAGTGATTGTCAAAGTGGTTGTCAAATTGTATGTCAAAAAGTGACTGTCAAAGTGTTTGTCAAAAGTGGTTGCAAAATGGGTTGTCAAAAAGTGGTTGTCTAAAGTGGTTGTCAAAGTGGTTTTCAAAAAGTGGTTGTTAAAAGTAGTTGTCAAAGTGGTTGTAAAATTGGTTGCCAAAAAATGGTTGTCAAAGTGGTTGTCAAATTGGTTGTCAAAAGTGGTTGTGAAAATGGTTGTCAATTTGAGTTTTGGTTGCCAAAAGTGGTTGTCAAAGTGGTTGTCAAATTGGTTGTCAAAAAGTTGTTGTCAAAGTGGTTGTCAATTTGGGTTTTCAAAAGTGGCTGTCAAATTAGTTGTCAAAAAATGGTTGTCAAAGTGATTGTCAAAGTGGTTGTTAAATTGGTTGTTAAATTGGTTGTCAAAAGTGGTTGTCAAATTAAATGTCAAAAAATGGTTGTCAAAGTGATTGTCAAAGTGGTTGTCAAATTGTATGTCAAAAAGTGGCTGTCAAAGTGTTTGTCAAAAGTGGTTGCAAAATGGGTTGTCAAAAAGTGGTTGTCTAAAGTGGTTGTCAAAGTGGTTGTAAAATTGGTTGCCAAAAAATGGTTGTCAAAGTGGTTGTCAAATTGGTTGTCAAAAGTGGTTGTGAAAATGGTTGTCAATTTGGGTTTTGGTTGCCAAAAGTGGTTGTCAAATTGGTTGTCAAAAGTGGTTGTGAAAATGGTTGTCAATTTGGGTTTTGGTTGCCAAAAGTGGTTGTCAAATTGGTTGTCAAAAGTGGGTGTCAAATTAGTTGTCAAAAAATGGTTGTCAAAATGGTTGTCAAATTGGTTGTCAAAAAGTGGTTGTCAAATTAATTTTTAAAAGTGGTTGTCAAAAGTGGTTGTCAAATTGTTTGTCAAAACTGGTTGTTAAATTGGTTGTCAAAGTGGTTGTGAAAAGTGGTTTTCAAATTTGGTTGTTAAAAAGTGGTTGTAAAAAGTGATTGTCAAATTGGTTGTCAAAAGTGGTTGTCAAATTGGTTGTCAAATTGGTTGTCAAAAGTGGTGGTCAAAGTGGTTGTTAAATTGGTTGTCAAAAGTGGTTGTCAAATTAGTTGTCAAAAAATGGTTGTCAAAGTGATTGTCAAAGTGGTTGTCAAAAAGTGGTTGTCTAAAGTGGTTGTCAAAGTGGTTGTCAAAAAGTGGTTGTCAAAAGTAGTTGTCAAAGTGGTTGCCAAAAGTGGTTGTCAAATAGGTTTTCAAAAGTGGTTGTCAAAGTGGTTGTCAATTTGGGTTTTCAAAAGTGTTTTTCAAATAAGTTGTCAAAAAATGGTTGTCAAAGTGATTGTCAAAGTGGTTGTTAAATTGGTTGTTAAATTGTTTGTCAAAAGTGGTTGTCAAATTAAATGTCAAAAAATGGTTGTCAAAGTGATTGTCAAAGTGGTTGTCAAATTGTATGTCAAAAAGTGACTGTCAAAGTGTTTGTCAAAAGTGGTTGCAAAATGGGTTGTCAAAAAGTGGTTGTCTAAAGTGGTTGTCAAAGTGGTTTTCAAAAAGTGGTTGTTAAAAGTAGTTGTCAAAGTGGTTGTAAAATTGGTTGCCAAAAAATGGTTGTCAAAGTGGTTGTCAAATTGGTTGTCAAAAGTGGTTGTGAAAATGGTTGTCAATTTGGGTTTTGGTTGCCAAAAGTGGTTGTCAAAGTGGTTGTCAAATTGGTTGTCAAAAAGTTGTTGTCAAAGTGGTTGTCAATTTGGGTTTTCAAAAGTGGCTGTCAAATTAGTTGTCAAAAAATGGTTGTCAAAGTGATTGTCAAAGTGGTTGTTAAATTGGTTGTTAAATTGGTTGTCAAAAGTGGTTGTCAAATTAAATGTCAAAAAATGGTTGTCAAAGTGATTGTCAAAGTGGTTGTCAAATTGTATGTCAAAAAGTGGCTGTCAAAGTGTTTGTCAAAAGTGGTTGCAAAATGGGTTGTCAAAAAGTGGTTGTCTAAAGTGGTTGTCAAAGTGGTTGTAAAATTGGTTGCCAAAAAATGGTTGTCAAAGTGGTTGTCAAATTGGTTGTCAAAAGTGGTTGTGAAAATGGTTGTCAATTTGGGTTTTGGTTGCCAAAAGTGGTTGTCAAAAGTGGTTGTGAAAATGGTTGTCAATTTGGGTTTTGGTTGCCAAAAGTGGTTGTCAAATTGGTTGTCAAAAGTGGGTGTCAAATTAGTTGTCAAAAAATGGTTGTCAAAATGGTTGTCAAATTGGTTGTCAAAAAGTGGTTGTCAAATTAATTTTCAAAAGTGGTTGTCAAAAGTGGTTGTCAAATTGTTTGTCAAAACTGGTTGTTAAATTGGTTGTCAAAGTGGTTGTGAAAAGTGGTTTTCAAATTTGGTTGTTAAAAAGTGGTTGTAAAAAGTGATTGTCAAATTGGTTGTCAAAAGTGGTTGTCAAATTGGTTGTCAAATTGGTTGTCAAAAGTGGTGGTCAAAGTGGTTGTTAAATTGGTTGTCAAAAGTGGTTGTCAAATTAGTTGTCAAAAAATGGTTGTCAAAGTGATTGTCAAAGTGGTTGTCAAAAAGTGGTTGTCTAAAGTGGTTGTCAAAGTGGTTTTCAAAAAGTGGTTGTTAAAAGTAGTTGTCAAAGTGGTTGTAAAATTGGTTGCCAAAAATGGTTGTCAAAGTGGTTGTCAAATTGGTTGTCAAAAGTGGTTGTGAAAATGGTTGTCAATTTGGGTTTTGGTTGCCAAAAGTGGTTGTCAAAGTGGTTGTCAAATTGGTTGTCAAAAAGTTGTTGTCAAAGTGGTTGTCAATTTGGGTTTTCAAAAGTGGCTGTCAAATTAGTTGTCAAAAAATGGTTGTCAAAGTGATTGTCAAAGTGGTTGTTAAATTGGTTGTTAAATTGGTTGTCAAAAGTGGTTGTCAAATTAAATGTCAAAAAATGGTTGTCAAAGTGATTGTCAAAGTGGTTGTCAAATTGTATGTCAAAAAGTGGCTGTCAAAGTGTTTGTCAAAAGTGGTTGCAAAATGGGTTGTCAAAAAGTGGTTGTCTAAAGTGGTTGTCAAAGTGGTTGTAAAATTGGTTGCCAAAAAATGGTTGTCAAAGTGGTTGTCAAATTGGTTGTCAAAAGTGGTTCTGAAAATGGTTGTCAATTTGGGTTTTGGTTGCCAAAAGTGGTTGTCAAAGTGGTTGTCAAATTGGTTGTCAAAAGTGGTTGTGAAAATGGTTGTCAATTTGGGTTTTGGTTGCCAAAAGTGGTTGTCAAATTGGTTGTCAAAAGTGGGTGTCAAATTAGTTGTCAAAAAATGGTTGTCAAAATGGTTGTCAAATTGGTTGTCAAAAAGTGGTTGTCAAATTAATTTTCAAAAGTGGTTGTCAAAAGTGGTTGTCAAAGTGGTTGTCAAATTGGTTGTCAAAAGTGGTTGTGAAAATGGTTGTCAATTTGGGTTTTGGTTGCCAAAAGTGGTTGTCAAATTGGTTGTCAAAAGTGGGTGTCAAATTAGTTGTCAAAAAATGGTTGTCAAAATGGTTGTCAAATTGGTTGTCAAAAAGTGGTTGTCAAATAATTTTCAAAAGTGGTTGTCAAAAGTGGTTGTCAAATTGTTTGTCAAAACTGGTTGTTAAATTGGTTGTCAAAGTGGTTGTGAAAAGTGGTTTTCAAATTTGGTTGTTAAAAAGTGGTTGTAAAAAGTGATTGTCAAATTGGTTGTCAAAAGTGGTTGTCAAATTGGTTGTCAAATTGGTTGTCAAATTGGTTGTCAAAAGTGGTGGTCAAAGTGGTTGTTAAATTGGTTGTCAAAAGTGGTTGTCAAATTAGTTGTCAAAAAATGGTTGTCAAAGTTATTGTCAAAGTGGTTGTCAAAAAGTGGTTGTCTAAAGTGGTTGTCAAAGTGGTTGTCAAAAAGTGGTTGTCAAATTAATTTTCAAAAGTGGTTGTCAAAAGTGGTTGTCAAATTGTTTGTCAAAACTGGTTGTTAAATTGGTTTTCAAAGTGGTTGTGAAAAGTGGTTTTCAAATTTGGTTGTTAAAAAGTGGTTGTAAAAAGTGATTGTCAAATTGGTTGTCAAAAGTGGTTGTCAAATTGGTAGTCAAATTGGTTGTCAAAAGTGGTGGTCAAAGTGGTTGTTAAATTGGTTGTCAAAAGTGGTTGTCAAATTAGTTGTCAAAAAATGGTTGTCAAAGTTATTGTCAAAGTGGTTGTCAAAAAGTGGTTGTCTAAAGTGGTTGTCAAAGTGGTTGTCAAAAAGTGGTTGTCAAAAGTAGTTGTCAAAGTGGTTGTCAAAAGTGGTTGTGAAAATAGTTGCCAAAAGTGGTTGTCGAATTGGTTGTCAAAAAGTGGTTGTCAAAGTGGTTGTCAATTTGGGTTTTGGTTGCCAAAAGTGGTTGCCAAATTGGTTGTCAAATTGGTTGTCAAAAGTGGTTGTCAAATTAGTTATCAAAAAATGGTTGTCAAATTAATTGTCAAAAGTGGTTGTCAAAAGTGGTTGTCAAATTGGTTGTCAAAAGTGGTTGTTAAGTTGGTTGTCAAAAGTGGTTGTCAAAGTGGTTGTCAAATTGGTTGTGAAAAGTGGTTTTCAAATTTGGTTGTTAAAGTGGTTTTAAAAAGTGATTGTCAAATAGGTTGTCAAAAGTGGTTGTGAAAATGGTTGCCAAAAGTAGTTGTCAAAGTGGTTGTAAAATTGGTTGCCAAAAAATGGTTGTCAAAGTGGTTGTGAAATTGGTTGTCAAAAGTGGTTGTGAAAATGGTTGTCAATTTGGGTTTTGGTTGCCAAACGTGGTTGTCAAAGTGGTTGTCAAATTGGTTGTCAAAAAGTAGTTGTCAAAGTGGTTGTTAATTTGGGTTTTGATTGTCAATTGTGGTTGTCAAAGTGGTAGTCAAATTGTTTGTCAAAAGTGGGTGTCAAATTAGTTGTCAAAAAATGGTTGTCAAAATGGTTGTCAAATTGGTTGTCAAAAAGTGGTTGTCAAATTAATTTTCAAAAGTGGTTGTCAAAAGTGGTTGTCAAATTGTTTGTCAAAACTGGTTGTTAAATTGGTTGTCAAAGTGGTTGTGAAAAGAGGTTTTCAAATTTGGTTGTTAAAAAGTGGTTGTAAAAAGTGATTGTCAAATTGGTTGTCAAAAGTGGTTGTCAAATTGGTTGTCAAATTGGTTGTCAAAAGTGGTGGTCAAAGTGGTTGTTAAATTGGTTGTCAAAAGTGGTTGTCAAATTAGTTGTCAAAAAATGGTTGTCAAAGTGATTGTCAAAGTGGTTGTCAAAAAGTGGTTGTCTAAAGTGGTTGTCAAAGTGGTTGTCAAAAAGTGGTTGTCAAAAGTAGTTGTCAAAGTGGTTGCCAAAAGTGGTTGTCAAATAGGTTGTCAAAAGTGGTTGTCAAAGTGGTTGTCAATTTGGGTTTTCAAAAGTGGTTTTCAAATAAGTTGTCAAAAAATGGTTGTCAAAGTTATTGTCAAAGTGGTTGTTAAATTGGTTGTTAAATTGTTTGTCAAAAGTGGTTGTCAAATTAAATGTCAAAAAATGGTTGTCAAAGTGATTGTCAAAGTGGTTGTCAAATTGTATGTCAAAAAGTGACTGTCAAAGTGTTTGTCAAAAGTGGTTGCAAAATGGGTTGTCAAAAAGTGGTTGTCTAAAGTGGTTGTCAAAGTGGTTTTCAAAAAGTGGTTGTTAAAAGTAGTTGTCAAAGTGGTTGTAAAATTGGTTGCCAAAAAATGGTTGTCAAAGTGGTTGTCAAATTGGTTGTCAAAAGTGGTTGTGAAAATGGTTGTCAATTTGAGTTTTGGTTGCCAAAAGTGGTTGTCAAAGTGGTTGTCAAATTGGTTGTCAAAAAGTTGTTGTCAAAGTGGTTGTCAATTTGGGTTTTCAAAAGTGGCTGTCAAATTAGTTGTCAAAAAATGGTTGTCAAAGTGATTGTCAAAGTGGTTGTTAAATTGGTTGTTAAATTGGTTGTCAAAAGTGGTTGTCAAATTAAATGTCAAAAAATGGTTGTCAAAGTGATTGTCAAAGTGGTTGTCAAATTGTATGTCAAAAAGTGGCTGTCAAAGTGTTTGTCAAAAGTGGTTGCAAAATGGGTTGTCAAAAAGTGGTTGTCTAAAGTGGTTGTCAAAGTGGTTGTAAAATTGGTTGCCAAAAAATGGTTGTCAAAGTGGTTGTCAAATTGGTTGTCAAAAGTGGTTGTGAAAATGGTTGTCAATTTGGGTTTTGGTTGCCAAAAGTGGTTGTCAAATTGGTTGTCAAAAGTGGTTGTGAAAATGGTTGTCAATTTGGGTTTTGGTTGCCAAAAGTGGTTGTCAAATTGGTTGTCAAAAGTGGGTGTCAAATTAGTTGTCAAAAAATGGTTGTCAAAATGGTTGTCAAATTGGTTGTCAAAAAGTGGTTGTCAAATTAATTTTTAAAAGTGGTTGTCAAAAGTGGTTGTCAAATTGTTTGTCAAAACTGGTTGTTAAATTGGTTGTCAAAGTGGTTGTGAAAAGTGGTTTTCAAATTTGGTTGTTAAAAAGTGGTTGTAAAAAGTGATTGTCAAATTGGTTGTCAAAAGTGGTTGTCAAATTGGTTGTCAAATTGGTTGTCAAAAGTGGTGGTCAAAGTGGTTGTTAAATTGGTTGTCAAAAGTGGTTGTCAAATTAGTTGTCAAAAAATGGTTGTCAAAGTGATTGTCAAAGTGGTTGTCAAAAAGTGGTTGTCTAAAGTGGTTGTCAAAGTGGTTGTCAAAAAGTGGTTGTCAAAAGTAGTTGTCAAAGTGGTTGCCAAAAGTGGTTGTCAAATAGGTTTTCAAAAGTGGTTGTCAAAGTGGTTGTCAATTTGGGTTTTCAAAAGTGTTTTTCAAATAAGTTGTCAAAAAATGGTTGTCAAAGTGATTGTCAAAGTGGTTGTTAAATTGGTTGTTAAATTGTTTGTCAAAAGTGGTTGTCAAATTAAATGTCAAAAAATGGTTGTCAAAGTGATTGTCAAAGTGGTTGTCAAATTGTATGTCAAAAAGTGACTGTCAAAGTGTTTGTCAAAAGTGGTTGCAAAATGGGTTGTCAAAAAGTGGTTGTCTAAAGTGGTTGTCAAAGTGGTTTTCAAAAAGTGGTTGTTAAAAGTAGTTGTCAAAGTGGTTGTAAAATTGGTTGCCAAAAAATGGTTGTCAAAGTGGTTGTCAAATTGGTTGTCAAAAGTGGTTGTGAAAATGGTTGTCAATTTGGGTTTTGGTTGCCAAAAGTGGTTGTCAAAGTGGTTGTCAAATTGGTTGTCAAAAAGTTGTTGTCAAAGTGGTTGTCAATTTGGGTTTTCAAAAGTGGCTGTCAAATTAGTTGTCAAAAAATGGTTGTCAAAGTGATTGTCAAAGTGGTTGTTAAATTGGTTGTTAAATTGGTTGTCAAAAGTGGTTGTCAAATTAAATGTCAAAAAATGGTTGTCAAAGTGATTGTCAAAGTGGTTGTCAAATTGTATGTCAAAAAGTGGCTGTCAAAGTGTTTGTCAAAAGTGGTTGCAAAATGGGTTGTCAAAAAGTGGTTGTCTAAAGTGGTTGTCAAAGTGGTTGTAAAATTGGTTGCCAAAAAATGGTTGTCAAAGTGGTTGTCAAATTGGTTGTCAAAAGTGGTTGTGAAAATGGTTGTCAATTTGGGTTTTGGTTGCCAAAAGTGGTTGTCAAAAGTGGTTGTGAAAATGGTTGTCAATTTGGGTTTTGGTTGCCAAAAGTGGTTGTCAAATTGGTTGTCAAAAGTGGGTGTCAAATTAGTTGTCAAAAAATGGTTGTCAAAATGGTTGTCAAATTGGTTGTCAAAAAGTGGTTGTCAAATTAATTTTCAAAAGTGGTTGTCAAAAGTGGTTGTCAAATTGTTTGTCAAAACTGGTTGTTAAATTGGTTGTCAAAGTGGTTGTGAAAAGTGGTTTTCAAATTTGGTTGTTAAAAAGTGGTTGTAAAAAGTGATTGTCAAATTGGTTGTCAAAAGTGGTTGTCAAATTGGTTGTCAAATTGGTTGTCAAAAGTGGTGGTCAAAGTGGTTGTTAAATTGGTTGTCAAAAGTGGTTGTCAAATTAGTTGTCAAAAAATGGTTGTCAAAGTGATTGTCAAAGTGGTTGTCAAAAAGTGGTTGTCTAAAGTGGTTGTCAAAGTGGTTTTCAAAAAGTGGTTGTTAAAAGTAGTTGTCAAAGTGGTTGTAAAATTGGTTGCCAAAAATGGTTGTCAAAGTGGTTGTCAAATTGGTTGTCAAAAGTGGTTGTGAAAATGGTTGTCAATTTGGGTTTTGGTTGCCAAAAGTGGTTGTCAAAGTGGTTGTCAAATTGGTTGTCAAAAAGTTGTTGTCAAAGTGGTTGTCAATTTGGGTTTTCAAAAGTGGCTGTCAAATTAGTTGTCAAAAAATGGTTGTCAAAGTGATTGTCAAAGTGGTTGTTAAATTGGTTGTTAAATTGGTTGTCAAAAGTGGTTGTCAAATTAAATGTCAAAAAATGGTTGTCAAAGTGATTGTCAAAGTGGTTGTCAAATTGTATGTCAAAAAGTGGCTGTCAAAGTGTTTGTCAAAAGTGGTTGCAAAATGGGTTGTCAAAAAGTGGTTGTCTAAAGTGGTTGTCAAAGTGGTTGTAAAATTGGTTGCCAAAAAATGGTTGTCAAAGTGGTTGTCAAATTGGTTGTCAAAAGTGGTTCTGAAAATGGTTGTCAATTTGGGTTTTGGTTGCCAAAAGTGGTTGTCAAAGTGGTTGTCAAATTGGTTGTCAAAAGTGGTTGTGAAAATGGTTGTCAATTTGGGTTTTGGTTGCCAAAAGTGGTTGTCAAATTGGTTGTCAAAAGTGGGTGTCAAATTAGTTGTCAAAAAATGGTTGTCAAAATGGTTGTCAAATTGGTTGTCAAAAAGTGGTTGTCAAATTAATTTTCAAAAGTGGTTGTCAAAAGTGGTTGTCAAAGTGGTTGTCAAATTGGTTGTCAAAAGTGGTTGTGAAAATGGTTGTCAATTTGGGTTTTGGTTGCCAAAAGTGGTTGTCAAATTGGTTGTCAAAAGTGGGTGTCAAATTAGTTGTCAAAAAATGGTTGTCAAAATGGTTGTCAAATTGGTTGTCAAAAAGTGGTTGTCAAATAATTTTCAAAAGTGGTTGTCAAAAGTGGTTGTCAAATTGTTTGTCAAAACTGGTTGTTAAATTGGTTGTCAAAGTGGTTGTGAAAAGTGGTTTTCAAATTTGGTTGTTAAAAAGTGGTTGTAAAAAGTGATTGTCAAATTGGTTGTCAAAAGTGGTTGTCAAATTGGTTGTCAAATTGGTTGTCAAATTGGTTGTCAAAAGTGGTGGTCAAAGTGGTTGTTAAATTGGTTGTCAAAAGTGGTTGTCAAATTAGTTGTCAAAAAATGGTTGTCAAAGTTATTGTCAAAGTGGTTGTCAAAAAGTGGTTGTCTAAAGTGGTTGTCAAAGTGGTTGTCAAAAAGTGGTTGTCAAAAGTAGTTGTCAAAGTGGTTGTCAAAAGTGGTTGTGAAAATAGTTGCCAAAAGTGGTTGTCGAATTGGTTGTCAAAAAGTGGTTGTCAAAGTGGTTGTCAATTTGGGTTTTGGTTGCCAAAAGTGGTTGCCAAATTGGTTGTCAAATTGGTTGTCAAAAGTGGTTGTCAAATTAGTTATCAAAAAATGGTTGTCAAATTAATTGTCAAAAGTGGTTGTCAAATTGGTTGTCAAAAGTGGTTGTTAAGTTGGTTGTCAAAAGTGGTTGTCAAAGTGGTTGTCAAATTGGTTGTGAAAAGTGGTTTTCAAATTTGGTTGTTAAAGTGGTTTTAAAAAGTGATTGTCAAATAGGTTGTCAAAAGTGGTTGTGAAAATGGTTGCCAAAAGTGGTTGTCAAATTGGTTGTCAAAAAGTAGTTGTCAAAGTGGTTGTTAATTTGGGTTTTGGTTGTCAATTGTGGTTGTCAAAGTGGTAGTCAAATTGGTTGTCAAAAGTGGTTGTCCAATTGGTTGTCAAAAGTGGTTGTCAAAAAAGGTTGTCAAAAGTGGTTGTCAAATTGGTTGAAAAAAGTGTTTGTCAAAGTGGTTGTCAAATTGGTTGTCAAAAGTGGTTGTCAAATTGGTTGTCAAAAGTGGTTGTTAAAAAGTGGTTGTCAAAAAGTGTTGTATGTATAATTTGTATATATTAATTTTGTATTCTAGAATATTTATTTATTATTAGCTTGAAAACTATTTTCGTTAACAAACTTTTTTAAAATGTGTACACTTTTCACATTGTAAGTGGTTGAATTTATTTGCGTGGTTTTTAAAATGATGAAAAATGTCCACTCTATCACTATATATTAATTTGTTTTAAATTGAAAAGTTAAAGTAAATGTTTCAGTGATCCCTTTTAAACCATCTTTCATTTAGTTTGTATACCGCTTTCTTCCATCCTTAAACCTCTTTTTCCCAAGCCATCTACTCTCTTTCCAGATGCGCACTTTCTAATTCTCGATTGGATTTCCAAAAGGCAATTCAGTCATTTAATTCTTGCTGACATCGCTGTTTCATTCTAGTTAAGTCATAACAATCCCGTCCTATCGTGCCATTTTCACCCATTCCCATGACTTTATTTTCCTCATCTCCCACGCTTTTAATTCCCTTTTGGCACACTACCAGAAACTTCATGTATGTGCTCTCGCCTTGACAAATCCTTACCAATTGTAAAATTCCCTATGTTGTAACTGAGGTTCTCCCTATTGGGGAAATCTCTCTCTCTTCTGGCTTTGACTCTCCAACTGCAATGACGCACTCCACGGGCTCTCTTATGACCTAATAAAGAATATGAAACGCAGCTTTGGCCCCTTCTGTTTATTTAAAACCTAATATATATATATATATATATATATATATATATATATATATATATATATATATATATATATATATATATATATATATATATATATATATATATATATATATTTCATGGGGCAGTTAACAGGTTCTATAAATCTCCAATAATCCTTAAATAAATACAATTTATGAGAATATTTAGCTATTGTATGTCCTGTCTTAATTATGTTCAGCCCAGACAGTACAAAATTACTTGCTGAAAATAATAAGGAATTATTATTTTACAAATGTTAAAATATTAGTCTATTGTACTCATTGTTGATAGACTTTATTAATCTATGCTTCAAATATGCATTGAACAAATGTACTTACCGTAATATTTCAATAAATATAATATTCCAAAGCAGAATTTTCCAGATATAGTAGGCAACCATAAAAGAAGTGAGTGATAACAATAGGTAACTATTTAACAAAGTAACGCCATTTGTTAGTAACTTCTTCTATGAAAAAAACTTTGGTAACATAGTGGACATAAAAAAACACAAATCTGGATGACAAAACATACGAATCTTTAGAAAGATAAGTTACTTAATAAATTTAGTCATTTAAAGTGTAACAGAGAGCCAATAACATAATCTTTCATTAAATGTATTGTTAAAAAAAAAAATTCTCATACCCTTATAACTGTTTGTTTTTTGAATATTCGTAGAGGGACAAGTAAATGTGAGCAAATAATAAACTTTATGCACATATGTTTGTTGTTTTAATGATTTTGTATTTAAAACTAATGAAATAATATAAGAATATGTTCTTTTTCACAAGATAAATGGAAATGTTATAATGACAAAAGAAAAAAAACTGCATGCCATTGAATTCAAAGGACAACATTTGTAAAAAATTTGAGAATGACTCGAATACGTTTTTCAAATCGATCCGGTTACGGTTATCATTGGAAGAAACTTGAGTGATATAACGCCAGGGGAAATCTTGGCATATGGTGATAAATGAAATACCATCGTGTAGCGAAAGGCGAACGGCGTGGAACAGGTTGGTCATTAATTCACTGTGCCTCTGACCTTTGTATCTCTTGAGTGGAGGAATACTCTTACCGGTTCAACCGAAGTGTATGTATTTATGTGATATTACTTCACAATATTGGTCATCAGTGTAAAGTAGTTCTTTTTAGAATTTTACATCCCATTGTAGTTTTCGCATCCTAATTCAATAGTTTTTCCAAATATGTTTGCCGAAAATAGATAGTAAACATATTAGCGATTGCTCACTTAATCGAAATTGAATGAAATAGTTTTACAACATTAGGCCGGCATGAATATCGTCTAACGCAACAATTTACAGTTTGTTCAGCCAGTCAGGTGGTGGGGGCTAAATTTATCACTATATACTACAAAGGTATGCAAAGGATGCGTAAAAAAGGATCTGGGCAGAGTTTTGTCGATGCCAAGAAGGGATCTTGGCAACTGGAGAGAAAGTAGAATTCTGTGCCAAAATCTGGCTTCTGCCACCATCAATCGGTCGCGCAAAAAGAAGCTCAATTCGTCTATTCTCTCACCTTCTTGATTTGCTTTTTGCCTGTTTTTTCCTTCTATCTCTTTGTGGTTTTGAACTGTTTTTTGGCCCTTTCACAGCAGCTGCTACATGTCGCTAGCATTCCTCTCTCTTAGTTTGTTGCTTGGTGATAAAACAAGACTAGCAGTCTATTGCTCGTATTTGGTGGAATATATCATTACTCCTTCTTTTTTGGATAATTATTAGTGGGCATTTATTTCTCATTCGATTTGTTTCTGAAAAGGTATGTAAAACACGGCTTCTTAAATTGTTACTCTTTTTGTCCTGTACTTCAACTTCAGATGATAGTAATGAATATAGAGAAATACCACATAAAACAATAACATACACTTTATTTCCTTCTAGGGAAAATCGAATGTATCAATTTAAAATTTAATCTTCAGTACTTTGGAATAATTTTTTTACAAAGTTTCATTTGTAATAAATTAGGGACAAAAATTAAATATAAAAATATTTATGTATTATATGATTACTAAAACACAAATAAAAAGCCAATACCCTCATGAAGTGCAAAAATTTGCCAGTGAAATACCTTTTAGCCTTTGCTTTCCGTATATATATATATATATATATATATATATATATATATATATATATATATATATATATATATATATATATATATATATATATATATATATATATATATATATATATATATATATATATATATATATATATATATATATATATATATATATATATATATATATATATATATATATATGAAATATAAAGGAAATATTAAAAATTAAAAAAAAAAACATGAAAATATGGAATTTTATAAGGATTATGATTTCAGAGAGGTATAAATAATATGTCTACTAAAAAAGAGGAAAAATTTGAAAATAATATAAACAATATATTTATTAAAATAAATTAATTAAAGTAAAAGGAATAAAATATCAATGCGACCTGTTAAAGGTTAAAATAAAACATTAAATCTCATCATTAAAAATTTCATACGGCTTAGTAAAAACTACCTGTTAGAGCAAAAACTAAAAGAAGTTGACTTCTCATTAGAAGGGCACAAATACAATTAAAATGTGATACATTATAAAATGATACGTAAAAAATATATGTATTATGTAAAAATTATTGTAAACTATATGTGAAAAATAATTGGTATATACATTATAAAATAAAAGAGAGGAATAAAAAAAATCGAAAAAAAAATATAAAAGTATGAAAATTTAAAAGGATTATGATTTCAAAGAGGTATAAATTATATGTCTGATATGTGTACCAAAAAAGGAATTTGAAAATAATATAAACAATATATTTATTAAAATTAATTAATTAAAGTAAAAGGAATAAAATATCAATGCGACCTGAAAAGGTTAAAATAAAAAATTAAATCTCATCATTAAAAATTTCATAAGGCTTAGTAAAAACTACCTGTTAGGGCAAAAACTAAAAGAAGTTGATTTCTCATTTGAAGGGCACAAATACAATTAAAATTTGGTACATTATAAAATTATACGTAAAAAATATATGTATTATGTAAAAATTATTGTAAAGTATATGTAAAAAATAATTGGTATATACATTATAAAATAAAAGAAAGGAATAGTAAAAATAGAAGAAAAAAACCGTAAAAGGATTATGATTTCAAAGAGGTATAAATGATATGTCTGATATGTCACCAAAAAAAGAAGAAAAATTGGAAAATATTACAAACAATATATTTATTAAAATTAATTAATTAAAGTAAAAGGAATAAAATATCAATGCGTCCTGAAAAAGGTTAAAATAAACCATTTAATCTCATCATTAAATATTCCATAAAGCTTAGTAAAAACTACCTGTTGGGGGCAAAACCTAAAAGAAGTTGACCTTCTCATTAGAAGGCCACAAATACAATTAAAATTAAGTATAAAATTCAAATTTTCACTCGATGAGAGACGTGTAAAAGTAAGTGATATTTTCAGCAGTACAATTTTTCATTTGGACAAATATTTAAGAATTAGCACAAATTCATTGAATATTCAATATCTTTATCAAAGTGATTTTTTTTTATATTCAGAGATTTACTTGTTTCAACGAGAAAACAAACGGAAAAGCTAACATTCGGAGATGTATATGAAAACAGGAAATATATTACTTATAATAATTTTCGATTTCGTAAGTAAACTTCTTGAAAAATATATTGTCTAGAAAGGTATGTACACGTTTATACCTAAGTTTATATTAGAATGAATTGGACACGAACTTTAAAAGGAACAACTTAAGGAACAAGAGTTTTATATGAATAGGCATATAGTTTAAGACATTTTGTAATTCTTTATTTAATGATGTATCTTTTGAAAGACAGCTCGAAATTGCAGGCAGAAACACTTTTGAGTCAGTCATTTTACCTCTTTTGGATAAAGTGCATTTTGGCTGTAATTTACTGTGGAAACTTACTAAATAATTATATGACAGGTATATTTCTATGCGAATGGAGTATTAATAGTACAACGAAATCAAAATTTAGGAAAAAAAGGTTTAATAAAAGGAGTAAATACCGAGTTTTTAATACCCTGAAATAAAAAAAATCTACACAAAATTAAAATAGGAGGCTATTCTTCTGTAACTATAGTATTCTTGGGAATCCTTTTTAACAAATGGGAATTTGGACGTAGTAAAAGAAAGTTGTGCGATATTTTAAAACAGACTATTTTTTTTGAGTATTTATGCTGGGTTGTTACTTTTATTCAGAATTTGAGGCAGTTTATTTTCAAAAAAAGTTTAGATTTATTTTTGATAGAAATTTACATTTTAATGTTATGTATTCCAAAGGCCAAAAATACAAACTATTAATTAGGTGCATAAATTGCTGGTCAATGAGATTGCAAAGATGTAGCCAAAATGATACATTTGGAAAGAGTCAAATAAAAATTGCCATACTGGAGAATCGGAAAATTTTGATTGTTTTAGAAGTTAAATCTTTGAAGTTCGCGATCAAATTTCTAATTTTGCCATTTTTAAAAACTTCTGTTTTCTGTTTTTTTTTTTGCCTTTTTCAAATAGATTGCATATCTTTCAATCCATACGGCTTAAGAACATTTCAATACCAATATTGATTAAGAAGTTTCATTAAAAATTTAACTTGAAGTTAATGCTCTAAAACTACAATTTAATAAAACGCTTCTTTATGTTCATATGTTTTTTTAATAATCGAAAAATTAAAATCGTAGTATTTACTTATTGTTTAATTTAATAATTTTTTCTTGATTATATAAAAACATCATAGTTCTACGCAATTATTTATTCCTATAAAAACCTTTTATAATACATGTTGTCCTCTAATAATGATGACCACAGTAATTAATATTTCATTAATTAAAGTAAACATTGAAAACTAAAATATAATTAGAATCATATCCCGATTAAATAGCGACAACCGTGTTAAGAAAATAGGATAGATAGAGGCCGCGCTGTACCGCAAGGTTCTGTTCGTGAATATTTCTGGACAAAGTTCCAAGGGGGGGAGAGTGTAAATGGCCAACCTGGTTAACGCGGTATACTTTCCTTTAAACAATGGTAAGTCAAAATACAAATACAACGTTAAAAATACGCAATAAAAATACGTAAGATCTAGACATGTTTCGGGAGATACATCTCCCTTCATCATCAGACATAAAAAGTCTGTGTTTACAATGAAATGAAACTAAACTCAGAATTGAAAGTATTGCTAAATAATAAAAAACTCTCTCAATCGGTTAGAGTTAACTATTGTGTGTCAACAAGCGGGAAATACCGGAACCGCAAATATTTCATTGACAATCGAATCAATATTGCTACATATATGAAACGCCTCCAAGAAGTCAAGTTCGACTGGAGATTTGGGTTTGCAAATTAAATGTGGGTTAAAAAAAATTAAATATATAATTATGTTCCAAAGAGTACTTGACAATGGAAGACTTATTTATTTCATGTTTGACAGTATGTGCTTGGTGCTCCTTAATGCGAAACCTTAGTGCTCTCTTTGTTTGACATGCCACATTGACATGAGATACTATATATGCCCCAGTTATTAAAGTCGTCAATAGGGTCTTTAAGTTGTGTGAAGGTGATCTTATTGATAGGTGAAAATATGGAACGTATGTCGAATTTACTGAAAATTTGAGGAATTTTATGGCTGATCGGAGGATAATATGGTAAAACAACCAAAGCATTAGAGCGCTCAGATAGATTATAAATTTTAAGTGGATTTTTAAGCTTGTGTAGAGCTTTGTCAAAGACGTTGGTTGAAAAACCTCAATCTACGGCGACAGCTTTCAAATAATCAAGTACAGCCTGGAGTGAATCTGGGATAGAACAGATGTTTAGAGCACGGTTAACAAAAGTGTAAACAGCAGCCATTTTTTGTTGTATGGGGTAACAAGAATCAAAATGAGGGGGCAAAGTAACAGCAAAGGGTTTTCTGTATACGGTGGTGGACAAATAGTCATCTTTACGGGTAATTAAAACATCAAGAAGAGATAGTATTGTTGGATTAGGATTCGGCAGTGAATTGTATATTAGGATCTACGGAATTTAATAAAGGGAGAATCCTGTCTCAAGTTCTCCATTGGAGTTGTTTAATAGGGCGAAATTGTCGTCAACGTAGCGGATTCCGTGCAACTGTGTACCAGAACCGAAAGGAAAGACCTATTTATGCCAAAAAAAATATTTTTGAGCAAGAATATGTTTAATTGGTTAAAATCTTATGAGACCTCCATACATTGTGAGAGATAATCTATAAATTATTGTATTTTTATCTGCGTATTAACAACCAAATAATATAGATATATTTTTATTCTTTTTTTTAAGTTCTAGTTTATTAAAAATAAAGATATTTAAAATTTTAATTTGTAAAAAGAAAACTTTTTATGACATTTTTAAGCAGAAACTCTAAATTGGTATATGCGATCAACCCTGGGAGGAGAGGAAGTGTATATATTTTCTGTCATTTGTCATTATTTTAATTATCCCCTTGCGAAAAACGGGTGCTTTTGCTAGTTATTATATAAAACTTGATTTTTCAAAATCAAGTTTGATCTTATTGTGCTAACCTAAATAAAACTCGTTGGGCGTGGGGGCTCATTTACAGTTGACGTTTCAATTTTATATATACTTATTGTCACAATGCCTTAATTCTTTTATTTTGAACACTTTTTAATGATACATGGTTTACCTGTCTCTAACTAGGCAAGAAGGTTCGAGTAACTATTATTTGACGGAACGCTCTCAGGGGCGCAAATGTGAAAAGGGGAAAATTTAAATTATTTGAGTTGGAAACTTGAAGTCTACAGTTGACCTTTTTCGATATTTATATTAAAAAAAAATGTAAATTAATTTTAGTAAATTAATGTTCTTGATATTTGCAGTATTAAACTATTTCAATCTGTAAAGTAATTTAGCTTGAGTATAGCATGGACTTCATTTTTGCTTAAAAAATACTCTCTTGAACCAATAATTTCTACCAAAATTTAGGATTTCACATCTTAGTAAAACCATTATAATTTTTCAGTTGACAATATAATATCAAAAAAAGAACCCAATTTTTCAAATAATCCACAAAAATAAATGGATTTGTCAATTTAAAGCGCCAAATAATTTTCGCTTGTGTCACAAAAATTCCTCTGCACACTTCTCTACATATATTTAACTTGACGTTTCATCCTTGAATGTTGTCGAAGCAGATGTTACTTTTAGCTACATACTCTTTATAAGAAATGAGTTTATTGTATTTCCTCCGCATCTCCGCGTGTTTCTCAGGCCATGATAACTCGGATGTTTGGCAATTTTCCATTTCACCAGCCGAGGTTTGTGTCGGTACTATTTATACGATTTACCCTCAGGATTATTCTCGCAATCTGAATTGACGAGAAAAACACTGTAGTAAAATGAAAGAAAGAAAACACCTCTTGGCTGAAAGTTTCTTAGATCTTGATATAAGACAATTGAAGAATTCTTACTCATATTTACAAGCTTTATTCCTACTTCAAATCTATATTATTCCTATTTGAAAATCCATCGACGAATTAGAAGACAGCGAAAAGAGAACATGTCATTCATTGGTGCCGTGCCTTTTTAATTTATCATCAAATTGGTCGAATTCCCTTGTTAATAAGTGGGTAAAACCCGAAGACGTGCCCATACTTTCTTAAGAAGTGAAGTAAGTAAAGTAGTCTAGTGTGTCTCCATCGAGCACGGAGGTGTTGTCCTCGTCATCTGACCATGGTTCAAAAATACGAGGCATCGTTCCGCGTCTTTCTTTCGAGATAGGCCCTGAACCGTCGCCGACAGCCCACTGTGCAGCTCTAGTGCGCCGCTAATTAACCAAACAAACAAACATAAAATCTCATTCATTATAAATAGTTTTCTTGTTGAATTCCTCGGAAAAAATTAATTGAATGTTAATGTTAAAGGAATAAGTAACTAATATATTTGTAAAAAATTCCTTTTTAAAAATCGTGTTTAACAGTTAGTTTACATTTGAGAGAATAGATGGCACTACTATTCATTTTTTATTCGATATGTTGGGTAAAAGATAACGAGTTCAACGATGCAAAGAAAGGATGTCGATAAGGCATATATGTCAAGGTAAAAACTTATAGTCCAAAGATCAGATTGCGACGTAGACATTCATTTGTTATAGCGTCCATTGTTTTAACTTGAAGGTATAATCTAAGAGAAAGCTCTGACAATCTTTTTATACCTTAAAACAAAAGATATTTGTGTAAACGTGACAGGAATGAAAAGTGAAGGCTAGAATGATTATTATTTTTAAAGATTTGAACCATATTTATTTCTTATTTTGCTCAGAGCATATTCAAAGTAAAATTTACAATTGCCCAATTTCCCAGAAAATTGATGACTCCTCACTTGTATTTATAGTTTTAAGATTGAGCATTCGGAAAGGAAATACAGTTTCGGAAAGGATCACAGAAGAAATAAATATGGTTTCGGAAAGGATCACAGAAGAAATAAATATGGTTTCGGAAAGGATCACAGAGAATTATTTTATTTTTTCTAATATAAATTTAATTTATACTTGACCTGATGCAAAACGAATTATGCGCATCTTTAAATATTTTCAGGAAATCTCGTTAGTTGACCGAGCTTTAGCAAGGTCCTGTTTTAACTCGATCGTTTTACATTTCTTCTTTTTATCTGTAAATTTGTTTGTTGCGCAGTCACTACCAAACGCGTACTTGGATATTCTTTAAATTTGATGTGAATATTCCTTGAAGTCATTAAAAACGACATATGTGTTTTTTTTTAAAAGATTTTTTTTTATTCCGTTTCAAGATGGTGTCCGTTTCAGTTGTTCCATTTCCTGTAAAGTTTTTTTTGGGGGCCGGATAATCTTGGCCGTTGTAATTTAACCGGTTCAGTCAAGTCATATATTACATAATCTTGATAAAATTGTTAGTTGTGATATGAAGCGTCTTTAAAATCAGCTGTGGGGTATCAGAATAGAAACAATTTGTTACGTTTTTATAGGGAATCCATTCCGACGTTATAACTCCGTGACAAATACTACGATTGAGATCAATTAGATCTCGTTCGATAAGAAATTAAGTGCCGATAAGTGTGTACCTCTCAGTAAAAGTTTCAAGAAATTTTTGGAAAAACATATATTCCCAAAATATCATTTTTAAATGTACAAATGAAATTGAGATACTGACTTATTTTTTGTTTTTGTAAATTTTCAATACTATATTAAACAATTTGAACGGTTTCAAGGAATCTCAATGTGCAATGGCATTCTGGAATCTATGAAAATGAGAATAAAAAATTACACTCGTCTTTGTATTACACTCAAATGACACTAAACAGAATAAAAATGTAGGGGTGGGGAAAGGTAAAACTATCCAATATTGTAATTTCCACAAATCTTATATATAAAATTGAAAATCCGGAAATGAGTCCGGATGTGTGTTTGCTTGTCAGTACAAGAAAGGTTTCGTAACTACAAAACGTAGAGCTTCGAAATTTACTAAACAGTTATTTTAAAAAATAAGAATTTTAACGTGACACTATTTTCAAGTCTCTACGGTGTTCCATTCGAATGTTATTAAATTTTTTAGTGAATCCAAGCAAAGTTTCACGAAGTGGCAACAGTAATATCAGTTAAAATCAACAGAGAAAAAAGAATATAATATATAAAAATTTAATTTAATTCGAATGCCGGACTTTATAGTCCGGGAGGCAGCGACACTTTTGAGTCAGTCATTTTGCAGCGACAGATTTGTGTAACAATAGTTACCTAATTTATACGTAATGTCAAAAATCAAATTTGACTGAAGCGACCGTGGTGTGTATATGCAGGGGGGCGTAGCAAAAGTTCAAAAATAAAAATATTTTACACCGGCTGAAAATTTATTTACAAGTTATTTGGACTATTTTATGATGTTTTTAGGTGTTCAACTGGTTTCTGAGGGTGGGTTATACTTCAACTTCTCGTTTGTTTATGAAAAACAATTAAAATGTTTTGTAAACATATTTTACACCGTGTGAAAATTCAACACGAGATAGTTATTTAAGTATTAATCAAAAAAATAATGTTCAGCTGGCTCGATAGTGGTGGAAAGATCTTCAGATGAGGCTATGAAGTGGTCATTTTAAAGGACTCGCGGTATATTCAATCATCCGGCTGAAGGTCTTTTCACCATTAACGAGCGCCAGACGAATGGGATTTTTTTAAACCTTACCTTTCATACTATTACATACTTCGTGTTTCGTGTGGTGTAAAATTGATTTGGTTGGGAAATCATTGACAAACATTGGGAAAACATTCAAAATGTATCGATTTTTTTTTTGTTATATCTCAAAAGAGGAAAATATAGTTTATTATGACACATAAGAATATTAATAACGTTAATAAATTGAAGAAAAAACTAAATAATCTCATTATCGGAAATATCAAAATTATCGGCAATATATATCGGGATCATCGTCTTCTAGTGAACTTTCTTCAGAGAATTCATCAATATCGAGTTCATGTTATATGTCTGCATGTTATGATGTTATGATTCGATGGCCATCTAATAAAATGCAGATTGTTTAAGTTAAAACAAATAAAAAATAATTGTGTAAATTGAAAATAAACAGCAGTTACACTTGCAGTATTCTCCTCATTAGTGATGCTCTCTACCGATGTAGGTAGCTGGTCACCTTCGAACCATTTGAAACTGTATCTATTATCTTATCTCAAAACCATGATCAACTGGATATAAAGCGATTGGCTCCTTTTCATGCCCATGCCTCCATAATTGAGCTATGTAAGATTTTCGTAGATACAGTTCTGATTGGCACGGTGCCAATATCGAGCCGTCAGAGTTTTTATATAAGCTCAGGATATAATTCTCATTACTGATATATATTTTCCACGTATACTATGGAACGTACCATTATACTTACCTTCAATCGCTACTTATGTCCCTCGATCAAGGATACCGGCGGACTTTTAATAGACTATATTTTCCGCTTTTGAGTTTGAGATATAACTAGGGCTACCAGACGTCCCGGTTTCGCCAGGAAAGTCCAGGGAAGCGTCTGGGGTAGGCTCACGTCCCAGGATTTCTCATCTTTCATACATATCAGCCCTGTCCACAGACGCCCTAAAAGCCAGTATTTCTTCTGAACATCCCTACTGACGAAGTAAAAATATCATTACCTATTGCTGGTGCGATTGACTGTCCCAGCTCTCCCTCTAGGAATTTTCATGGAGTATTGCTAGAACCACTCGCCCCTCTGGTCAAGCGGTTTATTAAAAAATAAAAAATTTTAAAAAATAAAATTAACTCCATTCTATCGTGAAGTGATGCGATAGAATTAAAAATGACATAAAAAGTTTGAAAAAAGTTGTTTCATCAGAAAAATATAATAAAGTGTAAAAAATGAAAAAAAATTCATTAGCATAATAAAGTTATAGTTAATTATTTATTAATAACAGTTCTTTCCCTCTTTAATCAGCTAAGAGGTAAATAGGTTTTTATGTAAAGTAGCACAGGAAGGTGGGGATCCCGAGTTGGCTTTTGAAATTTCTGGTAGCCCTAGATATAACAAAATGAAACACAAAAAAAACTCGTTAAATTTTGAAAGTTTTCCCGATGTTTGCTAATGATTTCCCAATCAAATCAATTTTACACCACACGAAACTCAAGTATGTAGCAGTAAGAAATGTAAGGTTTAAACTAATCACACTCAGCTGACCTTAAGTTGGATGATTGAGCGCTCGAATATAATTTAGCGCGCCACCACTTCATACATAGCTTCAGCTGAAAATCTTTCCGCCACTACCGATCCAGCTGAACATTATTTTCTTTATTAATACCTAAATAACTGTATCGCGTTGAATTTTCATACAATGTAAAATATTTTTACAAAACGTGTTTTTTTTACATAAACAAACATTAAGCTTAAGTATAACCCACCCTCAGAATACTAGCTGAATACCTAAAATCATCATAAAATCAGAGGGTGTAAAATAATCATCCCCAAATATCGTTGCCTCTCGGTCTATTACAATAAATACTCCGTAACTACAAAACGTAGCTTTATGAAATTTACGGGGCATTTTTCTTGAAGAAATGGGAATTTAATGGGATAATTTTTAAATTTGTACGATGTTCCATTTATATATTATAACCATTTTAATTTATACCATTCACTTAACATGGATGAAAATATAGTTTGCAATTTAAAAGAATTTTTTTTCGTTATAGATAATATAAAAATGATCGGTAATGTTTAATTTGATAATTATTGAAAAACATCTACACATTGGGTTCATTTACGATGCAGTTGTACAAAAAGAAAACGATTAGGTTCAAGTACTCATTTTTAAGTACCTTTTGTTTTTTACAGTGTTAATTTGAAATATTTTCTGTTGAAAAATTTCATATCACATTATGTTCAATAAATAAATAAAAAAGTTATTAAAATGTAGATTAGGGAAATATACAGTTTAATTTGATTAAGTCTTACTATATTACATTAAAACATTCCAAAAAATTAACCCATTCATTCAATTCAAATCGAAAACACTCAGAAACAAAAAACCCCACTATCTAATCCCGCCAAGAGTCAAGAATCTTGCGATTGAAGTTTCGCCAAGTCATCTATCTGTAAAGAAGACCCCATCCCGTTTATGAGCGTCAACCAATCATATTAATGCTAAAAAAAATCTCCTTCAGCCAGATTAGTTTAGAGACTATAGTCTAACTATAAAACAAGATGTCAAGGAACGTACCACTGTCAGAAAAAAACGAACCATTTCTTATTTTTGGGCCGCTTTTTATCGTAGGGCTAATTTTAACATACCATTTTGTAGGGAATAAAGTATACTACACCATGATATGCAAAATATTCGCATGGGGGGCTAAATTCATATTAAAATACACTCCAACTTTAAAACTTTCAACAGCAACACCTACTTTTGATGACGCAGAAATGTTCTTCACCCTCAAAATAATCTAGATTTAAATTTTCATTAATTTCTAACAGTTATATGCGGAGATATTAAATAATATGTATCGCTCGCATTTGAGGGACTACCTCTATATTGAGCAAAGTAATATTCGGACTGCGAAATGAAGGACGCTGGTAGAAAGTTTTGGCAGCAACCGAGGTTCTTCGTTTCGCTGTCGGACTTACGCTACATCGTCTGATATTTTTTTCCGTATTTTTCTAAAATTAGTTAAAATTTGATAATATGTTTTGTTTCTGGTCTACTCAATTATCCTTGATTTATATATTTTGTGGAACAAATTTAAATTTCCAGTTAGACTATCAAATAATAATTTTTAAGTTGATTTGTTATAAAACAAAGTTTAACAAATAATCTTAAAATTGTTAAACTTTTTCTGCAATATTAGAGGAAGAATTTCAACTAGTTATTTGGCCCCGTGTTGCTGGGGAACCCGTTGAAGCTTAGACATAAAAACATTGAATTCCCGTTTTGAATTCCCGTTTCCCCCGTTTGGACTCGAATCCGCGACCTAACGCTCTCAAAGCCAGTGTTCTCAAATCAAAGCTCTAAAGGAACGCTATGGGTCTTGGATATATTTTTTAAGATGTTTCTTTATGCAATATTTCTAAAATTGTTGAAATCATTTAAAAAAAAAAAAAAAACAGAGAACTTTACAAATTCGAGCTGTAGGTGCATATTTTGACGATGAATAGTGCTTATATATAAATTTTCAACCTTTTATAACGCAGAGGAAGTAAGTCTTTTGCGAACCACAAACAGACACTTTACTTTATTATTATTGATTACTGAATTGATAGCCGGTGGGATACAGCACGCTACACAATAGTAAATAGTTCTACTGTCAAGGCCCCTAGAAAATTCACGCCCCCCTCCACCCACCTAAATCAAAGCCCCTAGACCAGATAGTTGTAATATTAAATAGAGAGCGCCTTCAATACCAGACTCTCGTAAGGCCGCGGTGTCAACATTGAAAAGAAAAAACTCACATCACGTGGTTATAGCGCTGCCACATTTGGCGTTCAGACATCTGCAGGAGTTTCAAATTTGGTGCACTTTCTTCTCTTTTGGTGATAAGGCATTCTGTCCGTATTCAACTTTTTAACATATATGTACGTATTTACTTATTTTCAAACAATATACGCTAAATATTTCCTCTTCATTAACGAAACGAAAATATTTTATTTGTGTTCAATACTCGAAGAAGCGAAACTCTTTATATTTCTCAGGTTTTATTGTTTATATTTTCTTATTGAAGTATACAAAATAACAATTGAAAGAACTTCCGTTATGGTAATTTTTTTTACATAAAAACGCAATGTAATTATTTCAAAACTACAAAGTAAGAAAAATCTCCTTAATATATCTGTTAAATTCCATTAAATTGTGCCACTCGTTCAAAAAAAACTATATTTAAATACAAAATTAAAACCCTATTACAGTACTTCGATCTCGTTTAGTTCTGAAAGTCGCCAAGGCCCGCCAAGTAATATTGGCGCATGAATGAATTGGCATTTCCACATATCACGTGGCTTCAATGATGCACACACGGAAATCAGCATTTTTATTTCTCTATTTGTATCATTACTCTATGCCCTAGACACGCATCGACACTTTTCCTACATATGTTCCGACCTCACTGGGATTCTCGACCACCGGACCAATGTAGAACTGCTTGTGATGCGTAGTAACTTTCATAATGGTTCTGCATATACTATCTAAACATTAGAAAGTTCGTGTTGCTCTATGTGCGGTGATAATTACAGATGAAAGATGCAGAAAGAAAAGAATTTAAATTATACATAAAGAAAGTTGGAAGTAGGATATACATTTAACATTACGGGTTCTAAACTTTCGATACTCATAATAAAAAACTACTTCACCAAATTACTTGAAAATTGATGCCCAATGATAAATTTTTTCGTAGATTCTAAATATTGAGTCAAAATTATTGATGTTGCTACTGGAAATTTTAAAGTTGGTGGGGATTTTAATATGAAGATAGTCCCATATGTAAATTTTTTGCGTATCAATGTGTAGTAAGCTTTACTCCCTACATAATGGTATATTAAGTTTAGCCGTATAACAGAGAGTGTCCGAAAACTATGGGGTTCGTTTTTTTCCCCCACAACTGTACGTTACAAACGTAGAGTTACTTCATTTCAAAATAATATAAATATATTACATCAACATTTTTCAAATTGAGTGGACAATATTAACTTATATTACAGATTTTAATAGGTCTTCTTCATCTATTCTTTAAATATAGTTCTTGATCTCTCTCTATTTTAAATTTATTTTTATTTCCAATAGATACTATATGTTCAGGTATTGAATATATATATATATATATATATATATATATATTAGGGTGCATCAAACGCCCCTCTAGAAAAAAATCACTTTGTCCAAAATCTAAAAATGTTCCATTAGCCATAAAAAGTTGACATACCAAATATTTTCGATTTATAAACACTTTTAGTGGGTCCTCAACAACTTTGAAATTTCGTTTTTTTCGAGTAAAATCCCCAAATTCAGCATTTTTCATACTTAATTACTTTCATATTTTTTTAACTATGATTTTATGATATTTTAAGAAAAATTATTATAATGAAGTAAAATATGGATCACATAAATATTTAATGTTAATAAACTATATTAACATTAAATTCAGGTGACTTCATTCTTCATTGATTTCAGGTGACTAGCGACAAATTTAGCTTTGTTTACAATTTACAGTAAAATACATTTCATGTTTATTTCAACTTGTGATTTTCATTTTTAACGGATTTACTACTTTTGTTCTGAATCGATTTTATACTTTTATTTTGTTTATTTCTACTTTTAATTCTAAAAGAATAAAAATAAAAGTAAAGTAAATAAAAAAATTAGTTCCAATTTAATATTAAATTATATTATTATATCTACTGATGATTTTGATGAACGAAGTGACACAAATTAGATAAAAAAAAACCTTTGATTTTGAAGGACTCTCAATAAGTACTCAAAGTCATCACGATATAAAAGAACGGAAACAAGTTTATTTATCCCATACGACATTATGCAGAGACCTAATATTGTTTCAACTAGCTATGAGTCCAGAACAACAGGCAGCATATACAAAAACATTACAAAACTAGGAGGAGATACATGCACAATTGCAGCATCTTGCGCAACAGCAGACATAACAAGAATAGGCAAGTTGCAATGGAAATTTCAACTGCTTGCAATTAAGACTGGAGCTTTCTTAAATATACAACTCTGCATTGGAATAAAAAACTTTCAACAGCAATGTCCAATAAGTACAAAATAAAAAAACGTTCACCAGCAAAAGATTCTTGGTGTGCCTGCATATCCCCAAGGAATAATAGTAAATGCGACTCAATCATTCCCGACTTAATATATGAGCAACTGACTTCTTAGCAATGTACAAACAATTATGAACATGATATTTGACACAACTTCTTCCAACTCAGGTCATGTTACTGCTGCTTGTGTCAGAGAGAAAAATAAATTGGGACATAAACTTCTTTTGTCAGCTTGCCGCCTTCATATAAGAGAAGTCATTTTGTCTCATGTTTTGGTGACTTAAAGGTCGAGGCTTCTAAGTTACTAGGTATAACCTTATTTAAACTATTTTGATCAAGATGATGGTGGATTTGAACCATATGACCTAAAGTCAGTGAGTGTGCAAGCCAGAAGCATAGTTAATGATCTTGGAGCTAGTGCAATCCATGCAGCAAAATGTGCCATCGATTCTGGAAAATACAGAAAATGATTATATGGAATTCACAAAGCTTTGTCTAATATACCTTGACTTTCCCAATATTACACAAGCAGTAAAATTAAACCGACCGGGCGCTTTGCACAAAGCATGTTGGATGGCCAAACTGTTATACACGATTAAAATTTGTCTTCTTGAGCAGCATCAGCAACTACCTACTGGCACAACATGTCAAACTGTGTGACTTTGTCACTCTCACCTACAGCACCTGGTGGTTAACTTGTAATTCTGCCATAAAAGATCTTTGGAATGTCCTACAAGTGCTATGTTCTCTATAACGTACAAGGTTGTCCATCCCATCATATCTGAAAGTGCAATTAGCGCTTTTGAAAACCATTACTGCTAGTATCTTACAGAAGAGATGGTTCCACTTGTCTTTTGGAGCAACAGAGTTCCACCACAAGAATGAAAAGCTATCGCTGATGCAAAGCTAGCTACAAAACTAAATTCCACTGATACTGCTTTTAAATTTCAAGGTTGATATGGTATGGATTTTGAAAAACCCAAATTTCCCAAAAATCTCACTGTAAATACAACTATTTCTAATTCAGTTGAAGCGGATTCTTGGATTTTATTTTATCTATTTGAACTAGACGCAAATTTTTTAATAGAAGATGTTTTAGAATGGTCAAGTTCTGTATCCTACACCACACACTCACAAAGTTGCAAGCATTGAATGTTGTTAACGACTGTGCAGAACGAGAGGTAAAGCTAAGTACTGATTTCATATAATCAGCAAAACATGAAGATCACTACCAACATGTTCTGCAGGTCGTCGAACAAGATCGACAAAAACAGAGAAATCTACGAAAACGGCCGAAATTGACTATAGTTTAAGTTGAGTGTACTTGTACGAATTAAATTGATATTAGAAAGTAATAGTATATTATTATATATTCTTTTATTATATCACAAAACAATCTTAATTGCATTATTTTATTAAAGTATACATTATTATATATTTTTTTTACGCACAATGCTTTTTTTTCAGAATTTTCGTTTTTGTTGTTCATTCCTGGGACTTGAGGCCCCAATAGATGTTATTCAATTTTTACAAAATTCTACTTATATAATTTTTTTAGTATTTCGAACAAAAATAACATAGGGACAGACAATTTCTATGAAATTTTTAAAAACATGGGAGGGGCGTTTGATGCACCCTAATATATATATATATATATATATATATATATATATATATATATTTGCGAAAATTTATTTTATTGTTAACCTGATCTTTATGAATACAAACTGTTCTGTTGTTATTATCATTCTTGTTATATATAAATAAAGAAGTACGTTATATATGTTCTTACAGTTCAAATCGGGTTAACTAAATATTCTGATTCCCAATACTTAAGATTCGAAGCAATCTGATTTGAGTATTTATTAATGATCGAATGTTATTTAAGTAGTCACCACCCCAAGAGATTATACCATTTTGAACCATTGATTGAACCAAAGCAAAAAAAAATATTTTTTAAGAATGAATTACTGGTGTATTTTCTTAAATAATATAAAGCATATATATACAGAAGCGTTGCCTATCGTTCACTTCCATAACATGTAAATTCTGATGTATATGTAGACGAAGATATTTAATGTTTTCCACTCTGTTTATAGTAGGACAGTTGCCATTCAAAACATTTCCTGTGCATAAAATGTGGCATTTAAGAATGCAATATTCCGAATGACCAGACATCATATTAAAATTTATGTATTTTTGTCTTATCACTATTTATGATTAAACCATTATGCTTAAACCAATTCATAACTTATATTAAATCAGATTTTATCATTTATTTTAACAAATCGTAAGTTTTAGCTGAGTATACCAACACGGTATCATCTGCAAAGGTAATAATTTGTCCAAATAGAGATAGGTTGCATAGATCAATAATAAATATTATGAATAATAAATTACTTAAAATTGAACCTTATGAGACCCCTTCATTGATAAATAGACAATAACTACTAACAATTTTTAACTTTACAAACTGTTTTATATTATTGAGATATGATTTAAACAAACTATACTGCTTTCCTCTAATCCCTGCAGAATAGTATTTGATGGTTTGCTGAGTCAAAATCCTTTGAAATGTTTATAAATATGGAAACTGTTTTTAGATTATCCTTTAGCGATTTATAAATTAAAGAAGTAAATTTTAAAAATGCATCTTCAGTTCCCAGGCCCTTTAAAAAACAAATTGATTTTTGGAAAATAAATTATTTTTAGTTAAATAATTATATAGTCGGTTTTTCATTGCTGTTTCTAAAACCTTAAAAAAAATTAGCAAAACTGAAATTGGTCGGTAATTACCTAAATAACTTATGTTTCTTGTCTTAAAAATAGGCTTTACCATAGCTATTTTTAAATTTTCGGGGAAAACCTCTTCATTAAAATACATATTTATTAAGTTTACAATTATTTCTGGTTTATGTTTAATAAGCATTTTCGTGGAAAAATTTTATAACTTTAAAAATTGGGAATGGAAAATTTTAAAATTACAGAACGTGATAAAACACCCAAGCAGTGGCGGGCTTGCAATGTGGGAGGGGGGGGGGGGGCGGAGATATACAAGGGGCCCCTCACCGGCAAGGAAATGAACAAAATATTTGTGTAATTGACAGTTTAGAAAGCCTTCAAAATTAAAAAAAAATACGTTTGTTATCTATAACAAAAATAAACTATTGAATGTTATATAGTGATAGATGTCTGATAAGTTTAAAACTCTTTGATTTCATTTTATAACTTTAAAGGTGAATAAAATATAATTGTGTATTTATCCATTTATCCACAAGATTCGTATGCTTATTTCCAGGAATATATATATTTTTTTACCGAAGAATACTTATATATTTCGCATAGAATTTCGGAAGTACTATGGAATCGTGTTGGATCGCCAGTTTAATAATATAAATAAAATATTTTAATATAATTTCACACATTAAAAATTTTGTTTAGAATAAATAGATTTTTTATTGAATTCTTGCAAGTTCTCAAAGAAAATTAGCAACATTTATTTTGTCTGTTGAACATTATATTTGCACAGATTTTCTCATTTATACTTTTTTTCTAGTCTCATTTCAATCTACTCAATCTTTTTACATGCTAATGAGACCTTTGACTCCCACTTTGGAAAACATTTCAACGTTAGTTCTTTGCATTTTGAAAAAGTAGTCTCACTCTATCCATGAAATACACAAACTGAAATTATAGGAGACGAATTCTAAAGGCAAACAATACGTAGTTAAACAATGTTCAACATTGTAATTTTAATAGATGGAAAATTTGTATTGCATGCAAACACTGTATAGCTATTGTTATCTGGAAAATATGTCCACGCGACTTATTTTATAATCAACTTAAAATTCACCTTTAATAATATGAATTCTTCAAATGTAACCTAGAAGTAAAATTAATAAAATATTAGTTTTTTATTTATTTTACAAGCTTAATTAAAAAAAATTAAAAAAAACTCGAAAACTTTTGAAAGGGCCGCAAGAAATAATGAAAAGATCCGCCTGTGGTCCACTGGCCGAGGGACCCCTGCTCTTAACTCATAAGAGATACAAAGTTCAGCATATCTTTTGAAATGGTGTTCCAGATCGTATTTTTACTAAGTTTAACCTTACAAAAGACCTGTCAGCACTTCCGTGGGTAATCATCATTGACAAATGTATTCGAAGTGCCAATTCCACGTTAGGAAAACTGTCCTTGACGTTCTTTATTAGATACAGTTTGTACGTCCATCTTCCCCCCCTCATGGCTGTTTCTCTCTGTCACCTTCGTTGAATTCATTTCAAAAAGACTTGAACTGAATTAATTCATTTCCCAGTTTGTTTTTCAAATTATTGTCATATGTTTCTATTAAATTTTGGACTGCTTTCATGATATTTTTATCGTCAGTAATGCTTTCTAACGATAAACTTTTTTTTTCTTCTTTCGTAAAATAAACTTTTTTTCTGGGTACTAACATATAATAATTTCTACTGCTACGCAAAACACGAACCAAATAATTTTACCGCAAGTTAAATGGGTTTTTTGTTTGTGTGGTGCGGAATCCTAGGCTGCAGCCTATGTATGTAGCCTGTGCCTATATGTAGCCTGTAAGTAACATTTAACTATGGGTGATTATTTAAAAAAAATTCTGCAAAATAATAACTTTTAGATGTCCGTAATAATTCAATTGTGTATTTTTATTTTTCCAACTCGTAAAATTTCGCGACTGCCCATTTAAAATTTACGACTGCCCACTTCTAATTTATAACTGCTCATTAATCATTACGACTGCCCGTTACAATAAGCCCCTCTTTTACGAGTTTGCTGAATTAACAGGGGAATATTAATTCGAAATATTTTCTGTTGTGAAATTTCACATCACACTACGTTGAATAAATAATTAAAAAATGTAATATAAAATATGGATTATGGAAATATACAGTTTAACTTGATTAAGTCTAACTAGAGTTGCACAAAAGGGCTGTTACAGATGGCACATAGAACGTCAAATTTCGCGCACAGTTTTAAGCTCAATCACATACCGTGCGCTAATGACACAGACTCTTGACGTCGATTTATAGCCCGGAGAAATTGTGGTATCCGGCCTTCGGCCTTCAACTACTCTGGACAGCAGTTGGTACCTTTTTGAAGCTTCTTCTCTCCTTTGGGCAATTGTTTTTTGCATGACGTCCTTCTTTGAGCAGTTTATTTTGACAATTTCCCATTGAAAATGCATTCGTAGATTTAAACTATATTTAATTTGATGGAACATTCTGCATTGAATTTTATTTTAAATGCATTAAATCGAAGGTTATGTAATGCCCGAAGGATAGTCGTTTGGGCCATCACATTCCCTTATGTAATATCAACTGAAAATTAAGGTTACTTACCTCCAAAATTCTAATAAAATTTGCGCACAATATTAAACAGTAATATTAAAATAATAGCCCATACAACACAGAAATTAAACAATCTTCCAAAATTCTAAAACATTATTTCATTAAATAATATTTAAAGAGCAACAACCGGGAACCAATATCAAATTCTCTAAATAAAATTGTTTTTGAATTACGCTGCATTTAACTAGTTATCGTAGCCATCAAATAATTTGCCTAAATTATAAGAAAAACTGAATCTTTCTCGAAATCATACAACTAATCAGAGTTGGTTAAACACTTGTATATTTTAACCAATCGATAACCTTAAAACAATTGCTACTCAATATTGCGCCTAGAAATCAGACGCTAGAGTTCACTATATGCGCACGCAACCATTGACAGAGAAAGATAGACAAAGTTTTATAATGTCACATTTAGAAGTTAATCGCCTTGGCGAGAAATCATCCGACATCTCAGATCCATAGTGCTCATTTACCCTTTGCAGCGCGCACACGACGTTTCACGTACCCCTATGCGGCTGTGTCCGCGATACAGCTCCTTTAATTTTTTTTAATCAAGATTGCTTCACTACTAAGATACTGTTAATTTTTTATGAAAACCGTATCATAGAGAAAAGCCCATTGAGCCCATATGATTGAATTCGATCATCAATTCAAACCAAATACTTACTATTTTTTCTTCAAATTAATGTAAATCATTTTAACTAATCATGTAGGAAAATTATTTTATATTACAGCCGATATTCGTGGAATTTTAATCAATATTAATTCAATGGGATGCGTTAAAAATAATTCTGATATTTGAATGGAATATATTATGGAACTAAAATTGGTTACGTTATGGGAACCATTGAACACTGAATCCCCTTTTGTAACGAAATATTTTTGTTTAAAAAATAATCAATTGATGTATAACAAAAGTAATATCTCTCGCATGCTATGAAACATTCGATTTTTGACGTGAAACTTTTTTAATTCATCTAAATGGGATGCCTAGTAGGGGAAAAAACCACATCTCACGTTTTTGGGTAATCCATTACGACACTAACTCCGTGGCAAATAGCATGATTAGCATTAATTTGGTTGGTTTCTTGTAGTTTTTGGTTGGTTGTACACCACCAAAGTACATGGGCATGGTACAAAAGTACATTGGCACATGGGTAACAATGAGGCCATGCTGCGTCATGTCATTTACTTGTATTTTTCAAATAGGAAATTAAGCGTTGATGCGTGTAAAATATTGAAATAAAGCACGAGGTGTGAAGGGGATGCCCAACAGCTTGCACTTTAGCGAGTGGCCATATTTCATATATGTTTGTGTTTAAAATATATAACAAAAACAAAACTATAAAATTTTGAAAACTTCATTCCTCACTAAAGACTAACCAATTAATTTCGGTTTAAGGTTAATTTAAGTAATACGATTCGGTTTAAGGTAAATTGCCATTTCCGATTTCGGCGTCAGACGGAACAACTTTTCATTTTTCTTCTATTGGCCAAGTTTCTGTCAGTGATCAATACCTATTTTTATAATTAGCTGAACGTAAAACCCTTCTTTGTCGTGCTCCGACACGGCCACAGCATAGTTTTTCTTTTTTTTACTTATCTGTTTCTTGGTGCGTGTTTTTTTCAATTCAATTGGGAATTTTTTAAACACCAATTTTAAAATACATGAGTTATTAACAAAGGGTTGAAGTTGCCACTTTACTCCTCTTCCGTTATTTTTTAGGATTAGTTAAGATCGATTTAAAGATTGAAATCCAACACAAACGCATTAAAAAGCTAGTACTTGTTAGTAAACCGGAGAAAATTGTGAACATTTTAGTGTACGCAAATTGAATAGAACACCACCAAGAATTAACAGAACGAATTTGTCTGAAAATATAATTTTTATAATATAAAAAAGTTATCTTGTAAAAAGTAACCAGTCGGGCTTGTATAAAGCAAGCCAAAAACACTATGAATGCAATAAAAAAACATTTTGATTGAACCAAAGACCGACGACAGTACACGTTTCATCTTCTCCCTTGAATAGCTAAAAATTTAGGACTTATTAATGAGGTTTTATGTTAATCTACTTTAACATTCTTATCGTTTAATTAAATGTATTTTCAAATTATTCTGTTCGAACTGTTTAGCTTTTAAACACACATAAATAAATAAATGACGCACACACATATAGTATATGAAAATAGATATATTAATAATAGAATTAACATAAACTTTCACTGTTATTAAAAATATCTTTATACCAAGAAGCAAATGTAAACAAAATTTTTAAACTGAGCATTTTTATAGTAGAACATTAATATTTAATTTTGGAACAAATACAATAACATAAATATTAAAACAACATATCATAAAGATGATTTTTTTGTATGACTGATGTATGTAACAAGAAAAAAAATTATTTCTTCAAATTATTCTCTCAAATCATAGTGATTTTAACAATAATTTTTTAACTAATTTTTTTAAGTTTTAGTGTAATTTTAATAATGTGTTATTTTAATTCGATAATTTCTATTTATTAAACTGTTCTCTTTATTAAATTGTATTATAACTCAATGCTCACGTAAATTTGCTGATTGATAACGCAAGAAAGTTTTATAAAATATAGACAAATCTAAAAATCCATTTTTTTATTTATACGAAACATTAAATGATATGAGTATTAAAAATGTCTTCAATTTTATAAATTTGAATTAAAAAAAATATCGAATTAAATCTCGTAGGATAATTATAATATAAGATATTATAAGATATATATTAAAGAAAGATATTAGCAAGATTCAGCTGGTGAAAATAAGCACAAATAAGTAAAATATCATTTCATACTCTCTCTCTCTCTCTCTCTCTATCTCTCTCTCTGATAGAAGTTTTTCGCAATTATCATTGCAGTATAAGCAGTCCAGGTGAGGAGAAAGGAAGGAAATGTAGGGAGAACAATAACAATGGACTATCCTCAGGTGACAGGTCACGCATTGCAGGACCACTTGCGGTTCTAAAATAGGGTGAAGCAAAACTGGTCGAAACGCTTTGGAACAGGAATTGCTTTGAACTCTGCACTTTTAGAAGTTTTGTTTCTAAGGATAATTGCTTCTTTAACGTTCAGAAGGTTAAATATGTATGACAGTTTTGAAGGGACGCCAAAAAGTATTTTTTTTTATGGAAGTCGAAAAGATTTTTAAAAAAAATTAATAAAATATATTCAAGGGCGCCCGTGAATATTTTTGTTGCCCATTATATTTTGTTGGAAATCCTACTTTCCTCCCCAGTGTGCAGAAAACACCGATTCCTTATGAGGGGGAAGACAGAGAGATGAAGTGAAATGCGAAAGATAATGCGATATTTTCACGTGACGTAGGAGTGGGGAATGCTTAGTGGTAGTTCCGATTTCTTCTCCAGCAGACAACTCTTCTCTTTTTCGTTTGGTCGTTACGCACGCTAGTATCGGAAATTCATTTTTTACAATATTGTATTTTGCCAAATAAGTCATATGTGTATTCTACATATGAGGCCGTTAAAATAAAAATGGTGTAATTCCATTTTAACTACCACCACTATTTCTTCCGCTTCATCAATATAAGAAATGGCAAAATTCCCAAAATGTGTTCGGATGTTAGAACAAAAAATAAGTAAATACAAAACGTAGCCCTTTCAAATTTACAGAAAAGTGTGTTTAAAAAATTAGACTTTTAACGTGACTATTTTCATCTCTACAATATTTCGTTCAAATTTTATAACGTTCAGTGCATACCAGCGAAGTTTCACGAAGACGCAACAGAAATATCAGTTCTAATCAATGGATAAAAGGGAAAATCTAATATATAAAACTATAATTCCATTCGAATGCCGGTCTTTACAAGAAATACTTTTTAACTACAAAACTTAGCTTTCTGTTTGACTTGATAATTATTAATAATTATCAAATGAAGTGAAATGCAAAACTTAACCTGTTACGTCTTGTACATAATGTCTATAACGTAAAGCAAATTGTTTTAAATTGCACACGATATTTTCATCAATGATAAGCAGTCATCATTGATGAAAATATCGTGTAGTATAGTATACGAATGGAACATAGTACAGAGTTAAAAATTGTCACGTTAAATTTTTAATTATTCAAACAAAATACTCTGTAAATTCTAAAAAGCTACGTTTTATAGTTACGGAGTATTTCTTGGAAAACTGGCTTTCGAATTGATTTACAAATGTATGTATTACTCGCTATTACCAGCGGTTTTACACGCGTTTAAAAAAATGCATCACGATTAGTTCGTTTCCCTCGTTTATACCTTCCATTTTTTTCTCTGTCAAAGGCAAAGGGTATATACATAAACAAAGAATTAAGTAATTCTTAAATAATATGTACACGTTATTCCTCAAGCTATTTCTTTAAAGTTTTAGTTTCCTGCATTCTAATTGAAACGTGTCAATACTTTAATATTGTTAGAAATTTTTTTTGCCAAAGCAATTTTTAAACGCCAACTTTCATTTGTTTAAAACAATAAACATATATAATTAATTTATTTTAAAGTGTTACTAAAAATTTTCACGCCAAGGCGATGTTCTTCTAAATTTATGTATCGGTTAGCTACTCTTTCGTAAAATTTAAGAAAGATATATTTCGCCAAAGCAATTTTAACGCAAAAGTTTTTTATATAAAGCTTTTGTAACTTGCGGTTCAATATAACTTTTATTTATTTTTAAATTCGTCTTTATTTTTTTTTCTCTGAACTTAATAGATCATTCGTTGCCAAAATGGCGTAAAATAAAAAAATAAATACACAAAAAAGCTCAAATATTTTTATAATCATTGAAAAAAGTGATTTTAAACTAATAAAAATACTTTTAATGTAACTCATTTTATTAATTATTGTTTGCAATTTTACAATTAAAATTACATGCATATAATTTTATTAGAATATCATACGTATAAATTTGACAAAATTTCAAAACTATCATTGTTTCCATGACAATGTTAAATTATTTGGGAAGAATATTTTTCAGCAAATTTAAGCAGTTGCCATTCATTTATTTTTACCCGTAAAACTTAATTAAACAATTTTTTTTCGATTATTTTGCAACTCAATGGTGTTCCAGCGTTCCAAAATTTTACCTAAAACCTGTCTCTGGACATGTTATTTGTCTGTGCCAAATTTCACTGTGTCCGTTTGGGCGTGTTTGATATTAGCAAGAGTAAGTGCACAAACATACGAACTTTTATTTTTATAATTATGTAAGACATTGGTTCCCAAAGCCGCGACGCCCCGAGGGGCCACGAAGTCTTCATAGGGGAGCTGTGAAATATTTCAAAAGCTTATAATTAAATAGACTCAGAGATTCCCAAAGTGTAAATTTAAAATACACCTTCAATCGGTGGCACGACTGTGAAAAAACGAAAAAGTCGTAAATATGATGACGATTATTTAGAAAATAATGTTGCAGAGAGAAGACAATGTGTATTATGTATAAAAGTTTCGCCAAAAAACACCAGAGTATATGCTCCCATGTAAATTGAAGCGCCATTTAGAAACTACTCACCAACACATGGTTGATAAACCTCGTGATTTCTTTGCTAGAAAATTGAAAGAAATGAAACAGCAATAAATACATTTTTCAAGACTGCATCAATAGCAAACATTGCTTTGCCAGCATCTTACAAGATGGCTTATAGAAGCCCTATACCTTTGCAGAAGAACTTATCCTACCGGCTGCTGTAGATATTGTGAACATCATGGTTAGTCATTCTGCTTGGAAATTGCTTTAAAAAAACACAACATATGGCGGAGATCAATCAACGATCAATTAATTGAAAAAAAATCAAAGGAATTGGATTGCAGCTAGATGAGGCTACGAATAATAATAAAGAATCTCAGTTGATATACTATGCACGTAGTTGGTAATAACATTGCAGAAGACCTTCTCTTTTGTAAAGATATCACTGCAGGAGCGAAGGCTTAGGACTTATTCGTGATCTCTGATACATTTATATCAAAAAATAATTTAGATTGGAATAAGTGCATTGGTGTCAATACTGATGGAACTCGTTCCACGTCTGGCTGATATGAAGGATTACGTGTACTTATTCGAAGCAAATCCCTTGATGCACTGTGGACCCATTGCATTATTCACAGGGAAGTGCTTGCGGTAAAGCGTCTGAGTCCTGCACTGAATCAGCAGGTGTTAGAATGTGTATTGAAAGTAGTAAATTTTATAAAAACTTGTATAATTGAAGGCAAGGTTTTTCAAAAAACTGTGTGAGGTTATGGAAGCCGAACACTCGTCTTTCTTATACTACAGCAGTGCACGATGGCTTTCGTGGTAATATTTTATCACGTACCTCAGAAATGCGACAGGAAATTTTTATTTTCCTTTTAGAAGAAGGACACAAAGATGCCGAATATTTTGCCGATGCAGATTTTTTAATAAAACTAGCATACTATTATGACATTTTTGAAAAGCTTAATTTCCTGAATCTCTCGCTTTGTAGGGAAAAAATCTGCACCTTTTGAAGTCAATGGAAAAAAATTCAGCTTTAAAAAAAATTATGGAGAAGAAAATCGAATAAAGGTGATGGCAAGGATTGTTTTTAAATATTGCAGCAACTTTTGACGTTAAATGAACTTCATTTCTCTCAAGATATAAAAACCATTTTTGAATAGCATTTATCACAGTTAATTATCTGGTTTGAGAAATTCTTTCAAAATTAACATTTCAATAATTTTGCATGGATAATATGGATTCAATATTTGGAATCAATAATTTTGTATCTATTTAACACTAACTGCTCCATCTTAATGTACTTCTGCAGAATAAGAGAATCTTATCGAGTTGTCTTGCGACAAAGGATTTGAAAACGAAATTTAGCAGCAAGAATTTAACAGAATTTTGTATTTCAGTAAAAGATTAATGTCCTCTTCTAAGTGACCTTTAATTCAATTTTCGAAGTCGTATTTGTGCGAAGCTGGGTTTTCGGCGGTCGCTGTGATATCGAACAAAAATCAACGTGGAAAAGAACTGAAAGTGGCAGTGTCTAGTTTGATTTCACAATTTGAGAAAATGTGTAGTGATTTGAAGGCTTATCCATCACATTAATTATTAATTTAATGTTAATAAAATGATTAACTGAATAAAAAATAAATGAGAGAGTTTGTTCACTAATGCAGGTATATGAGTTTTATTAATTTTATTTTTTACTTGTGATTAGTCATACTTTTACTTAGGGTAGGGCACCGTGGGACAATCTTATATATAAACAGGCGCCGCGACTCGAAAAAGTTTGGGAACCACTGCTATACTTGACACTTAAATTGTTGAATCCCTCATTATACACTAATATTTATCTTAATTGTAAAGAAAATAATTCTCATAAATATGAGATAACGTTATATTAGGTATTTCGTGATAATAATATTTCAGTCAATTTGTTTGATTTTAATTGTGTATAAAAGGCTCCATTATTTTGCAGTGTATAAATATTATTTTTAATGTCAATACCTGACATTTCACACAAAAAGTTACTTAGCAAGAATATTTTTTCAGGCGAGGACTTTTATAAGTTTTTATTTCATTATTTATATAAATATTATTTCAATAACGGGGCAAGCACTTTTTATTTGCATTCTTGGAATAGATATATATTTTCTTTAAATTTACTTTCGATAAAAAACGCATTGAGCAATTGAGTTGTATTGAGATTTAAAAAAAAACGAATAATTAAGATGCTTTGGATGCTATTCTATATTTTCACTGTTGTCTATCTCTGCCAATATTAATGAAACTTTAAAATAATATTCCTCCTCCACAAATTTCCTCTCCTTTTTTATGTGCTTCTTTAAAAAACTCGCCAATTTTTAAGAATTTAATGAATCTATTAAACATTAAAAATGTAAATCACACTTAATTCTAATAGGAAAAAAGATAATTTTTTCTTAATTGTAATTTTGAAAACATGTATCTTAATGTAATTTATCACTATAACTGTTCTTTTTCTTTTTCAGATACAGCTGTACAATTTCTTACAAATATGTCGATATATGTCGACGAAACAGATCCTGGGGAAGGTCAGTGTTTATCATGCGTTCGAAACCAAGTAAAAAAAGTTTAATAAAGTTATTCAAACTTTAAAAGCGTATAAACTATATTTTCTTCTTGTAAGTAATATGTAAATATGTTAACAATTTGTAAATATTGTATATAATTAATGTATGTTAATTACATGTAATTAAAAAGTATATATTTGTTAGAACAATCATAAACCCATTAATCACACCTTAAAATTCATAGTAATTAGCTGCCGTACATTAAACTTCACTCTTCTACCATTAATTGATACACGTAATCTTCACTATATATATTTTTAAATGACAAGATGCAATGTGTTGAATGGAGATGGAAACAAGAATAAAAATTCAGCGTTTCATACCTCGCTTTATTTTGAGCATGGCGTTATTTTGTCAATCCTTTTCTAATTTTTTTTACCATTATTATTTCATTTAAACTTAATTTGTTTAGATTATCTTCCAAATATGAATAAATGTCAAGCATCGTTTCATTTTTTTTAATTCCTAGTTTTATTGTATTCTGTTTCAATTAAGTTTTTTTTCCCTTTTTGTTCAGAATATCGTCTTTTTTATATTTATATTATTAAAATTGTTTTATTTATAATAGTTATTCAAATGTGTTGAAGCACTGAATTTGAAACGCAATTTTCTTTCAGCTGGTTTTTCACACGCCATATAGTGGAATATTTTCATAAAAAAGCTATCCAAAAGTCGATTTTAAGAATATCTGCATATACGCTAGAAACTTATACTTTATAAGAGCTTAATAAATGGAGAATCTTGTGCTGTATAATTTTTTTTTTGCTTGAGAGCCCAAGACTGGAAATTAATTAAAAATTGAACATTTTTCAGACCGCAATTTTTTTTATTAGTTACCCCTTGACAAGCACGAATTTAACAAGGTTATTTTTGCACTTCTAGGTTTTATGGCAAAATTTCATAATATGGATTAAGTTATGTCAGATATGTGCTATTTTTTTTGTTGATAATTTGAACGTAGAATTTCATTAATTTCAATTTTTAATTTAATTTTGTTTTTACACTAAAAACTTGCACAGGTTTTTCGTAATATTTTAAATTAATGAAAAGTTTTGTTATACATTGCCGCAGCTTTCCGCTATAAATTTTGCATTAAAATATAGAACAAATACTCCATTTTTTTAAGTGAAAAATTCAGATTGCCGTTTTTACCCCATTTTAGTTTTGGTGGATTTACTTTCAGGCCGTAAATTGTAACTTTCGAAAATGAACTGAAGAAATTAATTTTGTTATGACTTTGATATTTTTTAAATGAATTATAATTGATATTATAAGAAACCAACATACCTAAGACGTATTAAAAGTATAAAAAAATATATTATCAAAATTTTGCTTTTAATATGGTTCAAGTCTTGAAATTTATAAATAATACTTTTAATGGTTGGCAGAGATTTATATTTATATGATCAATGAAAATAAATATATAATATAAAATATAAAGCTTGTAATTAAAGAGAGATTATCAGTTTTATATATAAAGAATTATTTTAAATAGAACTTCCTTAACAAGAGAATTATAACTATCGATTACTCCCTCATTGAAACGAAGGAACACAGAAAATAAACAAAAACGTTATCCATATAAAGTTTTTACAGAATAGCCTATGAAATTTATATAAGATCTATCCTGATTGAAAAAGTTTGTTTTAAACATAATATAAGTCAAAATTATTGTTAAAAAATAAAATGCAATACAAGTTTAACGACAATGTGGGCCTTGTTGTAAAAGTCAGATATCTGAAACATCCATTCAAAGCGAAAGTTTTTTTTTAATAATCTGAATATTGCTATCTTAATTAGGGTAATGATTATATCATTGATTCCTCTAATTCAAATAATTTTATAAACATTACCTAGAAGTGTATGAAGTTGATAGAATAAGGCTAAGCAATTGATACAACAAGCATTATATAAAATATTGCTTTATTGTATTTAATGATTTCGATACAGTTCAAAGTGTTATACAAGAATCTATTGTTACTGAAAATGTTTTAATGGCAATTGGTCAGTTATCTGAAGAGGTTGAATTATATCATTTATATTGTCCAACGCAATTTTCGAGGAAGGATTAAGATTCAGCTGTTCCGGACAGACTGATTTTAAGTTAGGATTATTTCGTAATTAGAATAATTATTTCGACAAATCAAAAGTATTTAATCAGAGAAATACAGTTTAGAATATTTCGTAGATATGCTTAATTTATTCCTTATATTTCCATTACAAGCAATTGTGAATAGCATTGAAAATGAAAAGGCTTCAATTAAATAATTTAGAGAATTGTCAGAATTTATAAATTAAAAGTTTAATATAAAACTCCTTAAAGTGATTGTCAATCCATGACATGACTTTTTGGTCAATAACGATAACTTATACACTTACTATTTCCCTATTTTTTAACACCGTTGTGCATACGCATATAAAATTTCACAAGGAAATAAGTATACTAAAATTTCATATAATTTAATTAGTTTTATTAATTGAAATAAATCTAAACAATATTTTAATATTTGAGTATTCTTTTTTAACAATAATTTCTTCTCAACGGTATTTGTTTTCTTTCAATATATATTTTCCCAACTAACAATTATTCTACGGTCGGTGCCTGAAACATCTACTTACATTAGTAACACTAATCTTTAATATATTCAAAAGTAAGTTAATAAGAAATACATTTAATTGGCTTGAGAAAACATGGATATTGTACCGATTAGGAAAAGTAAGAAATTTGAAGAACCTCTATCTAATGGTAAATACATGTATTTTTTACTAAAATACTGTTTTAAAATTTTCAATTTTATAGGTTAAAATGTCTTTCAATATCTATTATAAGACTAATGTTAAAAACTGGTTACTGCATTTAAAGTCCATGAAAAGTATTTACCTAATTAAAATATAAACTTGAAATTTTAGAAGGCATGGGCAGGCGATCAATTGAGGTCATGTTAGGCTTTGACTCCTTTTGTTATTGATATTTTAGCATGAAACTTCACGAATACTTAATACATTTCGCTTATAAGCAAGGGAGACTTCTATTGTGCTGATTGAACATTTAAATCGGCTGTTTGAAAAATCGGCCTATAGGCCTATTAGAATCACACTCGCACTTTCATTTAACAAAACTTATAATTATATTTCTTTGTATTTCTTACATTTTACTACTTTAAAAAAAGTACAAACTCGCATTACTCACTGGTATATTTTATAAACATATCCTATAATTTAATTGCAACATTTAATAATAGGACATTAAGGTACAGTCGGGGAAATAAAAAACGAACCACCCCTTATATTTCAACCAGTTTTTATTGTAGGACTAAACTTAATATACCATTTTGTAGTGAATGAAGTCTACTACGCATTGATATACACAAAACATTTGCATAAGTGACTCTATACATATTTAAATCCGCACCAACTTTAAAATTATTTCCAATAGCAATACCCAATTTTAAACCAATATTTAGAATCTACAACAACATTTAACCCCCCCCCCCCCCCCCCCCCCCGACTATACTTAAACATTTATGTATACAAAATTTAACTTCTTAAATATTTTCCCAAATATCAACAAAAGAATTAATGGATTTATAAACATAAAATTGAGAAAAATAAGTATAATTGTTAGTATAGTATTTAATAGAACTTTTGGCATGATCCTATTTGAGAACATGAATAATAACTTGCCACGAATTTTATTTTTAAGCCTTGTATATTAATTTCACGATAGTCGAGGTTTTAAGCATCTGACGTTATATGTCAATAATCTAACTTTATTACTAAAAAGCAAAATTGTATCTTAACTTGTGGTATTTCACAAGTTTTTTTGACGTGAAAATGTCTATTCGCTCGTTACAATGATGGGCGGTCGACCTTTCTTGTGTGACAGAAAACGCTCAGATTTGAATCCTTAATACCTGCGAGACTAATAATGTGTGAGTAATGGTTGAGCCTACAACGGATAGATCCTGTTTTGCGCCTGATACTCACAAATTAGCTGTGTCTAGAACTTTAAGTTTGTGTAGCGCGGAAACGCGTTGACCTAGAACGTTAATTCTGATGTCGTTGTTAAGAGCTCGCCGAGCACTACTAGAACTAGCACCTAAAGTGAGACAGTAAAAATAATCGCCGAAATATAAGTGAAAATTGATATTAAGTTGAAAATTACAAAATAAATTAAAATGTCTCATATGACTCGTAAATATGCTCGGAATTGCAGAAAACGCCAGTCATAAGAAAGATTGCATCGAAAGGAATGTCTAAAATGTCCAGAGTCGAGCGAATGCGAGAGATACACAGCGTCGAAAAGAAAACGAGAAAATGGCGCGAAAATGGCGAAAACGAGTGAGTACGTAGCTGGTCCATCGAGTTTACAACTGCCAGCGACAACCCAATCATCTACGGAGAGTTGTAGTGCTAAAATAACTCTTCCCATACGCAAGCTTTAAGATCATAGCCGTGTACGCCGCACCGGCCCCACTACACTCCTGCTCATTCTATTCCCATTTCTTATTGTCGATCACGCGACAAACAGAAACAGGTGAAATAATGTCATCACACATCCCTATATTCCTAGAAACGACTGTCGGAGGAAACACAAATTTACTCATCGGAGGAGGAAATACAAATACAAATACAAATAAAGTCGACCAACTACAGGCTCTAGGCCCAGCAGGGTTGGTCCTGTCAATCCATCATCCTCACGATTCCCTAATGCCGATCCAATTGTTTTTTAAAACCACCCAACCCTGAAGAATTAATGTTAATTCTTTCGCCCCCGATGGTCTCACATTAAAGCCACCTATTTACAAATTTGTAAGATGAGACACATTGGTTTCCTTGGTAACCACATGCGTGAATAGAAAGTATGGAGCCCGATCTGTATAATGAAAATTTTAGGTTCGTTTGTAAATAAAATTAACAAATTCAAGAGTCAGTCTCACTTAGAATTGTGCTTCGTTTTTTTTTTAACTATTATAACTTTTGTTCAAATCTGTCAATATTTGACTTTTTTTTTAGGTAATAAAGTAAATATTTTAGCTTTAATTAAGTGTGAAGGTTCAAAATGGAATTTGGGTGCTTTATAGAATGCTCCATTCCATTGATCCTTTATGAAGCTCTATCAATGTGTTTAATTTTCTAAATCAATGATCCAAAAATTCTATTAAAAATTAGGTGCCATATTTCGATAACTAGAAAACACAATTTAAAAGATTTTTTTTTACCACAAAAAAAAATTTGGAAGTTAACTAGGCAAATTGCCGTTAAATCGATGTCTGATAATCCCAGTTTAAAATATATGTCAGCATAAGCAGCAGCAGACTATACCAGAAATTTTTTTTTTTGTGGATAAAAGTTTATTTATAAAATAATGTAATGTTGTATCTATCCTGTAAATATTATACTCATCTGTGTAACTATTGCATTTAAGAGATTGATAATTAAAGTACATATTAGCACTTAACACTTGTTTTTATAATGTCATCATGACGTTTTCACGAAAAATTCACGGCGCGGACCCAAACTGCGCCTATTTAATTTTTTTAAGGTTGATTAATAATTTATTCAGTTATGTTTTTTTCCTTGAGATTTTGCTCTGAAATTGGCCCACGTTTAGACTCAATAAAAATTCGTTTTTTAAGATTAACGTGGCTATGGATCATTCCCCTTATTTTATGAAAACTTCTGTCTCATGTCACAATCTTATTTTCATCCTTATATTTTCTCTGAAATCTCTATTTGTGAGCCCTTCTTGCGATGATTTCAAGAACCGTCAAACTAATTAGTCATCTTCTTAGTAGAAGTCGTAATATAAATATGCGTGGATCTTATAATTAAAAAATGATATTGCTTGCATAGATTTTTGATATTTTATTTTTTTAGTATATTGATTTCTTTACTCAGTTGGGTAATCGGAATTAGAGAGTTAGGAAATGGTAACGGATTCATTAATATTTCGTGGCCCTTCTCTGCTATTACAAATCGATCCCTTAACAAAATAGCCAATGTTGTTTAATGTTGAAACACATAATACTCTATTGCCTTTTTGTTAAATATTTTGTTAACGCATCATCATAATAAAGTTAAAATAAATTCACTTTTATATTTGGGTTATTCTTTTCATTAGATGTTTTATTAATATTGGTGAATTGTTTCTGTGAACTCAACATAATTTTTACCTTTCATTATTTTTCTCAATTTAATATTTCAGTTGCAAACAAATTTTGGACACTGAATCAACTTGATAATGTTTGGTTTGGTACACTTTTCAGAATAAATATACAATAACTTTACATAAAACTTTTACCAAATTCATGTAAACATTCTAATTCAAATAGTGAACCTAAATGACCCTAAAACTAAATGAAAATATTGAATAGAATTTGAGAAAAGTGTACCACTGTACTTAAAATATCAATTTTCAGAAAAACACAAAAAACATTTGTTATTTAAAATTGTTTATACAAAACTAAATTTTTGAAGTGTAATAATCGTAGCAAATGTTTAGTTTTTCACTGTATAATTTTTTTTTATAAGAAAATTAAATAATTTGGAGCAATTTTAAGTTGAATGAAATACGACTAAGTTTTGTACGTTTTGTTGTTGAGGACTAATGTGTCCACTTAACTGTACAGCTTTACTTCTGATCCCTAAAGTCCTGACCACTCTTAGTGTGATTTTCAGCCACTTAATACCAGCACATTGCAACAGATTATGGCACGTATATCACTTTCCTTTCTTGTCAAATAAAACCATTCGATCGAAGACCTTACTAAAACTATTTTGTGTTTGCAATTGGTATAGTACATAATTTATTTATTTTTTGGGGGTGGGGTGGGGGATAACGTTAAAATGAATTATTTAATTTCCTGTGTAATTTTACTACGCCGCTTCAGACCCAAGCCTTTTTGGGGTCATAGCGGGTACATTGGATGTCAAATATTTTTGAACGATTTTTTCAAGTCTATGGATGTTATTTTGCTTGCATATTATTATTTTCAAGAAAAAAAAATGTGTGTAGTGAAGTTCAGAAAAATAGTTTTTAAATTAACTATTTTTCTTCACAGGTATTTGATATAAGTCAAAATAAAAGTTTTGGGAAACTTGTATTTTTAATTTTTGAAATTAAACGTTTTACACTCACAATTTGTTCCTTTTTATTCTCTCCCTTTAGTGTTAATGTTCAGATTAATGTTTTATCTTGTATTTCAGAACCTGAACCAGATTTTCAGCCAAGAAAAATTATTGTTAAAACAGGAAAAGATGTCAAAGCTGATTATACTCTCAACCAAGAACTTGGGAGGTAAATTTGCAATATCAATAAAGTGCTTTCAAATAACTTGGGTAAACGCATATTAATTTTCAAAATGCTTCTTTTTCAGAATTAAACAAACTTTTGATAATAAACATCAATTTAGCATTAAAGTTTAGTTTATGTTTTTTCCATTAACTAGTTTTCTCCATTTAAATTCATAACAATCTGCAGTGGCATTGATTTCATGTCAAGAGTAAGGAAGCAAGGCTAAAAATTAGTAAGCAAATGCCCATTAAAAATTATGATTTTATTTTTGTTATGGTTGTTAATCACTTGTTTAAATTGACAAAAAGTAAGATGTCACTTGGTGCACCCCTGATCGCCGCCGCCTGTAGTCTTGTACATTAAACAACATACGTATTTTCATAGCCGTTTTTAGAGTTAGTGGGCTCCTAGGCTATGTGGTGCGGGTCCCCTTAACTACAGGGGGAGGATGGAGTTCCCCATTAAAACGAGGGGGAGTCGACATTTTTTTAACATATATTTTCCAGTACTGCAAATAAAATTATTTTTAAGTGTACAAATTAAATTGGGATATACAATTTCTAATACTATATAACAAAATTTCAACGGGTTCAAGGATTCCGAAGGTGTAATGGCATTCCGGAATCTATGTAATAAAATATTTAACTTGTTTGTATATTACCCTGAAATGGCTCTAAACGAAATAAAAATGTCACAAAAATTAAAACTACGGATTTCCAAAAAATGATAAAACTATATCACATTGTAATTATTACAAATTAAATATATTTTTTTAAAAGAACAAAAAAGTATTCGGGTATATTTACATTGTACAAATGTGTTAAGAAAAATATAATTTTTCTCCATCATAAAAATATTGTTGTATACTATTTTCAGTAAGATAATTATTATAATTATTGCAAATAATTTTTTCCGAAAGTTAACTTGTGTATGTGTTGTGCGGGCCCTTTTGTGGTACCTGCAGCCTATGAAGCCTTTTTTTTATAGTATGTAATTTTCGTCCTACGCTGGTATTTGTAGTCAATTAACAATGATATTTTATTATTAGCTTTTTACAGCTTTTAATAAAATATATTTTAAGTAATTTTTATGCAAAAAAAAACATTTTAAAATTTGTTCTTGTAACCGTGTTGCACTCCGCCAGACGACATAAACTCACGTTACTGTTTTCATGAGGCCAATAGTATAAAACTTGCCACTTGATTTAAATGAAGTAATAAGCATGTCGTGATATTTGGAAATGGAAGTCCATTAAATTTAATTGTAGCTATAAAACGAATAAATTTCAGATATGCTACTTTTTCGCGGTAACGCGGATTTCTGCTTTTTTCACCTAAATTTTGAATTCCCAAGATCGGTTTTAAAATATTTATGAGGAGGGGTCGGAATTCATCAAAAACTTATATATTCATTCAAAAACTTATTTTCATCAAAAACTTATTTTCAACCGTCGGCGTAGGAAGAAGGCCGGGGGGGGGACCTCTAGCCCCCAGGAAATATTTTGAAGGGACTCTCAGTTCCCCCCTCCCCCCCCCCCCCCCCACAGCGTTATACTGTTTTTGCCTTTTTTTACTAAAAAAAAATTATTAAAAAAAACCTATTGCAAGGTAAGAATAGAGAATTCTTACAAAGAGGCCTTCAAAAGGAAACGCCCTCTATTTATTCCTAAACGTGTTTGCAAGTGGTGGGGGGATTTTCCGTTGAAAGGTACAGGAGGACAATGAGTTGTCGGAGCTTTGACAGAGAAATCGTATACAATCCTTTCTCAACTGCTTTCAAGCGAAGACGACTTGTACATATCTGTAGTCAAATGTTACATTTCCCGAAGCACCTGTAATTACCTGTTCTACGGCAAACAGCCATACTTCGTTTAAAAAATGCCTACCGCCATGTGTGGGTTGAAAGTGTAGAGCGTGGGAGATATAGGGAAAATTAAGTCGTGAGAATGGCACGAAGAGAACTTGAATTATTGTGACTTGAAAAGAGTGAAACTGCAATGTTAGCTAAACATTAGAAGGATTGCCCAATTGCATCAGACTTTGAAGGGCGCATCTAAAAGGAAAGCAGATCGCTTGGGAAAAGTGTTTTAAGGAAAGGAACAGTATGCAAATGAAGTAAGCTATTTAAAGAGATAGTTTAAAAAGGGAGGGGGGACTTGGAAAAGGAGGAAGTAAATATACACTTCTTTTTGAAATATTAACTTGTTTTTCGAAATAAATACAATATACGTTACGTAAATAATACTCAAACAATTTTTAACGAGAACAACTTTTTAAACGAGATACTCAGCATAAGTACAATATATGTTTCCATACCGTGTCTCGCTGTTTAGAAGTGGTTATCTTGACACATTCAGTACCAAAGGCGCATATGGCATAGTTCTAAGGTTGATGAACGATACCACCGCCACAGTCTTGTGGCGGAATTAATTCTTTATTGTATTCAATAGGAGTATTTGCCTCGTATAAAGAACTGTAATGTGGCTAAGGATACACCCGAATCCAGTGATTCGGTGGCTAAACGGATGCTTTTAGTAATCTAGTTTTTAGAGTAATCAATTGTCATTAAATGCCTTCAGCCGTATTTAAAAAGTAATACTTGTAGTACTTTGTGCATTCTATTAATGTATTAAAATAATATGGTTCCAACACCACTTAATCAGAAAACAACATGTAGTACAACACCACTTAATCAGAAAACAACATGTAGTCACCAACTCCTTTACTTATCTCTTAAAAATATATATAGATACGTTTTTTTTATTATTTTACTATAGCATGTTATATTTGTATGCCAAAACGTGTAATTGTTTTTTAAAATAAGGCAAAAGCATGCTTTGTTTGACAAATCGTGTTGAATATCATCTCAAGATGTTCAGCTTTTTTAGTAAAAGAGCTGTAGTATGTCTGAAATTTTAATCCATAACATATCCCAGCGAATTTGGCAGTAAATATCATAAATTAGAGAATACTAAATAAAATTCATTTCCATTACCAATTTTTCGGGACGCTGCACTTGAGGTGAGTTCCACTTATTCCATGTTTGTGTCCTTAGGGGGAAATTCGGCACTGTCCATCGCTGTTCAGAGAAGTCCACTGGCAAAATATTCGCAGCGAAATTTATCACCACTACCAAACCTCAAGACCGACTGGATGTGGAAAGAGAAGTGGAGATCATGACCGTCCTGCAGCACCCACGACTACTGCAACTCTACGATGCTTTCGATGATGGCAAAAAGACTATGTGCCTCATTCTGGAAATGTAATACTTTGTTATAAAACGCTCCTTTTTCATGGTATTTAGTGTATTTACTAAAATACTCTTAGGGACATTACGCATTCAGCAGGATTTAATATTGCCAATGTGACTAGAGGTCATGGATTTAAATTATACAAGTCACAGCTTAATCGGGATGTTAGAAAGCATTATTTTTTTAATAGGGTTATTGACAAATGGAAAGGTTTGCCTGAGTATGTTGTTAATTCTTCAGGGGTGAGTGGTTTTAAAAAACAATTGGATCGGCATTGGGGAATCGCGAGGATGATGGATTGACAGGACCAACCTTGCTGGGCCTAGAGCATGTAGTTGGTCGACATTATTTGTATTTGTATTACATGAAAACTTAAAGACTTTTTTTAAAAAAGAAAACGTAAAAGATGAATTTCTTAAAAACGTCCATACACAAACATAACAGATGCAAATAATTTTTAATCAGTTAATAAAATTAGTAAAATTTCTCTGACGAAATAAAAATTAACAGGAAAAAAAGATTTTAAGTTATTGCAAAAAAATATTTTGATTGGTTCGTTGGTTTCACTTTTTTTTTTTTTTTATGAAAGCAAGGTAGTTTTATAACAGCTCCACTTACTGTCAATGAGACTCAAGACAACATTCCCCAATAACAATGAAACTTCATGTATATTATTTTTCTAATATATATCCCCTTTACTTTCAGGAGAAGAAACTTAACAAGTGAGGTATCAAAAGAAAGATAATTTTACGGAGCAGTAACGAATCGCTCTTTCATTTCATAAATATCAACAATTTGTTTATAAAATACGTTTAAAAGAAATATTGCTTAAAGAAAAAATTTTAACAAATATTTCCAAGATCTAGAGTGTGCCTTGGTAGGGTTGGTTGGAAGCACGTGGGGCTTTGGAGCAATAGGCCACGGGTTGGAGACCCGACGGGGGACTATCAAAACTTTTTCCCCCCTCGGGTTCGCGGGGCCATACACCTACTTAATATATATTTATAAAAGACAATTAATAGATATTTCTAACAATTTTTCTATGGAATTAAGTACAATTTCCTTCCAAATAATAGCTTTATTTGAATTTAGCAAAATATGTTCTGTTTTTCAGCATAGAAGGTGGCGAACTCTTCGAAAGAGTTATTGACGAGGACTTCGTACTTACAGAGAAAGCTGTCACAATTTTCATGAGACAGATATGCGAAGGAGTCGAGTATATGCACTCAAAAAACATCCTTCACTTAGATATGAAAGTGAGTATTATAGGATGCAACTTTACGGTTTCAGTTTGGTAATTAAAAATTGCTTTTGAGTCAGTGCAAACACAAGTCTCCAACACCCCGTTAGTATTTCACGTTTTTTGGTGGCTTAGGAAAGGAAACAACAAATCTCAAGTGTTTTCTTAGTTTTGGATTTTCAGTGGGTCAAAGTGACATAATAACAATTTTTCCTATATTTCTCTACATCACTGAGTAACGCAAATGCACAACAACAGTTATTTCCAAAAATTCAAAAAATAAGATGTTGGTATGATTAGCTACTGGATCACTTAAGCTTGAACTCTTCAATGAACCTTTGACCTTACAATGACGGAAAAAAACAGTTATCTTAAAAAAAAATAGTATCTGTAGGTTTGTTTGTTTTTATACAAATCTACAGTTTTATTGACGAAATTTTGCAAATTTGACCTTCAAAACAAGAGGAAGGTTACTGACTACAAGGGATTTTGAAAAACCACTCCCATCTCCCTTTTCCACCCTTTAAAGCAGAAATGACTTCTTATAAAACCGCCAGATAGCACCACATTGAAGAAATCAGCTAACACTATGCGTAAAGTCCGGGCAACACTGTGCCATATAGTCAGCTTACTTATAGAAACTTCAAGAAAAACTCCCACACATTTAAGTCAACGATATGGATGGTTAAAAGCAAAATTGTTGTATGTCCACTTTTGTAAACTTTTGGAAAACGCAATAGAAGATTTCAAACTTGGGGAGAAAACTTGACTAGGACCCTTAAATACTCGACCGTCGTATACATGTATGCATTAGATATTTTTTTATTATACAACAATAACACTGTTAAGCTAATGTTCGTTAGTTCTTCTTACTTTAATGAAATAATGAACAGTAACGGACATACTATATTTTTGCACAAGTAGATTAAGGAAGTTATGGACATACTACATGGGTGCATAGAATAAAATTGCCCTAGTTATGATCTTAGAAGGATAGAATTAATTTGATAAATAATACAGAAATAGAACTATTTTGTTTCTATATTATTTTTTACTGACAGTTCAATTACATATCAGTACATTGCAAAAGGAAAAAACAAGTCAGTATTTTGTTTAAACAGTCTCTGGTCTTTTATGATATAGTTAGGACTTACAATAATATTTCTTTTTACCACATTTTGCCTTTTTGTTTTCTTGATCTTTCTCCCTTGTTGTTGTTTTTTCGGGAGGGGGGTGGGTCTCCACTTTTTTCTTCTCCTTTTCTCCACAGTTCTTCTCGTCATTTAATCTCCTACAAGTATTCCTCCGGCCATCGGATTCAGGTTGTTCAATTTTTCCAGGGATGGGTTTATCGTCCTTATTTTCAACGGGTTATGGTACAATATCCTTAGCTTTTTCAGGATATGGAATATCAGCAACAACGTTAGCATAACAGTTTGGAATGACTACTGTCTTTAAGAGAGATAGAAGATCTTTCTTTTCGGCTTTAGAGATAGGAATCACTGAATTGCACTTGGGCGTTAACTTGATTGAATCCTGGGAGAGTGGAGGTTCATAATCGAGGCCTACATTCTGCTTTTTGAATGCTAACACTCGGTTTGTAATTCATACTTATACTGTATGGTGTAAGGCTAAGGTTTTTCAAAGCGCAAACATTTTATTTCAACACAGTGTGCAGTAGTTCCTTAAGCGTCTGTTGTTCTATGCCGCTCTTAACCTGTTTTCCTATTTCAGTCAAGTCCAAGATGTCAAAAAACTCCAAAACTTTTACCTCATAGGGTGTTGCCCTTTTTCTTGCCATTTTAATAATCACACCCATTCCTTAGAAGTGTACACTTTCTTGCATTTACGTGCTCTTAATTGTAGCATGCATAGAGTCATCTTCAAAGTAATTCTGGCCAGGTTCCATAAATTTCATATATATTCTTACACAATTAGTTTTATTAACAATTTACAACACAGCAGCAGAAACATACTGGTTCCTATTCTGCTCACCGCATGTGTTTGATTTTGTGGTGATGCGAGTCTGACAGTCTGAGGAAGATCGTTCATGCAAGGCCTGTTCGCGCGCGTTTTCCACAAGACCCTTTCATTATATTCATCCCGTAAGTAGCAGAAACATCGTAATTTTTTGGAACCATGGTCAAATGACAAGATTATACAATTGTTGGCTGTGAAAACTGGGGACATATAATAAGTGTGCACAAACAAAAGCTGTCTTTGAAAATTGGTATTTTTTTTAAAACCTCCACTACAAAATTATTATTTGGAATTGGTATACGATGTTTCGGCAGGAGAAAAGAGCTAAACTCCGCCTTTTCATTGATACCAAAATATAATTTTTGCAAAAAATGGACATACAACGTTTGTGCTTTCTGCCATCGATATATCTCTTTTTCGTGATTTTCTCCAAATACGAGTGCATATTGCTGATTTTATATCTGGGCTACTCAACTGTAAATTTATGTGACGTGTGACATTCTAATGTAAAAATTGAATTAGAAAATTTTTATGGAAATGGCTAAGGGCCCTCCCCATATAAGACCCTCAAAAAATATTATATGTCGAAAAAATGCACTTTTATGGAGTTATCAGTTTAAAATTGAGTAACAGTCAATAATTTTTATTTTTTATTTTTTTTTATTTTAAAGAAATTTAATTTTTTTTGTGTAATATCTTTTGAGTCAACTAGAACACTGACCTACATGGTAAATGGCAGAATAATCGGTAGCAGCTCCGTATTTAAGATTTTGAAGGCCCTAGGCCAAGTTCTGGTCAATATTAAAAAAAAAATATTGTTTTTAAATAACTTAGGCTATGTGGTTATGGTTTAGGAAAAGATAAAAACTCACACTTTTTGGTAGTATAAGTTTGGTTTATTTCTACAAACCTTCATTTAAAAAATTATAAATGTAATTCAAAGTGAAATATAACTCTACTGTTTGCTCTTAACTGCCCAAATTTAAAATAAAAATGTATTATTTTTAAAGTTTATTAAAAACATATATAAAATTAGTTAAAAGCAAGTTTCTAAAAAGGACTATATTACTGGTACTAGTAAACTGGTGACTTAATTAAATATTGGACAATAATTTCTTATGCGTCTACTTTTCGTCCTTTCTGATATGAAAACTATTTAACTAAGTCACCAAAGCCTAAGTTTAAACATGGTGTTCCACAAATACTTTAGTTAAAAAAAATCTGCAGCTTGCGCCCCCCCCCCCCCCCCCCCCCCCCCCCCCCCCAGGTCGCGGCCTAGTGGTCAATCCGGCACTGTGTAGAGGATCACCATCATAGATAATTTTATCTTCTGCATTTTATATCATGATGTTTCATATATTGTTATATGTAATATTATCCAATTTTAAAATTCGTTTAAGAAAAATGTTTCATTTTAGCCAGAGAACGTACTGTGTATAAGCCGAACTGGAAATAAAATCAAGCTGATTGATTTCGGTTTGGCAAGGAAGTATGACCCCAAGAAAAAGCTCAAAGTTTTGTTTGGAACCCCAGAGTTTGTCGCTCCTGAAGTAGTTTGCTTCGAAAATATTAATTACACAACTGACATGTGGAGCGTAGGAGTCATTTGCTATGTTCTGTAAGACAATATTTCCTTTTCTTTGCTAATTTGACAACAATTAAATTGCAAAAACTTCAATTATGTTTAAGATTAATTCACCATATATTTAATATTTGTTCTGCTAAGTGTAGGCTTGTACAGGGGACCAGAGTTTTTCCGGGGCGGTTTTGAGCCAAGATCCCAATAATTTTGTAATATTATTTATACATAATTTATAAAAAATTGAAAAAATTAAAATAAATTTATGACAATTATAATTAAAATAATGACCAAACTAATAATAATGACCATTATTTCAATTGAATTTTTGTGTTTATCTTTCCATTTTTAGTCTTATATTCATTATTTTATTTTTCATGTATTTGTTTAAGATCGGAATTAATATAAAGTCTTACTTTTGATTCCCTAATATTTGTACGTTTGCAATAAAGGCCTATAATTTTTTAACATACTTCATTCATATTAAGTATTAAATAACAGCGGTATGATTTAATCTTTTTGTAATTAGAGCTCCCTGTATTTCTTACTAACAAGCTACCACTTTTTTAAAAGATGAATTGAAAATATTCGAAAATTTAACTTTCATTATATTTAATGTGATAGAATTGAGAATACATTCTTAACTTGTTCCTTGTCAATATAAATACTAGGTGAGTGAGTAAACAATACCTAGCTTCCAGAAAGTTAGGCTAAACAACCTTGCACACTCATTCTTAATGATATGTTTATTGGTTAGGTTTAAGCACATTTTTTAAAAAAAAAATTGAGATTATATGAAATGAAACATATTAAAAATACTTATATGTTCTGGATGATATAATATACAAATTGTTTCCGCATAAGTTTGTTTCATGAATTCCACCACTGCACATTAGATAGCATCCAATGTGACTTCTACACTTACTAGAATTTTATATTTACTAACTTCCAGTAGAAGTTATTGAATCGCATAGTGGTCAAAGTTACAACACATTCCTATATTCAGTGAAACGACTTTGTATTCGGAATGCATATTAATTGCGAATTGTAAGTGATATGAGCGTGCGATACACAAGGAAAATGCTCATAAACACCCAAATATCAATTTATCTAAGGCCTATAGAACATGTTTACAGATAAAACGCAGAAGGGTACTAAAATTAATTGAATTTTTTTAAACGAATTGAAATTATTTAAGAAGTAATGCTAGTTGAAATTTAAATTTGTAAGGAAGAATTGCGCTAAAATTGTTTTTGTAACACTACTGTAAATTTTGTAGGGTGCCAGAGCCCGGTGACTACATCATTACTTAGTGCCGTCTTCGTCAATAATTGATTTATACTACTGTAATCAAGTCGATTTTTTATTATAAAATACCAATCCCTTTTACACGTCTTCCAAACGTTACCTTTTCTAACAAAACATTTAAGACTTAAAAGGCCTAGAGCATTTACAACCTTAGTACGTTCCATTACCTCCTTGATAAGCTCTTTTATTTCCTTCTCAAACTCTTCATTCGACGATCCACCGTCTTGTTGCTTGGCCACGTTGTTTGTCCCCACCAACAACATCGTCTTATCGCTAGCTCTCACTGCTCTTCTTCGAACTTCTCTTATTGCGTCTTTAACCTTTGCAACAGGCAGACTCCTACAGTGTCATACTCTATTACATTTTCCATTAGGGTGCCCCTCCGATCGATTACATATTCCATTGGGGCGTTCTTCCAATTTTGAATATCTCAATACAAACGTAAATTTAGAAAATAAAGTTTCAGTTATTTTAATTAGCTTATTTTCTTTTCAATTGAATTAAAAATTTAGTAATAATTCTATTCTAAAACCTGTATAATTCACATGGACCGTTCCAAACCACTTTTATCCACATGCATTTCACACAACGCTTATGGTTGTAATTTGGCGTATTTATGATTTTTCGTTTATGTGAGTAATTGGCGCTTTTAGGAGTCACTTTGAACAGTTCTTCGGTAATGCAAATTTAATCGTAGTTCAGTGGGAGGAAATGCTTGGTTCAATGGTTCGATTCACTGACGATAGATTTTTTACAATTATGACCATTCTATGAAACTTATATTATAATTATATTATATTTACAAAGTTTTATTAAAATTTATATTAGTTTTTAAAACATTAAAAAAATTAACGTTCATGACTATCCGTTTGCTGCAGCATATGTTCTTGATACATTAGTCAATAGACTCTGTGTCGGTGATAACAGAAAACTATTATTTTTATGCATCTTCGTAAAAGTTTCTAATGTAAATTTAATTTTCTTATGGACTTCTACTTAAATTTACAGTTTCGAAAGTTCTGCATTAATAAACTCGTCATCAAAAAGAACGTATTAAATTTTGAATATATTTTTTGATATTCCTTTTATTTCAACTTATTGAGCGGATTTGATTATTGAGTACAATAGAACAATTTTTCTTTTACTCTTTGGATAACTCAAAGTAGAATAAAAAATATTATTAGATGAATTTTACCATTATAATATATTTTCAATTTATATTAAGAAAAGATTACATGGGAAAATTTCTTGGAAATATAACTATTAAAACACCAATCGATGTAAACGTTTATTTGTGTACTTTTTGGACTGCGCAATTTATTTAAAGGTTTATGAAATTTAAGGGGTCTAAATGATCTTTCTTTCAATAGATTATCGGGATTATCACCGTTTATGGGAGATAGTGACATGGAAACCATGGCTAATGTTACAAGGTCTGAATGGGACTTCGAAGATGAAAGTTTTGATGACATCTCAGAAGATGCAAAAGATTTCATCGCGAAACTTTTAGTCAAAGATCTGAAGTAAGTATTCTGCTTTGGTTACATTAGCTAATCAGAACTTTGCTATTAGGAAGACTCACGTAAGCCTATATCAAATTATGTCAATATATCCACGGAGAGCTTAAACAAACAAGTTTCAAATAATTTTATTTGCATTTGAAAATACATAATATTCGTATTCAACGACTTAACTCAAAAGTAACACTATTTTATTTATTTCAGAAAAAGACTAAATGCTACCCAAGCATTGCAACACGCATGGCTAAGAGTAAGTTTTGTGATTTTTAAAAAGTATTACATCTATACATAGATTTATTTATCTATTTCTCTATATGCATGTATGTCTATCTGTCTGTTTGCCTATCTATCTCTCTAGCAAAAATACTTAAAAGATTTTTGCTGTTTCTTTCAACTTGGAAACTCTATAAACCAGTCGTAAAATTCTATTCCAACCGGTTTGGTAGTAGCTTCCTCCTAAAAACATTTATAATGCAAGTTTTTAAAGCACACTAAAAGTTTTATGCAAGCGAACTGCAAACCTGCAAAGTATTTATTAGGTATAATGCTGAAAAGTTCAAATATGGAGGAATTGGTTTTAACAACTGGAATTTTCATCAAAATAACTTATATTTTTCCTGATTCATTTTAGCCGGGCTCTTGAATATTTAACAGCAAATGTTATGAGACTCAGCGTTTCCAACAAGAGAATAGTTGTCAACATAATGATAAATAAGCTACAGGTCCAAAATACTTTAGTTGAAGCACTGCTCAGTAGTCATTCACAAAAGATAATAATACTCCCACTTCAATTAATTTGCTCTTAAATTATCCTAATTCCCTCACATGCGGCAAAGACCTAAATTTGTGCTTAGAGACCAATGCCGGACTAAGAAATCTTTAACATATTCTTGTTTCTTTAATAGAGGGATAAGAAGAAGCAGGAAGTAACTATTGACAAGAAGAAATTGAAGAGATTTGTCATTAGAAGACGTTGGCAGGTTAGTAAAACTTTATATGGAGGACTGACAATACAAACAGGTCAAGTCAAATTTTTGTGTTTTGAGTTATCGATATCTATGGATAGAGTTTGACGAGCTTTATCAGAGAATATAAAAATACTTTGTGGCTACCGAATCCGAAAACAATTATATGCATTTTAATATGAACAGACCAATGCATGCGTCGATTTCTGGGACAACAGTAGTCATTGAATTATACACGAGCCGTCTAGTTCCAAAACCAGATAGATTCATTTTCATAAATTTTACCGCCAAAAACGATTGACAGCCACGTACTGTTAGATCTTTTGGAATTGCTTTCTTAATTACAAGAAAAAGAAAAATATATTTATCAATTAATCAAATACTAAACAACACGACTAACGTTGCAAAAGCCCAAGTAGAATGTTTGCTCAACCTTCTCTTCCGAATAGTATTCATTCGCTAAGTGAAGGTTTTGAGCGGATGAACTATTTACTCTTTAGACATAAATCCTATACAACGTGGTTTGGGCGTTCTAGGTAGGGATGTAGTGTAATAAAACCCTCGCCCCAACTTCTATAGGTATTAAAAACAGTCCTGATAAATAATTGGATAATGTCCCATTAATCTCTTAATCTGTAAAGTGGAAAGCATGGAAAAACGACGATTTATTTGGGTTCGGGGTTGGTTACACTACCTACTGATGTACCCTTATCAGTTGTCATTCCTGTAGAAGGGTGCGTATTCCGTAAATATTGAAAGTTTTTCAAAGTAACAGTTTTCTTGCTTTTATTATCTTGTTTTTCCCTAGTCGAAATACGTACGATTTTGTTTAATAAAAGTACATCTAGTACCTCTTCTATTTACACAACAAGTTTTATTTCTAGAAACAATGTTCGTCATTAATTATTACGAAAAATTTCTCTGTCCCTTAGTATTTGTTAAGAAGTGTAGATAAGAAATTTATAATTTCATTAAGCGACAAAATTTTAACATATTAAGGAAAAAATTATAGTAGCCAAAAATTTTCTATTGAATCGCAAAAACTATAATTAAAATTAAAAAGAAATTTTAAGTGTAAGTGTATATTTAAACACAAATTAAGTGCTTTTCCTTAAAAAGTAGACATTATTGTTGAAAAAATTTCCTTTCTGACCACAAGGTATATTAGAATTGCCCAAAACACACAATGAAAGTAGGACGTCCGTGAAACAGTTGAACGTCTTGGCTGCCATGTTGTGTAAGACACGTGTTTCTAAAAAAGTTTATATTTTATACAAAACCCAGGAATATTGGTAAATAATTCCACTTTTCTAATTTTTGTTTAGAAATTTTCATGCACCAAACTACCACAGATTTATTTGTTTACTCACACAAATCGACTGTTAGACTTGAATTAAATCACTCAGAAATATAATTCTTTGCTAATATGTACTCCATAAACGAAGTAAATTTTTAAAAAAAGAACAGGATCACAAAACATGAGATTAACATTGTGCAATTTAATATTTAATTTTAAAAAAAATATTTTACCCCATGACCCATTTTCCCTTATTTTACCCTAGCCAAACATATACTTTATCCTATTCTCAATTAAAATAAACTAACCAGAGACTTCCATATTAATCCAATTTCAACCGTGCATGGAGTGTTCACTGTATATCACAGCGAATTCCATAGAAATTCAAAAGTGTACATGAGCATACGAGAATTGAAAGAATAAAGAACAAAATATTTTCAATCCAACTATGAAATCCAAGGAGGACTTCATCCATGCGTTAAGGCCGTAATTGTTTTAGTCTATCAAATCAATCACTATAATTCATTTCTGTTGTTCTTAATGAAAACACACAGGCTTGTAGATTAGATTAGGATAGATAATTCAGAAGTATACAAACTTTCTAGGCCACGTGTTTGGTAGGAAAGTTAATTGCAGTAATTTGACTTTTCGCGACCTATTTTGTGCAACTATACATCGTGACCACTGATTATGTAACTTCCAGTTGGTCTGCCTTCCTTTTTTTCGCTATTTGACAACTGTTACTAGGGTACAAAACACAATCATCATGCAAATGACTTGACTTTCCTTATTATTTTAAAACATTTACGTCAATGTGTACACCTATTCGGCACGCAAACCGGTGGGCAGATAATCGTTTCCTTGTGTAACTTACTCAAATGAAATGTGTGTTTATGCATTACAACTATTTGAAAATGGTATGACTTTTTTGGTCGTTGGCTCTCGGTCCGAAAATAAGAATTCTTTTACCCTGCAGTTAATGTCGTCTTTCAGATTTCATTGTTCTGTTTCCGTCGACAACTCGTGCTCTAGCAATCGGTTGAAAGCAGGGGATCCCGGGGGAATAACGTCACCTTAAGGAAAAAAGATTTTTTTTCCCCTATACTGTAAAGTAACATACACTTTAATAAGGGGACTATTTAGTTTTACAAATTTTTACGCATTGCACACATACCCTGGTACCGGAGTAATCGCGTCACTCACTCTGTAAAAGATTTTAAATTACTTATTTAAAGTAATGTACAGCAGTTAAACTTACATTATTTTATTTTACAATTGTTTTTTTTTATAAATTATAAAAAGAAACTAAATGCTTTTCAGATTCCTTAAACATTACAAAATTGTATGAGGGCTTGATTACATTTTTATAGTCATCAGTAAAACTATTTTTGGGATTGAGGGAAAGAACCTGACGTAAAACAGTGAAAAACCAACATCGAAATATTAACACGAAAAACATTTCATGGCACAAAAAAGTATCCAGCAAATTTTTTTCAAATAATATGTTAAAACTACTAGTTGTGGGAACAATAGTAAGTCTCACGACAATTTTTTTTAATTAAAAAAAAACGTATACGTTGATTTTAATGACGTCAAGCTAAATTCATGCCCATGCCAAATTTGAAGAAAATCGATTACGCGTTTGGTTTGTGATAGCGTAGCAAAAAAACAAATATATTTACAGACAAACAGACGAAATGCTGAAAGGTGGAGTTAATAACAAGGACCTCTCTAACGCTCGGTCAACTAGAGTTTAGTACAAAAATTTAATTCGATAATAAGTTTTTAATATGCCCAGTTTTTGCGCACAAAATCTTTCTAAATATTAAATATCCCTAATATATATTTTTTAACTTATTTTGCGATTGTGTGCATTTAAAAAGAATTCTTCGTTTGTGAATGTACGTTCTCAAGGTTGTATCATTTGGTTTTTCCAAATGCTTTATGACTTGACGGATGATTTGAAGTTCGTAAAAATAATGTTGAATGGGGGAGCGACGGTGAATTGCCACTATAAGTTATAAAAGTTGCTTAAATTTACATGCATTGAATGATTTTGAGATACATTTCTCATCTTAATGCCCTTCACCAACAAAATCGTATCCTCAGGAGAACCAAAAATTTATGAAGTTGCTTAAGTTTCATTTTTGTTTTTGGTTATTTCTTAAATTGTGCCTCACTTTTCGGACGTTTCTATAATTTTTAATAATTTTACATGATATCCATTTAAAATTAATTTGAAGTTTTGGATTATATCCACAAAATAACTTCATATTTTCAAAAAATAACTCAACCCCCCCCCCCCTCCCCCGTCTGGGCCGGCCTGATTACCCCATATGATGTCAAATTTCCCCGGACTCCCATAACTTGCGCATTCGCAGATTCACTAAGAGAATAATTTACTGTAAAATTCTGAGCACATGGAACTTTCAAGGAAATTTAAAACTTTATCTGAATACTCAGACTACACTATATTTGGAGAAAAATAATGAACTCATTGTAAATTTATGACAAATGTATAAATAAATATATATGAGTAAAGTATAAAATAATTCCACAAAATATTCCACTGAGTAAAGATTAAAAGTCGGCAGTAGTTTTAATGCATATTGTAATAAAGGCTAAGAAATAGAAGTTAATCAAAAAAGAATTTTCTTCGTTAATATAATTTCGAGATTTCTTAGAAACAATATAATCAAATTAATTTTATAAATCACATATAATTGCATTTTTACTAAAATTTACACTTCATTGAAAATAAGTCCAATAGGTTGAAAAATATAAATAAGCCAAACTGATAATGAAGTAGTTTTTCAAAACTAGGTTTCAAACTTAATATACACACTAATTAATTTCAAATGAACAGAACTTACAAGTATAAAATATATTTTCAGTAAACATAAATCAGCATGTTCTGTTTATTTCTATTTAAATGTCTTTTTTGGTCGAATATTTAAAAGTTTGTTTTTTATTATTTCAAATATATTTTGTTTCAGAAAGCGGTTAACGCCCTCATTGCTTTGATACGAATGGGAGCGACAATATAGTACTAGTCATAGAAGTTCGTTCAAAGGTATGTTTAAAAAAGTTTATGGACTGAAAATTGCCTTTAATAACTTTAACATATCTTATCTTAATATTTCCTTTAAATAACAATCCTGTAAGTACTTAAAATCTTATTTAATTAATGCAAAACATTAAAGTATATTTACACACAACACAAAATCGATTCACACAAAATGGATTGTTTCAAGTAAGTAAATATTTGCGCGTAATCTAATTTAGTGTGTTGAAATTAAATATTATATTTTTGTAGTAATGTTTCATTGTATTAAGGCGGTATATGCGCGATTCGGCGAATCCCGGGCAACTTGTCATTCAGGATGTGTCACAATCACAGTTGGAAGAGCGAATGTTCGTACAAGCACTTGTACGAATCTTTTTACAAATGATTAATAAATGGAACCATGACTCAATTGTCCATACTTGTGCCTTTATAACTAGTAGTTCTGGAAACAGTAGAACTCGCAACCAAAATTTTATGTTTAAATATTAACCATATATGTCGATTTCAATAACTTCGAGCAATATTCATGCCAAATTTAAAGAAAATCGAACAACGCGTTTGGTCGTAAATGCGTAACAAACAAATTTACAGACAAACAGAAAAAATGCTGGAAGGTCGAGTTAAAACACAAACCTCGCTATGTTTTCGGTCAGCTATTCCATAATATTGGTGCAGATTATATAAATTTGATACACGTTCTTTACGGAATAAATGCTACGTTTATGGTTTTTATACATAATTAAGAAGGAAAAGACAAAAATTAACATAATACCAAAAATAGAATTCAACGAAGTCGCCACTGTTTAAGAATTATTTTTATTCATATGTTAACATCGGATGTGAAATGGCAGTTAATCCTATGTTTTTAAAATGAGAATTTGGAATGACACATGTAATGGCATGTATTATGGTAATACCATATACGTGCCAAGTTTGTCAAGTTGCAAATTAATACCCATCCCGCGTGGATGGGTTACTTGCGCAAAAACTTGTTGTTCGTGAAGCGACAAGTTAGAAAATCTAGGAACACACATGCTTGCCGAATCACGAGTATAATTACTTGTGGGAACACAAGTCCTGGACGTGGATTACTGTATAATTGCATTTTCCAATCATTTCGGAAAATTGGAACGAATCTCTTGTGAACCCTCAATGGCAGTGACAAAACTAAACGGGGGGCATCAGCCCGTTTGCCAATTTTAAAAGGGGCGGCAAATAGTCATTTTTTAATAGTAGACAAAAATGCTAGGGTTTTTTAAAATCTTTAAACAAATACTTAAAAATATTTTTTTTTAAATTGTCATGTGTAATTTTAAGATAATATCTATTGGAGTTATTTGGAATTGTCAGTAATATGGTGGACAAAGTAGGAAAGTTGTCTACTTTCTCACACCGACACTTACTATTCGTAACCATTTTGCCACATTCTGATATTTTCAAATATATATTAATTAAATATAAGAGAAGTTATGCAGAGCCTAATTTACAGCAGCGTTTTCGGAGCACTTGCCTACCCCCATTTATAAGGGTTTAACTCTGCCATGCTCTAAATGCATTCATTCTAGCCATGGTGAAGAAATTTGGAGAGTGTGGTGCAAGTTTTACATTTATTATATACACGAACAGTTTACGTCGACAAAATAAAAACTTCGTTAGAATAGTAAAAAGGTATTGAAATATTTTTTTGTTAAAAAGGGTGGAGATATGTTGAAGCAAATAGAGTACTTTAATCAATGTAGATTGTATTATTACATCGTAATATGTAGTACAAATTTACAATTTGTGATATTTTACAACTACCAAATATTTAACTAACAGGAGATTACTAAAACTTTATAAAATAAAATTACTTTAACTATAAACTTACAGTAATAAACTTTTCTTTTCAATACCGTATAAAACATTAATATTATTTTTATTGGTTAAATTTCATTGGATAAAAAATAATATATTTTATATGCCAATATATATTTAATATAGATTTAAATATATATTAATAATATTTAAATATATTTTTTGGCACTAAATTTCAATGATTGTGAACATGATTTTGAAATCAGTGGCTTTAAAAAAATTATTAAAAAAAAGAAGTTCTTTATCAAAAAGGATCCATTTTATATAAAAAAAAAACTAAATAGATTTCTAAAACTTTTATTAGCCAATTTGACTATCGTGAATAATTTTAAAATCCTTGTTTACTTTTGAATCCTTTTTACAAAGTAAAAACAATTTTTGCAAACAATTACAAGTTCTTTTTTATTTTATAGGTGAGAATATCTATCAACATAAAGAAATACTGCCAGTAATTCATTCTATACCATTCTGTTCCAGTTAGATCAAGTTTTGTGTAGATTCTGTTCAGTTCATGCGAATATAAACTTTATACAAAAGAAAAAGTCTTCAACTTGATACGAATAGTTTGAAATAAAGTTTTAAATAATTTTTGCTACATAATTAAAATATTCAATACAAAATTGAAAACTTCGTGTTAATATTCTCCATTCTCCTGTAAATATATTTTGATTACGAAGGGGCTTGAGACCTCTTCCCATTATGATTTTTATTGTAACTATTGAAAATATCCAAATACCCAATTTTTCAACCAAGATCCTAAATCGTTCAAAAAAGATATACATGTTTCGATTGTTATTTTCCAAGTTACAATTTTAAACAAACATATTCAAACACGTATTTTTCTTTTCATCAGTAAACAACTGCGTATGGATAGTTTTCTTCATCCAATTTTTGTGAACTCCTACTCCAACAAGATTTGAAGTCATATCACACCAGACAGAGTGAGTTAAATAAAAGCATGTAAAAAGAAACTTAAATAGACGCCCTTTTTTCCCCTATTTAACAATTTTTGTAAAAGATTCATCAACTAGAGTACATCTTGCTGCTGTTTTAAAATATAGCCCCAATTGACTTTCTCAACTATTGTGTGCAAATAAATAGCGATGGAAACTCCAGGTTTTAATTATGCAATTGGAAAATGGAACGACAATTAATAGTTGAATGCTTGCGATATGTTGTAAAGGATCTCTACTCCCTTTAAGCATTCTTTTAGGCAGTTAGATCAAACTCAGGATCATATTTGCAATACTCCTTGCATTGCGCAAGAAACGTTAGAATCACGCTCCTACTCTTGATTTTTCGCTGATAATTCTTCTTTGTCTCATCTGAAATGCAGCTGACATCTTCATTTATTTATCCCGCCATATCTAATTGTGTGTATCTGGAAAGTTATTAGTAATTTCCCTGTTGTTGTTTCAACATACCTTTGTATATGGCTCTTGAAAGAAAAAATTAGTTTAGTCCAAATTAGTTCCAAAATTACTACTCTTACTTAACTTATTAAATTATATACACAAATTTTAAAATTTGATTGGAAGTTATTACTGCTCAAGAAATGTACTATCATTTGTCAAACTTTTATAATTGTTGTTTTTGAAAATAAAGAATCCCTTTAAGACAAATGTTATACTCTTAATTTCAAATCATCACACACTTTTTAATAATATTATCGAATACGCATGCGCGAAATAATTTTTGCATCAAAATCTCAAATAAAGAGTAGGGTAAGGTGAGGTAAAATAGGTAGCAAAAATGCCATTTTTTCATTCAAAGCTAGTTTTCACTTAAAAAAAAGGTTTTAATATTTTTTTTGTATTAATGGCTATCATCTTTAAATATATTTCATAATTATTTTTGTATTTTAAATAGTTCAATTTGTAGTTTTATTTTGATACCCACTTTCTGCCACAGGTGGCGTAAAATAGATTGGAAAAGCAATAAAAATGACCAACTTTAGTCAAATATTATTTTTCTTAACATAATGAGAAATTACTCAATTGTTGACAATTTTCTCAAGTGACAAATTACTAAAAAAAATTACTCCATTGATGTTCAAACAATTTTCGAAACTGTAAAAATGTTTTTACTGCTGGGAAATTTATATATTTTTTTCCAAAGTATCCAATTTTATTATTTTACTAAAATTTTATATCGTTGATAGGTAGCTAGTATATTGTATATCAAATAATTATATTAAAAACATATTGTAAAATTGAGTATATTTTTCAGTTTAAAAACTTTGTGCATTGATTGTAACACTGGAGATCCCTGCACTGTAAAAAAAAATTGCTTAAAAACGAGTACGTGGACGTACTCGTTTTTCTTTGAGTACAATTGCATCGTAAATGAGCGATGACTTACTCCAATTTAAGTAATCGTAATTTCTCAAAAATGAGCAGTATGGTTTAATATTGCTAATATCAGCTTCTGTTCAAGCCATCTTAACAATGCGACCGGGCAAACTATTAATATTTGTTCAGAAGATGGTTTTCCACATTATTTTAGTTGGACTGCTTAAATGGAAACCGAGTTATTACAACTCAATTATCTTACTTTACATTCTTTTGACACGCCTTTTTAACAATACTTCTGTTTATAACTTCTTCACATCGCTGTGGTGGTACAACGGATATGGCCCTGGGCTTCGGTGCGGACGACATCAGGTAGACGGTTGGGTTCGATTCCCGGTAAGTTCTGGTTGTAGTTATTGAAAGTGATTTACGATGGCAGACTGTGTAGGCAAGCAACTGTTATTTTTATTATTTTACTCATTTTTGAGTAAATTTCTTTTTCAAAATGATACTTATGTATTCGGAGCAGGAATCAAATGTAATCAAAAATGAGTACATTTTACTTATTTTTAAGTACCTATTTTTAACTGTGTGGATGTGATGTCACGTCCATGAGCGTCAAGGGGTTAAAAATGTCAAAATGTTTCCTCAAATGTTAAAAATGTAGTGGCCACGATTATTAAATTTAGATTTGATAACACAAGAAAGTTTTAACTTTATCTACAGAATCAGTATCATTATTTTCATAGAAAAGTATATAATTTCTTATTATAGATTTTGTTATAAATTTCACTAAATACTCATTAGTTTTCATATTTATATCTACCCAATAAATTTTAAAACAATCTTTCCTTCATATCTCTCAAAAACCTAATGTCCAAATGATATTTAAGAGATCCTTAGTTCAGTTGTGTTTACACGTGTTCCCCGGTTCATATGTTGTCTTTTTTCTCTTTGTTTGTTGGCTTTGGTTTATAGTCTGAACCAAGAAAATATTTGCTGTACTTATATCATCTCTTTTTTCTTCTCATGATCATCCTCATCTTGACGAAGGTGTTGTACAACTTCAATTTCAATCATAATTTCTCCAGCTTTATTCTGAACTCCTATTTTTTCCGCCTTGCATTCTCTATAACAATTTTTGTAGCATTTGACTGCACTGACAAAAGCATTGAAAGAGTTGCTGTTTTGAAATCAAGTGGTATAAACAAATAGTTTTAAATGAATTAAAAATTCGTCTGCGGATCAAATTAATAATAACGTAAATACAGCAAATATTCAATAAAAATAAACGAAATATTATTCTAGCAGACGTTTCATTTCAAAGATAATAAATAATAAAAAAGTTGATTTTTCAAATGGCGGAATGGAGGTGATTTTTCAAAATGGCTTTCATCTCACCGTTTTTCAAATGGTGAGAAGAAAGACTGTTTCTCAGTTTACTGAGTTTTTATATACTGAGTTAAATATAAGGCGTTTTTCAAAATTTATGGCTGCTATTTATTATATATTATTCAAGTTACTAATTTGACTAAAAAAATTTAACGCTTTCTCATACGAAACATTCTATGATTTCTAACTGACTACCCATTTTATCCCACCTGTAGCTGAAAAAGAATATATATATATATTTAATTTAGCAATTTAATATAAAAAAAATTATATGAACGCATTCAAAGATGATGTCAAGGAACCAACTGCATAAATACACCAAAAAAGTTTCATATTAATAACCTTTTAAAAGAGAAAGTAGCTTTGAATGAAAAAATGGCACTTTTCCTACCCATTTACCCCACCTTACCTATAGTTATCTAACTGCAAATGGACAAAGTTCCAAATTTAAAGGTATTTCAAGCTGTTAAAGATGTGTATATCTGAAAAGGGAAGCTCTGGAAGCTGTTTATAGATATTCTAGTGAAGATTGTTTTATTAAAATTTGTTTAAAAGTGTTACAACTACCGGTTGGTCTTACACATGACAGTTTTTAACAATAAAATTCAGTATAAACTATTTTAAATCAATATTGTCCTAATTTATGTTTATTTTGAATTAGATTATTATATTTCTATATTTGAAGTGTTTTTATTTACATGTATATACAAATAAATAGGATTTAATGATATTTTTATAATATTTGTTATTACGTTGTCAATGTACAGGAAGAATACAGCGAGATCTTCTCTTAAGGAATGTAAAGAATTCAAACACATGTTTACAACAAACTTTAACAAATATAAAACATTTAAATCTTCTGCTTGTTTTCGCAGATTTTTATTGCAAGCAAAGTACACACCTTTTTATCAGGTATATGTTAGATACTCTATCAGATGTGCAGTGACGTATGAGTCGTATGATTTTGATTAGATTCATAGGTGCATAAGATTACTATCCACTAATTTACGGCAAAAAAAAAACTGTTTATCAAGTTGACCAGCAAGCGCAGTCTTAAGCATAAAGTATTTTGTATTGAATAGTTTTCCTAACTTTAAATAAAAAGAATAGAAAATATAAAGTTTTTGAAATATCAATTACTCTTTTAGTTTAGGTTACAGCTTTTCGTTCATTATAACCAATTAAACACTTTTCACAAGAACAATGATTCATTTCAATAACAATTGAAACACACTTTTCATTGTAGCTAAGGACCGTCGATTTTATTTTAAATCGTTTGATAAGAATAAACGAGAATCGGCAAATTTTTCACAATGATGTTATCACAAAGTCTTTCCGAAATAAATCGATTGTCTATCTAATCGGTATTCAACACCACAAGACCAAACATCAGCGATGCATAGCTTTCACGAAATCTGTGAACCGCGAAAGATATGTTTGGCAATGATTGTGAAATCTTTGCCAGACATATTTGAAAAGGAAATTTGATAATACAAAATGCGTGGAATACGACTGGCATCTTACTCCTGGTTTGGGAGATGAAACATTTTATCCCATTAAAAACGTGTCTTCACCTCCAATTATCCTTTATCTATAGGCGCAGCTGGTGAAAAACGGTCATGCGAAAAATGCTTTTTGGATCAATTTATTAACTTAACTTTTAAAAAAATGGGTGGAGAGAAAGCTTTGAACCTCAAAGTTCTCATTTAAAATAAAAGTACACTCATTACTAAACCTGATCTTAATTTTGAGCTGCAATGTGTTACTGATTGTATTTTTTAAATTATGACTTTTCCAATAATTTTCTAAAACATATTTCACTAGATCTCAGATAAGTTTAAGTGGAAAAATATTCCAAGTAATTATTCAAGATTATAAATTATGAAATTTAAGAAAACGTTAAAAATATTAAAATTATGTAAAAAATAATTGCAATGAAATTCAGAAGCACGCCGAAAATTTAATTTGTTTGTTTATATTAATTTTAATATTTGCAGTCGTTTATCATTATGTCTGACTCTAAATAAGGTTATTTAAAGTTTTCGAAATATTTTGAAAAATATATATATGAAGATCGAATGAAAAAAAAGATAATACTAGCAAAAGTACCCGTTCTTCACTCGGTGATATTTAAAATAATGACAAACGACGGAAGAAATAAAATATTTTTTTTTGTCCTCCTGGGAATAATCGTAAGCACCACTTTAGAATTTATGTACAGAGATATGGCTTTTAAGTGGTATGTAGTCCAGTGCAATTAGACTTTGACTCGAACATAATTAAAAACAAATCGGGACTTTTTTAAGTGTTCAGAATGCTAAAAAAAGTCGCAGCAAATCCCGTTGTGTTTTTTTTTATATAAATGGCATTTTTGTAGCTCAGTTATGGAGTTTTTAGAATTCTTAAAATTTCAATATAGTGCAATTTAATTTTGACCTACACACACACACAGAACTTCTATCAAATAACAGCAATAAAATACGACTTATCTTCTTTTTAAGTAGTGACTTGCAGGAAACAGGGTGTATTCTGTTGTCATTTAAATCAATTGTGAGTGTCAGAAAAACACAATAAAATGTTCGGATATGTGCATGTATTGCGCAGGACATAGATGAAGTAACAGATATGAAGTCGATGATGATTTTCAAGTCGATATCAATGATGCAGAAGAATAAATATTTAGATGCCAAACGTCCCCGTGTGGTATTAACTGACAGCATTTGTGCATTCTTATTTCTTCTCAATTATTCCCCAAATTATTTTAAAATTGAAATATAGTTTAAAGTAAATGTCAATAACATAAGTTTTATTTATTTAGGTATTTATTTTATGCCAGAAATGTATAATATCTCAGAAAAGGAAGGAGTGCAGCAGTTCCGGGCGTCGGTCTTGAAAGATGGTGATGAGAAACACATTAAAACTAGCTTTATAAAGAACAAAGTAACCATTTCCCAAACGTTGTATGCCATGTATAGGTCGAAGTTAAATTGCCTTATACTGTTTGTTTGAAAATTCTAAAAACTCCATAATTAAGCTGCGAAAATGCCATTTAAAAAAAAAACGGGATCAGTTGGGACTTTCTTTGGGTTGATAAGAAAAGTATAGTTTTTTAAAGGTTTCGCTTTGTTTCTAATTATGTTCAGGTTTTGTGGGGGTTTTCGTCTAATTGCACTGGACTAATGATGGATTTAGGGAATTTCCTATAACTTGGGAAAAGACAGCAGAAACAGAAAAATGTGAGGTTTTTCAATGAATTGTAAAAATAAAATATTCGAACTTGATTATTTTACTTCAAGGAAAATCCGATATTCTCGGTTCCCAGAATGATAATTTTGATTTGATTATTTCCCCGGGCCAATTCCAAATGCGACGTTTTGGCTTTATATTTGCTATCTGAAAATCAGCAACTTGTGTACATAATGTGTTATGTACTTTTTTTTCTCTTTGGGGTATATAGCACTGAAATGTGAATTTGCATCTATAAAATATCTTAACTTGAAATTACAAATAAACTCGCTCAAATTTTTAAAATAAAAGTGAATAAAATTAATAACGCAGCATAATTACAAAACCAAAAATATGTTTTGCAACATCGCCAAAACTTTCTTTAACTGCCTCCAAATCTCCGGGCTTCGGCCTCCGTCTACTCTGAATATCAGCTGGTACCCCTTTGGGCAGTGGTTTGAAGCATATCCCCCTCCCCCTTCGGGAGGTCGTTTAGGGCACCACATCCCTCTTTGAGCAGTCTTTTTTTTACAATCTCACATTGAAAATACATTCGTAGGTTTAAATTACATTGAATTTGATGGGACATTCTGCATTGAATTTGATTTAAACTGCATTGAATAAAAGGAAACGTGATACCCGAAGGGCAGTCGTTTGAGGCATCACATCACTTTCCAGCCATACCAACAGAAAATTAAGGGTACTTACCTCCAAAATTCTAATAAAATTTACGCACAATATATTGTAAATAAACAGTAATATTAAAATATAGCTCATACAACACAGAAATTAAACAATCTTCCAAAGTTATTAAATATTATTTCATTATATAATATTTTAAGCGCATAAAACAATCTGGAAACTATATCTTAATGCACTAAATAAAATTATTTTCGAAATGCGCTGCATTTAATTAGTTATCGTAGCCATAAAATAAAGCTTTAGATTGTCATATTTAGAATTTAATCGCATTGACGAATAATTCTCCTCAAACCGACATCTCATCTCCCTAGTGCCCATATACCCTCTGCAGCACGCACAAAACGTTTCACGTACCCTAACGCGGCTGTGTCCCAGAGACAGACCTTTTAATTTTTTTAATCAAGGTTGCTTCACTACTAAGATACTGTTAATTTTTTATGAAAACCGTATCATAGAGAAAAGCCCATTGAGCCCAAATGATTGAATTTGATCATCAATTCAAACCAAACACTTACTATTTTTTCTTCAAATTAATGTAAATCATTTTAACTGATCACGTAGGAAAATTATTTTAAATTGCAGACGATATTCGTGGAATTTTAATCAATATTAATTCAATGGAATGCGTTAAAAATAATTCTGATATTTGAATGTAATTTATTATGGAACTAAAATTGGTTACGTTAAATTTCTAATTTTTCAAATAAACTACTCTGCAATTTTCAAAGCTTCACGTTTAATAGTTACAAAGCCTATCTCGTAGAGACGAGCATCTGAACAAATTATCAGTGGTTTTATAAATTAGATTTGAGTCTTTTTGCGTTTTCGGTTGATTTAACTGTTGCCACTTCGTGAAAGTTTACTATTATACACTACAAAATTTTATAATATTCGAACGGATCACTGTAAAGATTTAAAAATGATTACGTTAAAATTAAAAAATAAATAAACAAATTACTCTGTCAATTTCAAAACTCTATGTCTCGTAATTACAAAGTTTTTCTTGTACTCACAAACCAACAAACAAACCCACAAATAAACAGAGATACTGACACTTTTGAGGATCATTAGTTTTATATAAAAGATTAACCTAGTTCTGCATAATTTTTCAAATGCCACTTTTTCTCTATTCTAGCTACTACAAATTTTTTAAGAAAACTAAAAACAAAATAATAACGTCAATAATAACAAACCCTGAAAAATTTAAAACCTTTGGCTTCTCTTTACTTTTTGCTGGCTATTTATATTGATTAAAGGCTATATTCGTGATCTATCAATGTCTCTTTTTTACTTTTACGACTTAATATAAAAAAAAAACTTTAAAGTTTAACTAAACATTCGGACTGAAAAGTTCCTCAATCCTATTGAAAAATCTCAAAGGAAGCAGATTCTGTAAATCTATCTGTTTCCGTACATACTAAAAATTCTCAGTCAATGCGTGAAAGACTAAGCGTCATTGTATACTGAACCCCCTACCCCAACGCACATAATCCTTTTACTATCATCACTGTCACCAAAGAAGAAATCCTAGATTTAGACTAAATCTTACGAACCAGCAGTCTGGTGAATGTGGACCGGAACTACTAGGCAGCAAACTTCAATCCAAATGGTTGCCACGAAAGAAAACATTTGATGGCTACTATATAAAGGCTGAAAAGAGAATTGAAAGGCATCAGTTACGAGTGAGCTTCAGGATCGAATTTATCGGAGGGAAAATGAAAGTCAAATTCCAGATATGCCTCTTTTTGCTTCCTTTTTTGTCACTAGATTCTTATGGTAAGTTTTTTAAAAATAGATTAAAGCAATTCAATTAGCACTTTATGTCAAATCATGTAGTCATAACATTCACTTATCATACATATATGACCGAAAGCCGAAAAGCAGTTTTTATTTCTGTCGTACCATACTATTAATTGCCCACTCAAGTTAGGTAAAAAAATGGCTAACCTTACAAAAATGAGTAACAAACTAAGAAAATCGATATAGTTGCTTTATAGATTTCAATGGTTTATGTTGATAGTATATTATTAGATATCATATTAAATAATTTTTAAAAAATAAAATAAGAGTTTTTACTTCAATTTACCGCTGTGAAGATTCTGTTTGGGTTGAAACACAAAAGTCCAACATAATACTTTTCTGTTTGCTCGTGTTAAAAAAGTCCTTGAACTTGATGCCTTTTATTGTGAAAATGCCTTTAAAAAGTTATCTTTAAAAATTTAAAGAACTATCAAACTAATGCTACAAACAAACACTTTCCATGATTAGACAAAGAGTGCAAATGCATGCAAAAACTTATTTAACGATTCAAAATATTTTTAAAACAAACAGTTCTGTAACTCTCTAAATATACTGCTAATTTTCTATACATAGAATACACTGGGTTACGAAGTGATACGGCCACTTAATTGTTTTCAACCCTTAAGTGTCAATAATTGAAATAAATCATTAGATTAAATTTTTATATTGCTAACATAGTAAATACAAATGCACACAACGAAACGAATTACATATTTTTATTTTGCCGTAAAAAATTAAAATGTAAATATATTGTTGCAAAATGATAAAATAACTCACAATTAATACTTTGTAAATGAACCTTTGTTTAAAATAATTTGATAAAATAACGTGGAATTAAACATGGTAACTTGAGAATTAAACATGGTGACTGTTAATAATTTTAATGCATCTGAATAGACATTCTATCATTGTGAGGTAAATTTCTCTTTTAAATGTGTAACAATTTCATACTGCTTCCAATTGCAAGGGGGTCAGTGGAAGAAATGGTTAATTGACAAAAACAGTTTCCAACAAAAGTAGCTTTTTCGTTTACAACAATCTTGAGAAAAAAAGGTCGCCTTTCATTGAATGTCCGTTATTTGTTGCCTATTAAAATTTTGGCATGTTCATTTTATTAACGTTTACTTCGAATTTCACTTAAGATATAAAAAAAAGTTACTAAACAAGAAAAAAAACGTCAACTTTTTAAAAAAGAAATTAGATAGGTTTGATTTGACAGTTAGATAAAGTGATTGTTGAAACGCTTAAGTAAATAGAAATACTTCAAACTTTACGTAATATATAAAAATGCTAAAGAGAGAAAAACGATTAGAGTCTACTTTTTGAAAAAAATTAGCTATGTTTGAGTTAACAGTTTGATATAGCGATTATTTAAACCGTGATATAAAAATATTTTAAACTTTATTTAAGACATAAAAAATATTGAACAGAGAAAAACTATAAGAGTCCATGTTAAAAAAAAATTGAGTTGATAGTTAAATTGAAGATTCGAACCCAGTATGTTTGGCATGGAGGATATTTGGGGTTAAATTGATGAAAATATAGAAATTGATAATTAGAACGATGTAGCTGGCGCATTAAATTGTACTAAAAAAAATTATTATTTAATATTTAAAACTGATAAACTGTATCTAACTTGATGTCTAAGTGTCCATGTTTTTAAATTTGCACAGATTTTTTTATCGAAAAGCTGAAGTTTAGAATAACCACAACTTCAGAGCTGTTCAATTATTTTAACTGTTTTTAATGTATTCTATTGATATCCACATAGAATAAAATATTCCAGCTATATCGTCTGCGGTTTAACTGAAATTTAGGAATAAAACATCTTCTATATATAGCAATAATGTGAATGTTTTAACTTATAACACGCGAACATTTGGATTTTTTTTTAATTCAGTATATTAGTAATTATTATATGAATGTTGATTTTATTTTTTATTATGTTACTATATAAAATCTTCTTGAGTCATTTCGAAACTTTTAGCATAAGTAATATTTTTCAAAAATTGTACCCTCATCGTTTTTGTCCTTTTCATTATTTTGTTATATCTGAAACGAATATCCGAATATTTGTATCTACTTATTCGTTAAACAATCACTCTATACTAATGTCAACTCAATAACCGCAATTATTCAAGAAATGGATTCGTCGTTTTTTTCCGATTCAGTATTTTTTTTGTATAATTTAACAGAAGTTTGAATTATTTATACCAATTTAACCTTTTAAACAATCACTCTATCCATCTGTCAACTGAAGCATTGCTATTTTTCTAAAGGACTCTTATCGTTCTTCGCTATCCAGTATTTTTTTTATATTTTAAAATAAGTTTGAATTTTTTAGCATTTAGGTACATTTAATGAAAGCAAACCATTTAAAGGGAAACGTATAATTTTTACTAGTACCAGTGGCTGCTCGTCGGATACTGCCGGGCTGCACTTAAATTTTTTAGTGTATCTTAAAACTAAAATCAGATACTTTACTAATTTTCTTAAATGAAGATTAAAATTGAAAATGAAATTTCTATGTTAAGTAAACAAAATTAAGTGATAAATAGCAAACCTATTGCCGTAATGCACAATTCATTAAAGGAGAAAACTCCATTCAATCAAAACTGCAGCCAAAAAGCGAAGTTCGAAATCGGCTGCATCGTTGCCATGGCAACCTCTACGTAGTATAGATATTTCTCCCCACTTCCCCCCCCCCATTCTAATGCACGCATTTGTGGCAAGATACAATCCGAAATGAATTTTATGAGTTTGGCTACACTTGAGAATCCGATAAACTGATTGGCTCGTGCATGAATCGCAGGGATGGGTGGGAGAACCGAGAATTTCCAAGAATCTCTCTAAACGGAAATAGTTTTTGTTATGAATTTACTGTGTGCCGTTGTTTTGTTATTTAAGTTAATATTAAAATTGACCGATTCGCAAGTTTAAAAGACAGGAAGATTGCTTTAATTTTCAAAAAATAAGTAATTGTTTTCTATTTTTTTTTTAATAATTTTTTATCATTTTTTTATCATATTTATCATTTTGTAAATATTTAAAGGAAACTTTGATGGAATTTTCGTTCATGTATGGTTGTGGGAAAATAGGAGGGGGGGGAGTCACATGATTTCGGCTGCACTAACAATTTTGACCACGGGCCGCCAGTGACTAGTACCCTATATCTGCCTAAATAAAGCAAGTAGAGCCATACAATTTTGAGACAAGACGCATATGTACTTGAAGCCTTCATCTACATCAAAATTATATTATTTTTTTTTAATGTCAGGTAACCCATTCTTCCACTTGCCCCTTCAATTGATGTATTCAGCACTGCTTAGTGCTTAGGATACCCCAGACGTTCTCTGTGGGGCCCAAGACGGGTTAACCACGTGAAACCACATTATCTTCTGCAAATAGGAAAAATTATCTTCCAACATGCGTTAACGAATGCATTCGATCAATGGGAAATGCAAGATTTGTTCGCTCTTCATTTCCAAACTCAAACCAAGCCAACCACCTTTTCCTACTTTCCACTTAAAGAAAATATCTTTACCCTTATATAGATCTTTTAAATTATACAATGAACACCCACCCGTCAGGACCGTCTAGGTTGGATTTTTTCGTCACTATCACTATTTGTGTGCCTCGTTCCATCCAAGACATGTTTCCCTTAGCAAATCGCGTTGTTTTCTTCTTGTAAAGCTATGTAAGTCATTGTCTGTGATTTCTTTACTTTTGTATTTAAAATATTCCTTCAATCGAACAGCTTGCGATAAAGTAGACTTACATATGTTGATGGTGGGCTCTTGGGACAGCTTTTCAAGTGTTCCATCGGCTTTTAGTTTCTTTGTGACTGCCATTTCTTGTTGCGTTGTAAATTTCTTAGATGTTCCTGGTGACTGTTGCTAATCGTATCGTGCTCTAAATGACAGATAAATGTTGACTATGCGCCGGCGAACGTTAAATTATTCTTGCTTTCAGATTCTATTTTGGGCTTTTTGCTTCGAAAGCTAAAAAGTTCAAAACTTGTTAATAAATTTTACCTTCTTATTCCAAATCACGCAACTATAAAACCATAACTATTTTTATTCTTAACAAATACCACGCAGAATGATTTTAAATAAAAAAAAAGAAGTTATTCTATATGACTGTGAGAATTCAACCGCAAATCTTGTCAAACCACTTGTCTGTAACAAACAATTTCTCCTTAAACTAGGAACTGGTGTATAATTTTGCAACGTAAAATATCTCCATTTATTAAACATTTGATTAAAGAATGAAATTCATAACTATTAACAGCTTCATATTAGGCATGTCATTCAGATTCGTGTGAGATTCATTTTGTGAAAGAAAATATACAATTTTCATTAAACAGTTAATTGCATTCAATTAGCATAATTTATTAAGCCAAAATTCACATTGTTGTTAACATCATAAGCAAGCTAAGGGTGATTCAGCTCCTCTATTAGAAATTCCACACCCTTTTTAATGAAATTTGTTCTTTAGTTTCAAACATTTGTGATTTTTTTTTTGTAAATGTTTAATCTGTTTTCAATTAAGTTGTTTGACTAAACCAATTAATACAAATAACAATTGGCTCCCATGCATGTCTCTTTCAAATCACATACGGTTGGTTATACTTAATAAAATTAATTTTGAGGGAAATGTCCTTATTGATATCTAAAATCAGGGTTTTGACATTTTTTTTTAAAAGGAATTTTCTCGCATTTTTAAAAATTGCGGTAATTGTTTATTGTATACAAATTGTGAAATGAATTATAAATGTTTTATGTTTAACTAACGAATTACGAATTCAATGATTGTATTAATTAATCAACCAATTTATAAATTGATAACTTCATATATTAATCAAAGAATAATATTTTTTTTGGTAGATTTAAACATTCCCATTAATTATTTCTAAACTTTTTCCTCGCTGCAGCTTGCCTATAAAAAGCATATACTTAGCTTTTTCTTTCCAAAGTTCGAAACTAAAACTTTACACAATGAAGTGGTGCAGTTACAAAAATATCGAGTTTGAAGAGACTTCCAACAAGAGTTCAATTTCTAATGGATTTCAAAAAGCGATGCTTATACTTGTTAAAACTTCGTTATTTCCGCAATGCTTCAGTAGCTGATTCAACGTTTTGATAAAAGAGTTTTACTAACAAAGCGCGGTAAATTCAAAATTATTTAACGAAGACATTTGAACAAAAAACATTAGCTAATAATTTACTACCATTTTCTAATGCAGGAGAAGTAAATCCGTAATCGGTAGATATAAACGAGAGTTCCCGGGATGTGCTAGAAAAGTGGGGGCTGTTTCTTACACTATTTGAAATTCGCAAAATCCACTTCATCACCATTCAGTATCCATCTGCTTTCAGCTGAGACAGCGCCAATTTCCCCCCTTAATATTATAACTAAAATTTGTTTTTAGAGGGAAATGTGCCCATTTCTTCCCGATTCCCAAATATAAACGTGATTCTCAAATATAAAATTTGGGGCAATCTTTATATATAATTCTCTTACGCGGTGATTGAAAAACGCTGTTTTTCTCTACGCGGAATGGCAACAGTTAGATTGTTTACAAAATTCTGTTGCGCTCGCATTTTTATTTTGCCATTATGTAAGCCATTTTGACGATTAACCCCTTTAATTCATTGGTAAATAATTATTTTGATGATGTCAACTTAAATTAGGAAGAATATAAGCCTTATTAAATTAAAAAATAGAAGTTTTGAAAAACGCTTTTCCAAACTTAAAGGGAAAAATTAAGGTGGCGCCATCTATTGACAATTTTGAAAACTAGATTTCTATAAGCTTAATTTTTATGACGTATTAAACTCAGTAAATTACACACTTTCGGTAGGCAAGATTATGGTAAGCTTAACGTCATTTATGGCCAAAACAAACTACCAATAATGTTAGAAATTTAACTAAAACTCAGAAAAGGTGTGAAAATAACGTGGAAAATAATAAATAATGGTAGGCTTGCCAATGGTACCATTGTTTTCATTTGAAGTTAAAAATAAATTAGTTTAAATGATTTTATATTGATTTACATGGTGTAAAAAAGGAATTAATGCCAAGATGAATATTAATTCAAATTTACAATTTCAACTTTTAAAGTTTTTAGTAATATAATTAAAAAAGTATTGTTACTAGGACACATTGTTATTGTGTCCTACCTTTTAGCGAGCGAAGCGAGAAGTGGTTTGCGAAGCAAACCTAAAAGGATTGCGTAGCAATCCTCCGGGGTTGGCGGAGCGTCAGCGGAGCAGGGGGCGCAGCCTCCTAGTTCAATTAATTTGTTTTAGCTACAAATGCCTCTAAACAGAAAAACTTATTTTAAAACCATTTTTATTGCAAATACAACAATGTTTTATGCATTTCCATTCAAATAAAATTTTCTTCTTTTTATTTTTAGGGGATTCTGGTACCCATTGCTTCAATGAAGATTCCTTTTCCTTTGATTGGGCTAAAATCAATGACGCATTCTACAAATTTGATAAAATTCCACGATTATTTTACAAATGCTCTAAAAGCTCCTTCGATAACACTTTCCCAGCCTTTCACCCAGTAAATTTGAAAGATTTAAATCCGAAGAACACAGAAGTATTTGATCTTGAGAAACTTAATTCAAATCGCCAGAACAGGGCTGTCTATAAAAGTTCAATAGAAGACGATGGACATCAACTGTATGGTGTAGAGGTACTTTCTCCGATTCCACGACAAAACCGTCATGATTTAGATCAAGTAAAAACGATCCATTTTCCGTCTTTATTTACCCCAAGGCTTGGAAAGAAACGTTATGCTCTACAAGATATCGATAGTTTTGAAATTGGAGATGCCAACGATAAATCTTATGTTATTACGGATAACGCTACGCCCAAACTTGGCATCTCTAAAAACGCTGCCAGTATCTATTTAAATGCTGGAAACGCATTTAAACCTAGATTGGGAAGATCCAAGAGTTATAAAAAAATGCACTTTAACCCTGGAAATGCATTTACACCGCGATTAGGTAGATCCAGTGCGCAAAATTTGGTTCAACTGTCTGCTGGGAGTGCATTTACACCAAGGTTAGGCAGATCTGAAAGATACACACCAGTAAATCTGAATGCAGAAAGCATTTTCACGCCAAGATTGGGCAGAATGGAGAGACAGAACCAGATCCATTTGAACGCTGGCAACGCTTTCACGCCTCGATTAGGAAGATCCGAAAATTTAAAATTAGACCAAAGGGATGCTGAAGATGTTTTCACAAGTAGATCACAAGGATTTCATAACCTCAATGATGAAGATGCTTTGACACCAATACTGCAAACATCCGATAACCGTAACATGATCAGTTGAATACAGGAAATTTAAAATATAATCTTTAAACAAGATGCTTACATTTTATATAAAATATCTCTACCTCTCTTTGATGTTTAATAACTATACAGGATACCTCATTTGTGTATAAATATTACCTAAATGATTGTTATCAACTAATAAATTTAATAAGTCAATAAAATTAACTGACGATTCATTTATACGTGTGTCGGATTTACTAACATTCACTCTTATTAAAACATTTTTACCATGAAATGTAAGTAACGTGGCTATATTACAGGCAGTGTATGGTAGGGTTATTGCTTTTAAGTATAGTATAGCATGTGTACAATAGGCGTAAACTTGTATTGACCCATGCCCCCCCCCCCCCATATTTTGAAAACCCAGCCAAGTCCTCCCCACCACCAATAATTCAAAAATTCTTATTTATATTATGTAGAGAAAAAATAATTTCCCTCACCTGACAGACCAAATGTTATATTATTATTCAACATGTAGCAGCAATTTGTAGCAACTGCGGTACTCCCCCGTAGCTCCCTTTTCAACCGAAGCATATATTAAGTGACCAGTCAAAGGTCGAAGGGCAGCAGTTTCTACAAGTTGTAAACTTGTATTTGTCCCTTGAACCCGAACCCTCCACCCCCAATATTTTGAAAACGGTCTCAAATTCCAAAAAGGCTATACCTTTTATTAAAAATTAATTGCAAGTACTGAAATAAGGTTAGGTCGTCATTTGATGTGTACAGTCACTGTAACTAGAGTTTAAAAAGCTGCTAAAAGTAAAACTAAATTTTTTTATCTTATTTTGGAAACGTTTTGTATATGTACATATATTTATTAATCGTTTAGTTATCTGTTTAACTATATCGAAGTTATAATTTTTTTATTATTTTTATTACATACACAATGTTCTCAAAGAGCCCCAAGGCCCGTCCAGAAAACGCAATAAAACTGCATATACGGTAAAATATATACATTTTAAAAACTACATATATAATAAAATACATATATCATAAAAACATATACACAAAATAAAAACAAAGACAAGATGACAAGGAAGTCAAATAGAAGGTTCATTTCAAAATTCAACAAATATATTACATCAACGTTATTCAAAGTTGTTTGGGCAGTATAAAATTACATCACAGATCTTAATAAGATTTTCTTCATCAATATTCAACATATATTTCTTGATCTCTCTTTTAAATTTATTTTTATTTTCTATAGATACTATTTGTTCAGGTATTTAATTAAAAAATTTAGGAGCTATATACACAAAACTTTTGCGAAAAATGTCTTTATTGAATTTTGTTATAGGTACATTTCAAAAAGTGTAAGTAATCGGATCTCTATGAATGCAAACTGTTCTGTTGTTATATAAATAAAGGAGTACATTATATATGTATAATTATTTTATAGTTAAAACCGAGTTGATTCACAATTTAACGTTCGAAGCAATCTGATTTAAGTATTTATTAACGGTCGAATGTTATTTAAGTAGTCGCCAACCCCAGAGATTATATCATATTGAACTATTGATTGGACCCAAACAAAATATATTTTTTTTAAGAATGATTTACTGAGACAATTTCTTAAATAATAAAAGCATATATAATGGCATTATAAATAGATTATTTTTCACTTGTAAAATTAACTTAATCATACTTTTTTATAATTCATTTCTCTTCGGAAAATATAATTTCAAACTAAGGGATAAAGCTCAACCTTTTGGGTCTGACTTTACAAGATAAAATTGAAAGATAAAATTTCGAAGAAAATAAATTTATATTTTATTTTAAGATATATATTAATTTCTTTTATTTCAACATTTTGTTTATCGGAAATCGGAATTAACCTTACGGTGTGTCGACCGGAGGTCCTTACACCTTCATCGAATTAAGTCTAATAAATAGAATAATGTTAGCGAGGTTTAAGTTTAACTAAGAAGTTACTAATTAAATGTTGGGGGTGAGGACCCTAAGGCTAAACGCGAATTCGTTTTAATTAATCTGAAAAATAATATCAGTAGTTGGGTGTGTGTAAGAAATAAGCAAGAAATAAGCTTAAGCTAGACAACTAATGCTTTGTGTTACATATTTTATTATAATAAGATGCAATATACACAATATTGAATACAATAACATAACCTGGCTACTTGCAAAGGTTTATTTGTCTCCTATTTTTAGTTATCTTATCGTTTTATTATTAAAGAATACCGACGTTCCACTATGGTAATGATACTCGAAACTAATGATGAGAGATATTTCAATAAGAGTTATAAAATATCATTATTTCAATATTCGATAATTAAAAATATTATTTATAAGGAATAACAGTTTTTTATTTGCTAAAAAAAGCAGTATTTCGAAATCAAAATTTAAAATGTATATTTTTGAAAAAATATGTAATTAAAACAATTACTAGATGCGCTGTTTAATTTTATCCAGCAATACCTAAACCATAAAAAAAGCAAGTTTTAAAAAAAAGAAGAAAAAAAAGGAAAAGGAAGAACGATCTGTTTACACATCCCACATGCAAGATCGCTTGTTGAAACAAATTTATGCCGTGATGTGATAAATCGAATTTCTCAAGGGTAGAAGGATCGTGACATACGTCACTTCGTTATTGGCACGTGTCCCAAATTACGATCCAAGATCCAAAATATTTTCGAAAATTATTATGATACTAAAAATCGTATATATATATATATATATATATATATATATATATATATATATATATATATATATATATATATATATATATATATATATATATATATATATATATATATATATATATATATATATATATATATATATATATATATATATATATATATATATATATTTTATTTTATGGTATGATTGTATCGTATCAGGATATTTTTTTGAGTGTGCGAAAGTTTGTTGCTTCAGGAGTGGAAGAGTTCAATTCATTTGATGTGTGTGTGGTGGGGGTGAGGGGGGGGGGGGGAGTGGGGGGGGGTCGAGTGTATTCTGTTTATATGAAATTTGTTTGTTATGATTATTTGTTTATATGTTCTGAGAAAGATATTTTGCTTGCGTTTCGCATTTAGCTAACGTCGCATTGTAAAAGGTAAATAGCATAATTTTAAAATTTTATTAATTTTGTTATTTATCATGGTTTGGTATATTGCGCTATATTAAATAAAAACAAAATTTGTATGGAAGTTTAAAGTGTATGATGTAAAAATGAGTAGAAGAAATTAATATGTTTATATAATAGAAATAATTTATTGAAATATTATTAAGTGTTGGATCATTAACAGTATTTTAATGAAAATAATTCCTACTATTAACTAATAAAAAATACATGAAAATTTAGCATTTGATGTTTTGCGGTGCCTAATTCCTAGGTTGACGACATTTAATCATGCTTATGATATCAAATAACAGTTAAATATACTAGTTATTTCATTATAAGATCGTAATAACTATCGTTATTTAATAATAACTACTAAGCTCATCACTCGAAACAATTTTAGTATTATAAATATCGAAAGATTATTTACACATAAAATTAACTTGAAATCTACAATAGAAATTATGCTAAACAAAAAGCAAGGCGGGGCATCAATATTAATTGTTTAACAAATTCTGTAAATTTTGCATATCAATGTTACAAATATCTTCTTAGGGTACATTAATTTATGGCCGTGCTGTTATTTTTCCTCCTTTTAAACATCCCACTCCCTCGTGTCATGTCACAATAATTTTTTGCAGTTTTTTTTTGTATTGATTTGTATCGATAAAATCAAACAATTCGATAAAATCTACAAATCGATGTAATCGATAAAATCTACAAATCGATGTAATCGATAAAATCTACAAATCGATGTAATCTATAAAATCTACAAATCGATGTAATCGATAAAATCTACAAATCGATGTAATCGATAAAATCTACAAATCGATGTAATCGATAAAATCAATGAAATCGATTGTATCAATAAAATCTGCAAATCGATAAAATCTGCAA